>CM053791.1:821734788-821807288 GCA_028749045.1 Cupressus sempervirens | reverse complement strand
CCAATCAGTTGAAGGGATGCTTTAAGTGACAAAATGGGTGAATCATAATAGTTGACTCATACCTATTCCTAAGTGTCTTTGGTCTTCTTAAGGAGGAAAAAACCTAAAAGATGTAAGTGTGGAAGGATTGAAGAGAGAAGTTTGCATGTGCAAATCGAGCATTCATGGTGGCTAAGGAGTTGTGAATTGAGATACATTTCATAATCAGTTAGAGGAGAAAAGAGGAAAGGAATTAAAGGATAGAAGTGATACATCTGATAAGTGAGGATCAAGTACACATTAAAAAAAGAAGTGATCTATTATCTAGTAGCAAAGTGCTAATCATAGGATCATTTTTGATACATTCTAGTAGGCAAATTAGTTAAATATCTTAATAGAGTATAACTAATAGACTGTTGTAAATCCTTTAACAGGGTATTGTTGGTCTCAAATTGGTCTTGACAATTGAGTGTCAACACACTTAACCAATTTCCATGATGATGCCAAGTATAATTTAGATGTCAAGCTATAGTATGTGCCGAGCTAGAGATTCTTCAAGCACTGAGTAAAATTTAAGTGCCGAACAAAGTTCAAGTGTTGAGTCACTATAGGTGTCGAGTCACTATAGGTGCTAAGCAGAGTATAGATGCCTATAGAGATAGAATTACTATAGGAGCTAAGCAAGATAGAAATTCTATATGTGTCAAGCCTTAGCAATTAGTATGTGTCGAGCATTAGCAATTAGTATGTGTCAAGCATTAGTAACACAAAATCAACATATGAGTTTGTGCCTTCACAAACTCAAATGTAAACCATTTTTGAGCCGACTTAGGATGAATCTCGAAGGATCTAAACAATAAGATCAAATATTTTACATTCCCTATGTAATCAACATGCAACCAATAAGAAAAATGAAGAAAGCATGCAACCAATAGGAAAAGTGAAAGAATTGAGTGGGAAAAGATGGATGAATATTGATCATAGATTCATACCTAACCCTAAGTCTTCGAAGCCTTTAAAAAGAGGATGAAACCCCATATTCGTGTGTGTAAAAATTTGAATGGGAGAATGCTAGCAAAGTTTAGAGGGGTATAAGGACTTAGAGAAAGAAGAACAACATTGTAGAATTCAGTTGGTTAGAACAAAGCATTAACACTTCGAGCAGAGACATATCAGATTAGATTGAGCAAAACAAGGATATGGAATCAACAATTAAAGATTATAAGTCATCAAGTCAATAAATTCTAATACTCTCTAGCCATTGTATTAGGAATGAAAATCCTATGATGATAGGGTGGTTTAGCAGCCTTATTGTAGATCCTCAATAGGGTTGTAAATCCTTTAACAGGGTAACATTCTAGGTGAGTGTTTGTAAATCCTTTAGATAGGTCACTTTTAACAGAGTGTAAAGCCTTTAACAAGGAAAGCCTTTCATAGGGTAGACCATTGGAAGTGGCCAAATTCTATAACCTTAAATAGTTACATATTGTTGTAGTGATAATTTGTGGGTGTCATCCCCACCCTAGTTTTACCTTCTCATTTTGCAGGGTTTATGGGTGACCAAATCTTGTGTTATCTTTTTTCATGCATGTCTTCACTTTTATGTTAATTAGATATGGTAGATGCATGTGAATGATCTTAGTTACAAGGTTTTAGAAGTTAAATTTTGTTACTTCTGATTCACCCCCCTCCAAAAGTAAATCTTCCCACCTATAAATTCCAACAATTGGTATCAGAGCCTAGTTCTCACAAGGAGGAGCCTTACAACTTGGAGAAAAGATCTAAAAATGGAAGTCTAAAAACTTGAGAAGGTCATAGAAAACTAGGTGATTGATATACAACTCACTCTACATACTTTGGAAGAAGCCAGAGAAGAATTAAGGAAATCTTTAAAGAGAAGAAGAGAGATTGCCATAGCTGAGAATGATACACAGTACAAGGAGATTGACACCTCAAGAGTGTTTACAAATGGAGATTCCAAAGATTTTGATGCAGCAATAATAGACCTAATAGAGAAGAATAGAGCTCAAGCAAAAGAGATCAGAACACTCAAGCTTGAACAAGAATCACAAGCCATGATGCTTTCTGAAGCGATTGAATAGAAGAAAAGAGCCATTGAAGATAAGGCTATGCTAGAAGAGGACAAGAGAAACCTTGCCAACAGACTGGAAGAAAAGTCAATTGAATTTGCAAGAATTTCCAACATGCAGCTAGACACCCTAAGTCAGATGATGAATACACATCATGAACTGAATGTCAAGGACATTGAGATCTCCACACTAAAGATGTAAAATGAACAACTACAAAATGACTTGAAAAGAGAAAAGGAGATTGCAAAGAGCTTCAACAAACCCAATGAGGCCATCAAGTACTTTGAACAACTACTAAAATTACCAAGAGCTAGTAATGATACCTTAGGACTAGGATACACCAGCACTGAAAAAGGAGATTCATCAAGGATTGCAGAAGAAAGAAGTGACAAAGGTAAGACTACTAAACCAACTTGTCATTTTTGTGGTAAAAAGGGACATACCTCTAATGAGTGCACGAGCAAGAACGCCCATCAACATGACAAACCTAAGAATATGGGTCACTGTCACAAGTGCAACAAGCAAAGGCATCAAGCACATGACTACAGGACTAGGGCCATTAGAACATCAAGATTTGAAAGTCACTGCTACAATTACAAGAAGTATGGACATAGAGCTTTTGAATGTAGATCAAAGCCCATGTGGACACCTAATCAACTAGCAAGGGGAAATAATCATGGACATCACTATAACTGGGACTACAATACCAGGTATAACTGTCACTACTGTCAGGAATATGGACACATCCCTAAAAATTGCACAAGAACACATTTTAGTGGAAACTACAGTAGATGGCTTAGCCAAACCACATGTTTCAGTTGTTTGAAAACTGGACACATTATCAGGAACTACCCAACTAGGTCAAAAGAACCCAACTCAGAGTTCAACAAAGGAAAAGGAAAGGTAGATGTTGAACACATTAGAGGAGAAATGAATAAGACTTGGAAGAAGAAAGATGGAAGTAACACATCCAATGAAGGGATCACTTCACCTAAAAGGTCAAGTGATCACACTTCATCCAACTAAGCAAAAGAAGGTATGTGGGACTAATATACAAAGCTTTATCATACACAATTCCAAGACAAGCAAGTACTAAAGAAGATAGATCAGCATGAATAGAGATGCAAAGTTAAAATTTCAAGATTTCATAAGTGTTGCCAAGTTGCCTTCAAAAGCCTAGCAAAATCTCATTACATGCTGAGTCATCAGCCAAAGTCAGTAGAAGCTGAATGATTAGATGCAGCTGAGTTGGTAGTGGAAGCCAAGCAAAGTGAAATTTTAGTTGAAGTCAAGTAAAGGAAACTCCAATGGAAGCCGAGTAATGCAGAAATGCTTAAGAAGTTGAGTGGACAACTATAAATGCACTAAGCATTTAATGCTACAAAAATAGGGGTATATGATCGCATTTTGAACTATTTTTCTTCATCATGAAAAAAAAGCGAAGATGAAGAAGAGTGCAAAATGATTTCAAAGAAGAGAATCTAGCATTTGAGTAGATTTCAATAATGATTGAGCACAGTTTCATAGATTCCAAGGTATTTACACTAGTGCCGAGTTACATAGTTTTAAATTTCTTCATGTTTAAACCATAAACAGAAGAAATGGCCTCCAATTCCAGGAAACCTTATGAGAAAGAGCCATTTGAAGTTCAACTTGTGTCAAATGAAGTTAAGCAACCAGATTTTCTACCAATTCTTGAAGTTGCATATAAAAATGACCCAGTCGGAGCCCTATCTATGATTCCTCCAAGGTAGTTATGGTCTAAGATGTTAGGAGGTGTTATAATTGTAAGATTGGAGCCATAGAAGACATGGAGATAAGGGAAGCATATGATAGGTTGTGTTAAATGGAGTTTTCAAGGAAGAATTCTAAATCATTGAAAGGAAGGGTTTAACTTGTGCCCTAGAATTCCCCATTGTCTTCAAGACCGAATGGATTAGAATTGTGCTCAGCAGGATTCATGATGGAAGTTTATCGTTAGAAGATGGCCCAATAAAGATATAAAAAAGGATTATACATAGAGTAATAGGATACCCAACCATAGATCAGCCTAGGACTCTCAAAAGTGACTCAAAAGAAGCAATTGAGAAGAACACAAGAGCCAAATGGAACAAGAGAGGAATGACTATAGATACCATTCAAGATCCTCTTGTTGAATTTGCTATTAGAGTCATTTCTCACAAATTCTATCAATCTAGCAGACTCAATAGTGTTCCATGCATTGTAGTGGATGTTGGTTACAAATTGGTTGAGGATCATACATATGATCTTGCAAAATTTCAATTGCAACAAATCAATGAGAACCTAGGAGCTATAAGGAAAACTAAGGGAGCCCATTGTAAATTTGGTACTATTTTGATTTGTATATTTTTCTATGTACAAAATGAATTTTTATCTTTTGGAAAAGTTAGCTAGAAAACTAATAAGTCCACTGTAGCTCAAGTAAATGAATATATTGAACAAATGGGAGCTAATTTTGAAACACTTATGACAAGCTATTTTGAAGATTTCAAGAAATCCATGAAATAGAGGCTAAGGATACCTGTTTCATTGGTTGAGAAACATGAAAATGATGTATGTTTTCTTGTGGATATTGATTATACCTATGTTCAAGCAACCATACCAAGCGTTAGATGGCTAAGACCTCTTGGCTATGAAATTAACATAGATGAGGCATCTGTAGCTATAACAACATTACTAGCAGAGGAAGTGGATAAGAGTGTACCACATTTTGGGACTTATGATGTGGTAAGATCAAAGGTAGATATGGAGTTGGAAACTACATCTACACTAAAGAAAAAGGACAAACTAGTGAAAAAGCTAAAGGCCAAATTTGGAGAAGGCACAATAGAGGTAGGGGAGGTACAAGAAGATGAAGAGGCAGGAGATGATGAAGAGGACCATGGGCAAGGGCCACCAACATTAACTCAAGGAATGGGTGAGGATGCTGATGAAGAAGAAGGTGTCCAGTAGGAAGCACCTAGAGCTGAACCCAAGAAGAGGAAGGCACAAAAACAACTTGCTACATAGCCAAAAAACAAAAAGAAGGTTAAGCCAAGCCCAACCAAACCTACCACTAGGGTAGATACAAGAGCATCAACTAAGGTGGAAAAGGAATAAGAGAAATAGAAAGTTACAAAGCAAGGAGGGCCAGTAGAAAAGAAGAGAAGAAAGTATGTGGCACCCCCAGAGTCAGATGAAGAGAGAACATAATTTGACAATAAACAATTCAAAGTGGTAAGTCACACCACCAAATCTGATCTTAAAAATGTTTGTGATAACATTAGGGATAATGCATATTTAACTGGATTAAAGATCATTGATTTTAATAAGTTGAGTAAAAAAGAGCAGAACACAGTGGAAGAATCTATCTACACTATGATGGCCAAGTTCAAGACTACTCCACTTGAACTTGATAATTCTATTCCCAAGGAGCTAAGTTCAATTGTTGAAAATAAATGGCATTATTGCCTAAACATGAAGAAGGAAATAAGGCAGTCAACATTGGCTCATGTAATGCTTGATCCACTAAAGGTCAAATAAGAAAGGCTAGCAAGAAATGTGGGAGCAAATTTGCACCCAAATACATAGCCTTTAGCGTTTTGCAAAATGAGATTGAAGATGTTGTGCAAAAGTCCACACAAATGTGGAAATTAATTTATGGGCTGACTACAATGAAAGAAGGACAAGAAGATCCCTTTGAGGGGATAAATGATGATGAGGAAACAAAGGAAAATGAAAAGGAGGAAGAAGGAGAGAAAGATTAGGAAGAAGTAGCAGTGGAGAAGAAAACATAGAAAGATGATGAGGCAAAAACTGAGAAGCAACAACAGGAACATAGTGTCTAAGATGCACAAATGCCACTACCTAGTCCTCTACATGTTCCACCTACACCTATAGAAATAGTGACTGTGAAAGATGTTTCTAATACTTTTGGTCAGAACATCAATCCGTTAACTATAGAGGATCTCAGAAAGATCCTTCACCAGATCTCACTACAAGCACAATTGTGTACTAATCTAGTTTTGGTGAGTGTAGAAGAACTTCAAAAAGCCATAGCTAAAATAACCAAGGAGAAGGAGAATACATAAGAACCACCTTCACAACCTCCTACAACAACAAGTGATCAACTAAAAGAGCAAGCAACACAAGCCACATTTGCTAAGGTTGACACTATAGTCACAATAACTCCCAAAGAAAAACCAAAGGAGAAAATAGGACAAGAGGATACCACTGATCCTACAACACAGAGCCAAGGTGCACCTCCTCTAATCACTATAATTGATCAAGGTAGAAGAGAAGAAGACAAGGAAGAGGAGAAAACCCCTAAGGAGAGAGAGCCAGAGGCAATACATACATTGGTTAATTTACCTACCATAGGGACTCCTACCAAGCAACTAAGCACTGATGTAGTACCATTGCAGATATCAGCACTAGGATCAAGCTCTACCAAGGTAGCAAGGGTACTTCACTATGGAGAACCTGTACTTGATGAGGAAATAGTCATACCAAGCTATGACTACAAAACAATGAAGATAACATAGATCAATGAAGTGCAAGAGGCACTAGAAAGGAAAAAGAAGAAAGAGATACTCAGGAATGAGTATAGGTAGAGGCAAGCACTAATTGAAATAAATGACATCTTTCTTGATGCATTTATCTTGCCAGTACCTGATGAAACAAAGCCCATCATGGAGCAACTATCCAACATAGTGGACCATGTACAAAATGAAGACCTAGATACTAATGTTAAATTGCTTGAATGGTTAGAGAAGAAATTTCAAATGAAGGTTAATGAGAAGATATCTAGTGAAATATCACTATCACAAGTAGAACTGGCTAAGAAAGTTGAGAAGGTGAAAATAGTACTTGAGAACATATTCTCATTGTACTCCAAACTGTGTGATTCTTCATATTTCACACAAGAGACTAGCCAGAGAATATTGAGCTTGGAGAGGAACCTCAAAATATCAAGTACACAGCTACCCAAGGATCTAGCTCAAAGTGAGAAGAATTTTTCCACAATGCTTCACACTCAAAAGGAGTTAGTTGTATTAACAGAAGATGAGGCTAATATTAAAGCCAAATTGATACAGATTTAGTCTGCAATCACCCCACATATGGAAGTATTGCATAAAGAGATGGCCTATGCAAATTTTTTTTTGAGGAAAGATCCAAATCTTTCTACATTAGAAGGTCTTGTACATCTTGTAGCAGAGATAGCCATCCAGCTCAAAGCATTGGAAATATCATTGGACAATTGGGATGCTTCTCTAAAGATTATCATGGAGGTAAATAAAACCTCTTTGGCCAAGTATTCCATTCATTCTTAGGACCCTTTGACATAAGTGTCAAAAAGGGGGAGAAATAAAAAAAAGGAATGGAAGAAATAAAGAATAAAATAAAGAATGGGAGAAATAAAGAAAGGGAGATGTAATAAATTGAAGCAGATATACCCAAAAGGGTCAGAGATACTCAAAAGGGGAAGTCAATAAAATTTTGAATTTTTGAGAAGAAATAAGGAGATACAACCAAAAGGATACAAAACTGCAAGGAGATGTGTGAAAGGGGGAGCATAAATAGAGCAGACAAGCCAACGATAAAGAGTATCAGATACATTAGCATGAGACAAATTCAAGATACAAAAATGGCACATCAACTCACGGGGAGTTACAAGTTTTTAAGGATACACATTATACTTAGAGAGATCAGATTCATAATGATTAGTTAAGTGTTTTTGACACTCATGTCAAAGGGGGAGATTGTTGGTCTCAGATTGGTTTTGACAATTGAGTGTCAACACACTTAACCAATTTCCAAGATGACGCCAAGTATAATTTAGATGCCGAGCTATAGTATGTGCCAAGCCAAAGATTCTTTAGGGACTGAGAAAAGTTCAAGTGCTAGGTCACTATAGGTGCCAAGTAGAGTATAGATGCCAAGCCAGATAGAATCACTATAGGAGTCGAGCAAGATAGAAATCTTATATGTGCTGAGCATTAGCAATTAGTAAGTGCCGAGTAACATAGAATCAACATATGAGTTTTTGCCTTCACAAACTTAGATGTAAACTGTTTTTGAGCCTACCTGGGATGAATCTCGAAGGTTCTAAATGATAAGATCAAATCTTTTACATTCCCTATGTAATCAACATGCAACCAATAAGAAAAATGAAGAAAGCATGCAACCAATAGGAAAAGTGAAAGAATTGAGCAGGAAAAGATGGATGAATATTGATAATAGATTCATACCTAACCCTAAGTCTTTGAAGCCTTTAAAAGGAGGACAAAACCCTATATTCGTGTGTGTAAAAAATTGTGCGGGAGAATGCTAGTGAAGTTTAGAGGGGTATAAGGACTTAGAGAAGGAAGAGCAACATTGCAAAATTTAGTTGGTTAGAATAGAGCATTACCACTTCAAGCAGAGACATATTAGATCAGGGAGGATCAAATCAGATCGAGCAGAACAAGGATATGGAATAAAAAATTAAAGATTGTAAGTCATTAGGTCAATACATTCTAATGCTCTCTAGCCATTGTATTAGGAATGAAAATCCTATGATGATAGGTTGGTTTAGTGGTCATATTATAGACCCTCAACAGGGTTGTAAATCCTTTAGCAGGGTAACATTCCAAGTGAGTGTTTGTAAATCCTTTAGATAGGTCATTTTTAACAGAGTGTAAAGCCTTTAACAGGGTAGGCCTTTCACAGGGTAGACCATTGGAAGTGGTCAAATTTTGTAACCTTAAACAGTTACATATTGTTGCAGTGATAATTTGTGGGTGTCATCCCCACCCCAGTTTTACCTTCTCATTTTGGAGGGTTTTTGGGTGACCAAATCTTGTGTTATCTATTTTCATGCATGTCTTCACTTTTATGTTAATTAGATATGGTAGATGCATGTGAATGATCTCAGTTAAAAGGTTTTAGAAGTTAAATTCTGTTACTTCTGATTCACCCCCCCTCTCAGAAGTAACTGTAAATTCCAACAACTTCATTATAAGTTAAAGTCCTTTAATCAGGCACACTTCTAACAGGGTGTTGAAATCCTTTAATAGGGTAAGATCTAACAATCTTGTATGCCTTTAATAGGGCATACCTTTCACAGGGTAGATCATAGTTTATGATAAAACATTGTAGCCTTCATTAGATACAATTTATTACTACAATAATGGAGATTTTTGGTTGTCATCCGCACCCAAATTTACCTTCTCACTGGAGGGTTTCTGGGTAACCAAATATCTTGTGTCATATATGTGTTGAATGTTATTTTATTTCATATTGTGGGTGAATATGTTTAGCCAACTATTTTAGTTTACATGCAAATTGTGAGATGGATGTGTGGTGAATGAATTTATGGTGAAAGTTTTGAAGGATTGATTCACCCCCCCCAAAGTTTACTTTCCCTATTTTATTTCCAACAATTGGTATCAAATATTTGGTTCTCTAGAAAGGAATGTTTTGCAACTTTAAGGAAAGATCTTGAAGATGGAAGTCTACAAGTTGGGAAAGATTATTGATAATCAGAAGATTGAAATGTAGCTTTCCCTACATCAGTTGAAGTAAGAGATGAGTTAAAGTGATCATTGAAGAGAAGGAAAGAGATAGCTATTGTAGAAAATGAAACACATTACCAAGAGATTAACACTACTAAATTGTTTGCAGATAGAAACACAAGTGAATTCGATGCAATAATTGCAGATCTGATGGAAAAGAATGGATCCCTAATTGAAGAGGTTAGAAATCTCAAGATAGAACAAGAAGTCCAATCAATATTTCTATGTGAGGTGACCAAGTAGAAAAATAAAGCTAAAGAAGACTAACTCATGATTGAAGATGAGAAAAGGATACTTACCAATTGACTAGAAGAAAAGACATAAGAGGTGAATAGGATTGCTCACATGCAAATGGAAACATTGAATCAAATGATGATTGCCAATAATGAATTAAATGGAAAAGATATTGAGATCACAACATTGAAGTTGCAAAATGAACAACTAAGAAATGATCTAAAAAGAGAAAAATAATTTGTTGAAAGTTTCAATAGACCTAGTGAAGTCATCAAGTACCTTGAACAATTGATGAGATCTCCTATATCTAATAGTGATACAACTGGATTGGGTTACACTAGTACTAAAGAAGGAGAATCATCTAAAAGTGGTGAACAAAGAAGTAATAATGGTAAGAACTAAAAACCTAGTTGTCATAATTATGGAAAGATAAATCAGACAAAAAATGTTTGTAGGAGCAACAAAGCCAATCAGAACCCTAAGAAGAAATTCATGGATAACTATCACAAGTGCAAAAAATAAGGACATCAGGCACATGAATGCAAGAGCAAGACATCAAGCACATGAAGATTTGAAGGTTACTACTACAACTATAAGAAGTATGGACATAAAGCACATGAGTGCAGATCAAAGTCTAACTGGTCATCAAACAAGCAAGTCAAGGTAAAGCATACTAGCATATCCTACAATTGGGATTACAACACAAGGTATAGTTGTCACTATTATCAAGAGTATGGAAATGTTGCTGAAAATTTCATTAGAACACATTTTGGAAGTGATTACAAAAGATGGTTGAGCCAAACTACATGTTTTAGCTATTTGAAGATTGGTCACATAAGTAGAAATTGTCCAACAAGGTCAAAAACACCTAGAAATGAATTCAACAAAGGCAAAGGAAAGGTTGATGTTGAAGAAGTTAGAGTGTAGATGAACAAGACATGGAATAAGGAGGAAGATTGCAACACATCAAGTTCAGATGGGATCACTTCATCTAATGGATCAGGTGATCACACCATCACCAAATAGGTAATCAAGAGGTATGTATGGGACTGATATTTCAAAGTTCAATTATACATCAGTTCCAAGGCATCAGCTTTGAAAAGATCATATATGCATAAAGAAAGATGCAAAGTATTGGTTATAACTTAGAAGAATGTTAGTGAATAGATTGTTCTTCTTTAATTAAATCTTTGAATGCCCAATATTTTTGTACAACAACTGATTACAATAGCGAGGAAATTGTAGTTAAATGACTAATTTTCCTCTAAAATTTATGGTTACAACTCCCTTATGGTTATGATTTGCAATGAATATGTTTGTTCCTAATCCTAATGGGGTTTGTTCTTAACTAGAGAACAAGAGAGGTAAACCAAGTTAGGCCTAAAAAAGAACTAACTTAGGCAAGGATTCAAGTCTTAAAATTAATCAAATTTGTGAACTCATACATCTTATGAACCTGCAGAATTTGATGATACAGTAATGAAATCTATCTATGAATTAGCCACTTAATAGATTGTTTCTAATTCTAACATGCAAGAGACTAAATTAAGGAATAATATGGGACAAAATCTCTTTTAACCTTTAATAACACTATTATTATATTTAGTTTTCTGCATTGAATAGGGGAACAAAACTCTGTTTATTCTATAACTCAATTCAACTGAAAGAGATATCTTAAGCTATCATAAACAATGGAACAATAAATAATTGATATAAAACACATTCAACTTGTCTATGCAACATGAAGTATTTCACACCAAAAATTAGTTGACCTTTCATTAATCTTTTAATTGGGTACATATCAGATTCTAAGATGATTGTTATAAAAAGGAACTAAACTAGTTCATCTCCACAAAAAAAATGACAAATGGCAAGGAGCCAATTATCAATTGCAACTGCTCATCAAAATATAGAAGGGTAGGAGAGCTATCACTTCACCTTCTTTCCCTTTTCCAACTTTTCCTTATAGGCCTTGGTAGCAACAATGATCAGAATAAGATCTTCATTTCAGTGAACATAAACATTGGTATATCTCTAGAGCCACTTGGAGTGTTCTTGGGCCAGGTCTTTAATAACATTGGCAATGGCAATGGCAACGAGCCAATTATCAATTGCAACTGCTCATCAAAATATAGAAGGGTAGGAGAGCTATCACTTCACCTTCTTTCCCTTTTCCAACTTTTCCTTATAGGCCTTGGTAGCAACAATGATCAGAATAAGATCTTCATTTCAGTGAACATAAACATTGGTATATCTCTAGAGCCACTTGGAGTGTTTTTGGGCCAGGTCTTTAATAACATCCAACCATTCTTTTATTTCCTCCATCGCCACATGTATACACCTATTGAGCCATTAGAGATTTAACACTCTATTCTGATGATTATTAGGTTTCTCTATTAGATTATCTAGATAAATAGAGAAATTCTTTTGCATGAGAACAACTCCCACCACTTGTTTTCCTTGTCCATTGGTTTGAGAGTCAGTGTGAAGGCCTTTTAGCAATTCATAGTTCTTGTCATGTTCCTCTTTGACTTTGCTCTCTGTTTCTTTTAATCCTTCTTTTGCCACTAAAATCATTTCAGCTTTGAATTGCAAACTCTGTTGCCATTCAAAGAGGGGATCATCTCCCTTTGGTAGAATATTTGCTTCCACTACTTCTTTAGTCTTCATTTGGATGACCATTTTCAAGAGGGAGATGTAATATTTTCTCTTTGTCTTTTCTATTGACAAAGTAGCCTGGTTAGCCAAGATATTATCCATTTTTGTTTCAAGCCTCAACACTGCATTATTGAGTTGCTCTATGACTGCAAGTTCTTTATAATTGAGTATTCCACTCCATTCCTTACCAATTTTCCCAAAGTGCTTGTCTTCCTATATCTGGGAGATGATAGCCTAAATTTCTTTTGACGTAGGGTCACTAGTAGGTAATACTCCCAAAATTCTTGCTAGTAGGGTAGTTCGTTTCCTGATGAAGCAATTAAGTTCATGGATCTTTGCCTTCATTCTGACTTTGGCTAGTTTGAGACCTTTGAGTTGTCCCTCTATCACTTCATTTATTGATTTCCATAGACCCACTTTGGTGTCATTCCTAACTTCTCTGAGGTCTAGAGATTGCAATACGAAGTCATTTGTAGTTGGGTTTTCAATTCTCCCTTCCTTGGTGGGCTTAGCAATCTCCATAGTTAAGTTTCCTATATTAGGATCTTGGTTGAGAATTGACATGGTCTTCTACTTCTTAACTTTACTCAATGCTGACCCAGAATAGATAGCTAGAGATGAAGTCTCTTTGTTTGGGGCTACCTCCTCTTTCCTTTTCCTCTTTCTATCTAAGGTATCCTCGAGCCATGACTCAGTGCCAATTACCTTAGATGTTGTCCCTAATGTATCTACACTAAACATTTTCCTCTTAACAAGAGCTAATGTCTTTTAAACTAAAGAGAAAGGATTCTTTGGAGCTAGGGAAATGAGTTTTTAAGCTTCAGACACTTTCTTTGATTCAGATGCTTTCTCCACTTCAGATGTTTCCTTTGCTACTTCATCTGACTCTATAGATTCACTTTCACTACTTCCTCCATCCCCAAGATCAACCACTTATATTTGGGCACTACTAAGTAGGAGTAATTTGGCACTTATGTATGTAATTGGACTATTGTGGGGTGAGAGAGCCACCGTGACTGCATTGTCCCTTAATTCTTTCACCTTCTTCTTCTCAGACTTTGTATCTGTTATGATCAATAGTACTAAACCATCCTAACAAGTTTTATCAAGTGGTATGTGTTAAAAATATGAGAGGAGTAACTGAGAGGGGAGGGGTGAATTAGTTCCTACTAAAATAAATCACAAATCCCTTAGATGTCAAATAAAATCCAAACTAATAAAATTTATTACTGTTGATACTCGGTAAACATACAAAAATTGTTGTAACTTGGTAAATGCAGTGTGTGTATTACTTTAGCAGATCTTAAGATATTATTAGTAATTACTTTCAAGCATGAAAGAAATAACATGAACACATGAGATGCTAGGATTTAATGTGGAAACCCAATTTGGGAAAAACCACCAATGTACCTAGTTACTATTTTTCACTCTTTTGAAGTGAGCCCTATTAGGAGCCAACCCTATTAAAGGTTACAAAACACAATGTTAGGTGTGACCTTGTTAAAATATTTAATCACCCTATTAGGAGTGGCCTTGCAAAAGGTCTTGAAACAATTCAATGGAATTGCCACCTTGTTAGAGGATTTACAAATGGTTGTTAAACCAACTCTGTTAAGAGATTTTGATCACTGCTACAATGCTTATAGAGTAACAATGAAATGACCTAATTGTGATGCAACTAAATTGCTGATTACAGATCTCTATTCTACTTCATATTTGATCCTTCCTGATTGAATAACACTTTTATGCTCCACAAGGATACCTACTTACCCTTCAAGTTCACTTCCTCTCTTCTTATCTCTTTCAACTCATTCAACTTGCATATCACACACTTTGAAATCACAACTTGACCTTTTACTTGTACCTTTCAAATTGTCAAGTTGGCTCAAATACAAATTAGAATAGCCAATATTCATCACCTCAGTTAGCTAGAATCAATAGGTAAAATAATTAAACTTTACATGCCAAAATAAGAAAATCCTTTGGTAGCTGACCCAGCTTGGTAGAAAATGATTCTGAAGAAATTTCTTGTGTTAACCAACAAAAGCTTAGTTAACACTATGAGCTTAAAAAATTCCTTTGGTAACTGAGTTAACTCGGTTAGCACTAACTTTGTTCAACTTTCCCTTCATTAACTGAGTGAGCTTGGTTAACACTCTTTTCTACATAACTTCCTTTGATGCCCGAGTGAGCTCGATAGATATTGCCTTCTATATAGAGTAAACTTAGGAACACTTAGTAGACTAGGAAAACTGTCTTCACTGACCAAGTGAGCTCGGCATGCACTGACTATCAACTGATATGACATTTGTGTAACATTAAAGACAACACACAATTAATCAATTGTATCCAATAATCTCCCTCTTTGGCATTGATGGCAACAAAACATGTCATAGTACAATGAAATTTTGAGAACAAGACTCCCTCTATCAGAAAGTTTCTCCCTCTTTGATTTTATGTAGAAAACTTCTCCTAAAGTGTTCTCCCTTTGTGAATACACTACTTAACTTCTCCCTTTACAAAATTTCAGAAAAATATGATAGTAAACTTCTCCCTCTTTGATAATCCATGCCAAAGACCATTTTGATTAGTATCAATGTACCTTGAGTACATATTCATCTGCAATATGTCCTTGCCAATACTAAATCAACTGATTGATTTTGAACTTGGTTCCTGCTGATGCATCACTAAACTTTATTTAGTGAGCTTCAGATAGGGGAATGACCCCTAGTTTATTTATCATATACAAAATGCATCCTTAGGTAATGGCTTGGTGAATATATCTTCAATTTGTCCTTTTGCACGAACATATTCCAATCCGATTTCTTTGTCCTGTACTAATTCTCTTACAAAGTGATATTTTATAACAATGTGCTTTATTTTTGAATGCATCATTGGATCATTTGATATGTTGATTACACTGGTGTTATCACAATACATCACTATTGGCTCTTTGATCTTAACCTTCATTCCTTCTAACAACTGTTTGAACCAAACAATGCTAGAGCAATTCACTGCTGCTACTACATATTCTGCTTCTGCTGTGGATTGAGATGTGTAGTTTTGCTTCTTACTTGTCCAAGATACCAACCTTTTACCAAGAAGGAATGCTCCACCACTAGTGCTCTTTTTGTCATCAAGATTTCTTGCCCAATTAGCATCTGTAAATACTTTTAAGTCAAGGTTGCCTCCAAGTTTGTACTGTTAGAATTGGTAATCTTTCCTTGGTTGTATTTACTTATTAAATGGGATAAACCAAGGTATCCCTTATGTTGTTTGTCCTTTAGTCCACATGTGAGGAAACATCTTTTTTGTAATTCCTTTATTAAGGAAAATAGTTTATTCCTCCTTAAGAGGATTATGACAGTTGCTATGAACACACAATCATGATGTAGTTCATGTAATGAGTCCTATGGCTCCTCATTATCTCGTTCTCTCTCTTTCTCTTCATTCTTAGGCATTTGCCTCATTCATATAATTCACAAGGGGTTTTCTTTTCTTTCCCCTTTCAAAATCCTTGTCTCCTCTATTGTGTTGATCTTGGAAAGCTCTTGTAAATTATGGTAATTATGTTCATCACAAACTCTCTTGGATTAATTTATAACTCTTTATTTTTTAGTTCATTTTGATTTTATTATTTCTAACATGTACCATAAACCATAGTCTTTAGTACCTTTCAGATATCTCAAGATTCTTTTTATTGCCATCATGTGGTTTTCTCTAGGTTTTGCTAAGAATATTGCCACTATCCCAACCGTTAAGGCAATATCAGGCCTTTTATGTACCACATACTGTAATTTCCCAATCATTGATTTGTATAAGGTCTGATCTACTTCTTTGGAGTCATCATCTTTAGTAAGCTTAAGTCTAGTACACAAGGGGGTTCCAACTAGTTTTGAATCCTCCATTCCAAATTTCTTGAGTATTTCTTTGATATACTTAGATTGAGTGATATAGATACCATTTCTATTCTACTATATCTACAATCCAACAACGAATTTTATTTCACCAAACATGGACATTTCAAATTCTTTATTTATTTTTTCTAAAAATGCTTTGCCTAAATTATCATTTCCTGTGAATAGAGTATCATCCACAAATATTTCTACCAATACAATCTTCTTATCTAATCCTTCCTTGAAATATAGGCTACTATTATCATTTATTCTTTGAAAACCAATCTGTATCAAATAGTTATGTAGTCTTTCATACTAGGCTCTAGGAGCTTGTTTTATACCATATAGGGCTTTGTGTAATTTATAGACAATGTCCCTTTCATTTGGATCAACAAAACCTTCTAGCTGTTCAATGTAGACTTCCTCATCAAGAATTTCATTCAAGAATGCATATTTAACATCCATTTGATATACTTTGAATCCTTTGTGAGCTGCATAAGCCAGTAAAGTCCTAAAACCTTCTAATCTTGCAATAGGGGAAAAATTTTCATCGTAATCAATACCTTCTTCTTGAGAATAGCCTTTACATACTAATCTTGCTTTGTTTCTTGACACTTTTCCATCTTCATTCAACTTATTTTTGAATACCCATTTTCTACCAATCAAATTTTTATCTTTGGGCCTAGGTACAAGAGTTCAAGTTTTATTCTTTTCTATCTATTCTATTTCTTCATTCATAGCCTCAATCCAACTTTCTTTTTGCAGTGCATCTTTAACAATTCTAGGTTCAAATTCAACAAGTAAACATGTGTCTTTTAGTTTGCTTCTTGTCATTGTTCCATCTGATTTGTCTCCAATGATCTAATCAGGTGCATGATGCCTTCTGAAATATTTAGCCAATACAGGTTCTTTGACTTTTGAATGAATTAAGCTATCTTCATTTTGAATCTCAACTTCTAGCTTAGGTCCTTCTATCCATGGCTTGGGTTCTTCAGACTCAGTATGCACTAACTCGGTAGCTTCTGAATGTGACTCGGGTCCTCGTGACTTGGTTTGCACTTCCTACAACTTGGTAACTAATGGAGACTTGGAGAGCTTGGGAGATGAAGTCTCCTTTTTGTCAAATGTGTTTGGCAATATATCAGGTTCATAGTAGACAAATCTTTTGTAGTCTTCTGGTTCCTTTTTGCTTTCTTCTTCAGTCTTTTCTACAAACTCATCAATTCTTACATGTGCACTTTCTATGATTTTGTGAGTGGATAAATTCAAACATTTGTATGCTTTACTTCTATAGGAATATCATAGAAATATACCTTCATCACATTTTACATCAAATATTCCTTTTCTAAATTCTTTCAAGATATAACATTTGCTACCAAATGCTTTCAAATAACTTACATTGGGTTTGTAGCCATACCATAGTTCATAGGGAGTTTTGGTTGAGTCCTTCTTCAACTGAACTTGGTTCAAAGTATGAAATACAGTGCTGATAGCTTCCTTCTAGTATTTGATAGCAACATTATTCTCAATTATTAGTGTCCTTGCACAATCCATGATGGATCTGTTTCTTCTTTCTGCTATTCCATTTTTCTCAGGAGTACCAGGGGCTGATACTTGTCTTTTGATTCCTCTTTCAATGCAGAAATTGTTGAATTCATTTGAGATGAATTCACCACCTCTATTTGATCTTAAGTATTTCAGTCTTTTTCTAGTTTCTTTTTCCACTCTAGCCAGATACCATTTGAATTTCTCAAAAGCTTTTGATTTTTCTCTCAGATACATAACAATCATTATTCTAGAATAATCATCAACAAAAAGAATGAAAATTTTTTTTCCACTATAAGTTTCTATTCCAATAGGTCCACATAAATCAGTATGCATAATTTCCAAGACATCTCATGACTGATAGTTTTTGCTTTTAAAACTAGTCTTTCCCATTTTACCAATTTGGCAATTTTTGTATAATCCAACATCAAGTTTCTTTAAATTAGGAAGACCACTTACTCTTCTAAGTTTTCTAATTTTGACCATATTATCAAATTTTACATGACATAGTCCTCTGTTCCATAGCCAACTTTTTTCTACTTGAGCAATGCAACATGAACAATCACCAAGATCAAGATAAAATAGGTTACCTTTTGTTTGCTTGCCTAATCCAATCAGATTTCCTTGGTTATCCAGTAGTCATGCCTTTCCATTCATGAATTCTACCTTGAATCCAATGTTGTTAAGCTATGCTACACTCAGTAAATTATGTTTTAGTCCTTCAACCCAATAGGCATTGTCACATACAAGTTCATTGGTTAGTGAGATTCTGCCATTTTCTTTTATGCAACAAGGTTCATTGTTTCCAAACCTTACACTACCTCCATCATAGTGTTCAAAATATTCAAACTTAGTTTTGTCTCCAGTCATATGGTGAGAAAATCCACTATCTATGATCCATGTGTCATTTTTACTAACATGAGAGACAAGTGCCATCTTATCTCCTTCATCATCAGATTCATCTTTTACAGCAATATACATTATTTCATCTTCACTATTATTAGAATCTTTAGCCATGAAACAAGTTTTCTTACCTTTGTCTTTATAGGATTTGTGACCTTTGAATTCCTTCTTGCCTTTGTACTTGTGGCTTTTCTTCTCTTCCTTGATTTCTTTGTTTGGACACCTAGCAACAATATGACCAATTTCTTCCCAAGAAAAACATATTAGAGGGATTTTACCTTTGTACTTTCCTCTTCTCCTAGAATATTTCTTTGCAAGTAGAGCTTCAACAATTTCAAGATCACTATCAGAACTTTCTTTAGTTTCTTCCTCACTTTTTGATTGATTTTCTTTTATTTTCTTGCCTTTTTCTTTGAGTGAGAATTTAGCTTCAAATGCAGGCTCAATATTCTTGGAAGCAGGAACATAGTTGTCAAAGTTGTCTAGTTCAAAAGCTATCAATCTACCTACTAGGACATCCAAACCTATCTTGTTATTTGGATCACATCTCTTTTCTTGAATAATAGACACTTTGATTGCATAGATGGGAAGCAAAGTTCTAAGTATTTTACGTACAATAGTTTCTTCTTTGATTTCTCCTCCAGATGCTCTGATTGCACTAACATTGGCCTTGATTCTTTCCACATATTTTGCAACATTTTCATCTTCTCTCATTCTTATTTGATCAAATTGTCCTCTAAGTCTTTTTTCTTTGCCTCTTCTTACATTGTCATCTCCTAAATAGATTTCTTTCAATTTGTTCCACATATCAAAAGCAGTTTTATAGTCTTTGACCTCATCAAATTTAGCATAATTGAGAGCAGATGCAATGTCAATCATCATGATGTTACGGTTCTTCTTCTCAGCAATATCTTCAACTAATAATGTTCTAGTGGGAGTTTTGCATTCTTCATCAATATATTTGCATCTTGAATCACTGATGGTAGCTAGATGAAGCCTCATAAGTCCTTGCCATGCTGCAAAGTTATCTTTGTTCATCTTTAGAATCTTTCTCTTGTAAGACATCCTGATGTTTAGCTTAGGTCCTTGAAACCTTCTTTGCAAGCACTAAAAGCTCTGATACCAATTATTGGAAATATAAGAGGAGTAAGTAAGAGGGGAGTTGTGAATCAATTACTACTAAAATAAATCCCATATCCCTTAGATGTCAAATAAAATCCAAACTAATAAAATTGATTACTGTTGATACTCGGTAAACATAAAAAAATTGTTATAACTTGGTAAATGCAGTGTGTGTATTACTTTAGCAAATTTTAAGATATTATCAGTAATTACTTGAAAGCATGAAAGAAATAACATGAACACATGACACACCAGGATTTAACGTGGAAATCCAATTTGGGAAAAACCACCAATGTAACTAGTTACCATTTTTCACTCTTCTGAAGTGAGCCCTATTAGAAGCCAACCCTGTTAAAGGTTACAAAACACACTGTTAAGTGTGACCCTATTAAAGGATTTAATCACCCTATTAGGAGTGGCCTTGCAAAAGGTCTTGAAAGAATTCAATAAAATTGCCATCTTGTTAGAGGATTTACAAATGACTGTTAAACCAACTCTGTTGAGAGATTTTGATCACTGCTACAATGATTACAGAGTAACAATTAAATGACCTGATTGTGATGCAAGTGAATTGCTAATTACAGATCTCTATTCTACTTCATATTTGATCCTTCCTGATTGAATAACACTTTTCTACTCCACAAGGATACCTACTTATCCTTCAAGTTGGCTTCCTCTCTTCTTATCTCTTTCAACTCATTCAACTTGCATATCAAACACTTTGAATTCACAACTTGACCTTTTACTTATACCTTTCAAATTGTCAAGTCGGCTCAAATAAAAATTAGAATAACCAATATTCATCACCTTAATCAGCTAGAATCAATAGGTAAAATAATTAAGCTTTACATGCCAAAATAAGAAAATCCTTTGGTAGCCGACCCAACTCGGTAGAAACTGATTCTGTAGTGATTTCTTGAGTTAACCAATAGAAGCTTGGTTAACACTGTGAACTTAAAAAATTCCTTTGGTAACTGAGTTAACTTGGTTAGCACTAAGTCTTCATCTTTCCCTTCATTAACCAAGTGAGCTTGGTTAACACTCTTTTCTGCATAACTTCCTTTGATGCCTGAGTGAGCTCGGTAGATACTGCCTTTTGTACAGAGTAAACTTAGGAATGCTTGGTAGACTAGGAAAACTATCTTCACTAACCAAGTGATCTCGACATGCACTTACTGTTAATTGATATGACATTTTTGTAACATCAAAGACAACTCACAATTAATCAATTATATCCAACAATATGTTCTTGTTAGGAGGTTGATCACCTCCTTCAGCTGGCTGAGCGGGTCCTTGAGTGAGAGGTAGGATTGTGCCTTAAGCACCACTTTGAGAAGATGAAGCTGCTACTACATTTGGGGAGGAATGGTTAGGCATGCCTTGGCTCCTTCTTCACCATTTCATGGTCCACTCAACCCACTTCCCAATTCTCTTGTAGATTCTGGCCATTAGCATATCTAGATCCTCCACAACATCTTCAAAAGGTTCCAAACTTATGGGAGTATTCCTTAGCTTGGTCAAATAAGTATTTATATATATATTTTGACCATCATTTTCAATTCCATCTACAACTATATTCACCTTATACATTTTCACTTGATCAACTATCAATCTGGTGAAGGCTCGATCATAGCTCTCAAACTCATCTTTGCAATCAACCCAATAATCTTTGATCATGGTGATATGCTTTATCACACTCCCAATTTTTAGAACATCTCTAGCATACTCATTTGGGTTGAACATACACCTCAAGACTTCATACATGTCTAGCTTATATTTCTTCTCAAATACCTTCACCATGTTCTTGGCATTGGACCTGGTGTTGCAACTGAAGGCCCCAAACTTCATAGGGAATTCATATACTTTCTTCTTTAGACTTCCACTTAGGATGTTCACTTGTAGAGCTTGTCATATAATCTCGATCAACACAATCATGTCACTTGGATACCTTGGTAGCTTCAAGGGGAAACCATCAAATGCTACAAGACACAAATAAGAAAATGATGAGAACTAAATAAAATAACATCCAAATTGATTGATGGTAGCCACAACTTCAAGGCTGAATCTTCTTTGGGAATCCTTGTAGTTCCTTGTAAATCCTCATGGTAAACACATCATTCACCTTAACATAATATGCATAACTATTTAGCAATTGGAGACATGAGTAAAACTCATAAGACTTAACATCCTTAGGGAAATTCTCTAATCTTGGAAGGCCTAGCCACAATTGCAATGAAGCCAACATGTAAATCAAGAAGGAAGACATGTAGAATGTATTGTAATACTTGGTCGCCTAGAGTGCGTGGGACAAAATCTCACTTACCTCTTGTGTCCAATCAATATACTAGGTGTCTGAGCATAAAACCTGAACTAGAAAGAAGTATTTCTCAATGAAATTTAAGGCTTTTACCTCACCTTTCAACCTATGCAGAAGGACTAAAATTAATTATTTATGGCTTAATATTGGTTCCAAAAAAAGTTTTAGGAAATTTTCTCTTATCACTTTAAAGTTTCTGGAACCAAGTTCTCATGATCTCCTTCCTCTAGATCATCTTCTTTGTCAAGAATTCTTAGATGTCTCCTCCAAAGGTTAAGTTAGAGAACTCCCCCCACTTTGGCACACAAAGATATTTTACCACTATTTTCCTATCGATTGAAATTAATACTATATCATCAGGCAAAACAATTTGCCTAGTTTTTGGATTGTAGTGATGAATGCATTTGTAAATAAGCTCTAGAGCTTGAACTGCAACCAAAAAACCAGTAGCCTCAACTAAACCACATCCTTGAAGCTTCTCTATGATAGGCTGAATTCATTTGGATTTGAGCTTCCTTTGGAAATTTTCCATGTCATAGAAGCAGAGAGAGGTGTATGTGAAATTCTGTAGTTGGGACTTGATCCTAGTAAAACCATCAAAACCCACAAACTTGGTTGCCATAAGCTTACTGAATAAGATTTTGAATAAAAAATGTAAAAAAAATGGCAAATGCAATAGTCACAAGCTTTCAAAAAGCTATGCATATTGATAGAATGAGGAATCAAATAAATGAGGTAACTCTTTCAACTGCTTGTGTATTTTTGTTGGTGCAAATTAGTATTCACTATTTACACTTAAGTTTACTTAAGTTAATGCATTATTTTATTATTTTATTTTGTGAGACACTTAGGAGTTTTCACACCTTTTTGAGTTGTCATGTTGACAACATAGGAGTCTGCAACTCTATTTTAGCACATGGTGTCTACAACATTGATTTACGTGTCACACCCTTGTAGGCTTATCCTCACATCATCGCACATACTTTCGTGCTTAATGGAGGATAACCCATATCTGGAGGACATGTGCTTGGTTGTATGAATTATCATGGTGCTGATTACGAGGCATTCTAGATGTATCTCATAGGCCTTTATATACAGGCACTCCTAGTGTATTCTTATCATGGCATATTGAATATATCGTCATTCTGATCATACTCTTTCTCTCTAATCTACTATGTGCTTGTGTTTGAGTTCTTAGTTCCTGGGTGAATTTTTCCCTTAGGAAAATTCTTACATGGTATCAGAGCTCTTGGAGATTTTCTCATCACATAGCCATTTGAGACCACGCTTGCTTCAGCACCTCAGCTTGAATCTAGAGTACTGTAGAAATTGGGAGTGGCTAGAGCCAAATCTGACCTCGCCAGTGCGCTTAAAATGCTAAACCGATGAAAATTGACTATAAACTTGGCTACCTTGGCCCAAAGTCGATCATGAGGCAATTTTTTTTTGCAAATTGGAATATGGAGGCCCTGATTTGCAATTTGGGTATGGTCATTTTTGCAGATTACATTATTTTATTTTCTTTGTAATATTTTTGTCAGAATTGTCGCAGAATTTTTTTCCTGGCAGAGATTTTTTTTTTGCAGAACCAGACTATCAGATTTTGGCTCTACAGTGTGGAGGTTTATTTTATTTGGTCATAGGAATATTCAATTTTATTAATCGGGTATATCACAGTCAGCACTGCAACTAAATATCCATAGCCATACTATCAATATTAGCAGCGAGAAAATATAACCCCTAGTGGCGAGCCAATCAGCACTGTTGAGCAGTGTCATACTATCCACCGATGCTAGGTGAAACCCTTTGACGAAGATTCTTTATTTAAGCATTGATGTGTGAATTTTTAAAAAAGAACTAAGAAGTTCTTTCCCATAGTAATGTGGGATATTTCCAATATTATTTTGGCCACGTGAGTTCACCTTTTCAACAGGGGCAACTATCATTAAATTTTTGGTTGAATATATACCTGCACACAGTTTTGGATTCTTCGATCACCGGCGCCAGCATTTTCAAAAACTCGTGAATGGAGAGAAGTTTTCTAGTCACGTTATTTTCTCCAACAACATTTGAAATTCCCACTTGTGGTAAACTCTTGCCCACCAACGTCCAGCTTAGCACACAACAGGCTCCATGCGGACCACACCTTCGCCACGTGGACACTTGATTGGACTCGTACCCATTGTACATGCCTTGCCACATTTAGCAAGGACACGTCACATTTACTATACTTTTCTATATAGGTGACATCACCTCTTGCCATGTAGATAGCCAGACCTTTATGCCACATTAGAACATTTTGACACGTGTGCATTCCGTACAGTACGAACAGTCCAACTCAACCTGCCACGTCAGCCCAAGTGCTATTTTTTGCTGATGTCATCTTTTCCTAAGGTTAAAATTGAGGGCCATTTGATCATCAAACCTAGTCATTTTACAATTGCAGTGATGGCCATTTGATCATCAAATTTAGTATCGCAATTTTTGCTCTAGATCCCTCTCTAGATTGCTTTTCAATTTGGTAGCCAGAGTTTGCAAGCCCATAACTTGGATAGCCAAACTTTGATTTAGGTGCATTTTAAATTGAAATTAGGTATAATTTCTTGAATTTTCTAGTGGTGGTGTTGTTTTCTAATTTTGGTGCACAAATTTTGTAGAAATTTCTTTTTTTGGTGACTATACCTACATAATCTTGCATTTTGCAACTTCAAAAGCTCTGTATAGGCACATCTAGTCACTTTTTTAGGTTCCATTTTTTTTTTGAAAGTGCATATTTTTTCATCTACTTTCCAAATCTAAAGTTAGATTCTAGGGTTGTGTGGACCTATTTCTCACTTTTAGAATTAGGCCTTTTTTGGCATTGTAAAGCTTTGATTCTTTTTCAAAATTGTTGTAAATTTGAGCTACAGGTACTTAAGTGTTAGATTTCAGCCTCATAAGGTAGTTGTGAAAGAAAAATTAGAAAGTTCACTTTGTGCATTTTGACAAGTGGCCCATTATAAATGCACTACTTATAAAGTGTCGAAAGCATCTTTTTTGGGGGTAGTCTTTTGATTGAGTGAAAAGGGGGGGGTGTGTACTATGTTTTTTGTGTCTCTCTATTATGCTCTTTTCATTTCTACATCATGGGTTTTAAATGTCCTCCTCTAACTTCATGCAACTATTCTACACGGAAAGATATTGCATGGAGTAGATTAATGGAAAAAGGATATAGTCTTTATGTTGATGGTACAATTCCTAAACCTATTGATGCTAAAAAACTCATTGATTGGAAAAAGAAAGACTAGTAGGCTTTAGGAGTTATCAGGAGTTGTGTACATGGGGATCTTCTCTTTCACATTAAAAATTGTTCAGAATCTAAAGAAGCTTGGGAAAAACTTGAACAGTTGTATGGCAAAGTGGATGAAGAAAAGGGATTTCGGATTGAGGATGATCTACTTCTCTTGGATCCTAAGAATTTTGACACAATTCAGGATTACATCATTAAAGTCAATGAGTATAGGGAACTTCTAAAAGATTGTGGAAATCCCATGAATGATGACAGGTTGATTCATCACATCCTGAAGAGGCTACCTTCTGAGTATGCTAACTTTGTTTCAAGTTTTAATACTCATAGGTTGACCATGGGATCTACTTACCACAAGCCTTCCTTTGATGCATTTGCAGAGATGTTGATTGTTGAACAATCTCACTTGATGGATTTAGGACTTCTCAAGTCATCAAAGACCAAAGCCTTGGTGGCTAGTGATGAGCACAAATAAAGTCAAGGAGGGAAAAGCAACAAGAAGAAGAAGTAGTGGAAGCAGAAATCACAATTTGAGACACAGCAATCCTCCTCTCAACAAGGCAATACTTCTTCCAACAAGAAGGGAAGTAATTAAAAGAAGGAAAAACTCTTTTGTGCATATCTCAAAAAGCCAAATCATGACGAGCATCATTGCAAGACAAAAATAATCGATGAGTTAGAGAATCTACTTAGGAAGAACAAGATTCAAGTACCAAGTACTTCCAAGGATTCAACTCCAACCTCTTCAAAGGGTAAAGGGAAAGCACTTATGGAAAACACAAGTTCTTCTTCGAAATGGATACTTGAATCAGGTGCCTCTTACCATATGGGTTCTTCAAAGGAAGACTTTTCTTCATTGAAGTAGTCTAAGGTACCACACATCTTTGTGGGAGATGATACTAAGATGGAAGTTGAAGGGAAAGGACATATGGAAATGGAAAATGGGGAATTCAAGGATGTTCTCTACGTTCCAAACATTAGCTCCAATCTCCTATCAGTTTACCAAATCACTCACCTTGGAGTTGGTCATAAAGTTAAGTTCCTTCCAGATTTAATGATGGTGCAAAGTCTACGAGATGATTCATTAGTTGCAGTGGGGAAAGTCAATGATGACAAGAGGCTTTATTCCTTTTCCCACTTGGTGCCTAAGAGTCCTTCTCAAGCCTTCTTGACTCACTCTACTTCACAAATGAACTTATGTCATGAGCGGTTTGGTCACCTTGACTTCTGCTCTCTTCAACAACTTTGCTCTAAACATATGGTCAAAGGTCTACCTAACATTAGCTTTTCTAAGGGAGAATGTCCATCTTGTTCAGTGGATATGAATCTCAAGGAGAAGTATGATAAAGGGAATTCTTCTCGAGCTCCAGTTGTTCTTTAGCTAGTTCACATGGTTTTAGCAGGACCCTTTGCAGTGACTTCAGTCAGCCAAGGTTGCTACATCCTCACATTTGTTGATGACTTTTCAAGATTCACTTGGGTCTTCTTCCTTCATCACAAGAATGAAGTGGTTCATAAGCTTCAAGACTTCAAGACTCATGTTGAACAAAAATCAAGGAAAGCCATCAAGGTATTAAGGGTGGACAATGAGAATAGATATGTAGATAGAAGGCTTAAGAACTTTTGCAGAATTGAGGGGATTGATCTTCAGAACTCACTAGCATTTAGTCCGCACAAGATAGATGTTGCAGCTATGAGGATTAGGACTCTCAAGACCATGGAAAGTTGCATGATTAAGGCCAAGTCTCTTGATCCTACACTTGAAGTTGAAGCCATTAGCAGTGCTACTCACATACTTAATAGGTCTCCTCATAATGCCTTAGATGGGAAGATTCCTTTTGAGACATGGTTTGGCAAAAAACCAGTTGTGAGTCACCTTAGAGTCTTTTTTTGTCCAGCATGGGCTAACCTATCTTCCAGAAGTTGCAAGGCATTGGCACCTAGGCATTGTACCTTCATTGGTTATGAAGACAATGCTAAAGCTTACAGACTTATGGATCTAGAGACTAATGAGATCTTTGTGGAGAAGGATGTTCACTTTGAGGAAAGTTCACCTAGCTTATCCTCTACTCCTCTCCGCACATCATACATAGTGGAAACTGATAGTGACA
Source organism: Cupressus sempervirens (assembly GCA_028749045.1). Taxonomy (NCBI): domain Eukaryota; kingdom Viridiplantae; phylum Streptophyta; class Pinopsida; order Cupressales; family Cupressaceae; genus Cupressus; species Cupressus sempervirens. Next base: position 821,779,591 of record CM053791.1, on the reverse strand, counting down.
CCAGACATAGTGCTTCAATAGGTTTAGACATGTGGGGTTCTATCGATAGTTATAGTGAGAGGTCACATCGGTCCAACCCACATGCTTATATATACACAGTGAAAGGTCCATCATAACATAGTACATCTCATCTTCCAGCTCTAGCTTTAGTTGACTTGGGAGATAGACTTGAGGATTTACATCTTCTCATTGATGAAGGCAATCCTTCTATAGTTGTTGCAAGGGCTCACTCTAACCCTCATGTCCATTCTCTACATGATAAATCTATACAAGTTGGCATGATTGTGGATCCTTATGAACAAAAAATAGTGGAGGTCTCTTTGTCAGTTGAGGAGACAAATGGTTTAGTGGAACAGGTTCAATAGACATCCTTGTCAGATCTGTATTCGTTCTTTTTAACATAGTTGGAAGGGGTGCACATAAGCATCAACACAAGGATACTTGAGTAGGTTTCAGGGCCACCATACATCTTTAGGATTATACCTTTGGCATTGTTTCTTCCTAAGGGGAGGAACCCCATTTTACATTCTTGGACCAGCTTCTTCATTGGAGCAGCTTTCACTTGTCGGCATTCTTCTTTTGGGGGGGGGGGGGGGGGGGAGGGGAGCCTATTCTGTCTCTCTTCCTTCTCTCATTCTCTTTGTATATACTAGATGTATGTCATAATGGGGGGGTCTTGATTACTCCATCCATCAATGCATTCCTATTTATCTCTTTTTTTGGGGGAGGGTTTTTCCCATGAGGTTTTCCCTCTTTCTTTGCTTTATGAGAGATTGCATTTTCATTATGTACATGGGTACCTAACATGGCCTAGTAGCTGGGACCCATTATGCATCTTCATCCTAGTTTCATAAGCTTAAGGGCATTCCCCTAAGTTGCATTTAAGCGGGGGTATTGGTGTAAATTACTATTCACTATTTACACTTACTTAAGTTTACTTAGGTTAATGCATTATTTTATTATTTTACATTATTTTATTATTTTATTTTGTGAGAAACTTAGGAGTTTGTGCACCTTTTTGAGTTGTGATGTTGACAACACAGGAGTACACAACTCTATTTTAGCACATGGTGTCTACAACATTGATTTGCATGTCACACCCTTGTAGGCTTATCCTCACATCATCGCACATACTTTTGTGCTTAATGGAGGATAACCCATATCTGGTGGACATGTGCCTGGTTGTATGACTTATCATGGTGCTAATTACGAGGCATTCTAGATGTATCTTAGAGGCCTTTATATATAGGAACTCCTAGTGAGCTCTTATCATGGCATATTGAATATATTGTCATTCTAATCATACTATCTCTCTTTGGTCTACTATGTGCTTGTGTTTGAGTTCTTTGTTCCTGGGTGAATTTTGCCCTTAGGCAAATTCTTACAATTTTTATACAAGAGCCTTGATTCATCCGTTATTCTTTAGAATCTGCACCATATGGATGAAATTTAAGGAAATAGTTGTTGGATAGTAAATGCAAAGCTCAATGGACATTTATGAGTCTTTTCACTATTCCATTGATCTCAATGGTAACTTTCTATAAGCTTATTACTTACTTTTCCATTTTCCTTTAAGTTTTAGAAAGTTGTCATTAGGGTACTTTGTTGATGAAATTCTGCCATGTTAGATTATGACTATATCTTCTTTCTATAATGGTTCAATCCATTCTAATATCATTTTGACATACTCTAAATCTAGTGTGGGGAAAAAATTCACTTGTTATCCCGATCTATCTTGTATAAGCAGAAAATTGCCTGCATGGGTTGGGAACCCACTAAGGAGAAGGCAATTTCCATTTTTCTACTAACACTTCCTCATGGGTCGAATCTTCAATAATTGAATTTTTGGTTGTTAAGGATGCTTGATTAAAGTGTATGGATCTATTTGGGTAGCATTTAGCATCTTGTTTCTCGCCTTTAGCTACTTTGTGGAAAACCATCTTTTTGGTTTGAAAGCTATTGTGGAAAAGATGTTTTTAGGTTTTCTGCCGAGGCTTAATGTTTGAGTGATGGAAAATTCCAAATCATGTTTAGGAGATTCATCTTGGATTAAGCATCAATTTTCTATAGAAGTCCACACCCTTTGCATGCTTTTGATCTATATATGTCTCCATGTGGTCTTTTGTAGGAAAATACCTTCATGGGTTGGAAACCCACCGAGGAGAAGGCAACTTCCAATTTTTTGCTGACACTTGTTTATTAAGAGATGGTATGCTAAGAGCACATAGAGAATGTGTTTGATCTATGATGAGTAAATTTGATCTCTATCAAATTAGGAACTAACTTACCAGACTAATCACAAGGTAAAAACCAACGTCCACCCGACCATAAAAAAAAGTGAAGGCAAAGTGAGAAAATTTGATAGAGATTACTTAGCCTTTAGCGATCTAGACCTAGACTCAAACAAAACATGAGGGCTAGACTCACTTCATCTACTACACAAAACTCACTTTTGCCAATAGGTTGGAGAAAAAAAGTGGGACAACAAAGAAATCTATAAGTTTTCATGTTACTACTGAGCATGAAAAGTTTCACCATTGTTGTCGAGTGAAAGTTAGTTGTTGCTAAGCTATCAAAGGTGATAGTGTTGGCCAAACTTCTTGTTGTTTCTAAGCATAGTAGGAATTATATGGAAGTTGAGTGAGTCAAAATTACTATTGGAGCCGAGCTTATAACTGTGTAAGCATTGAGCATTAATTGCAAAGTTTTAAGGGCTATATGGTCAATTTTTGACTCCATTCACAATCATTTGAGATTGAAGAGAGCACAAAGAGATGAAGGTGAATTGGAGAAAAGAAGTCAAGCATTTACAAACTGAATTCAACTATTACTTAACACCATTCATTAGATTTTTCAAGGTATTTATCATGTGTTGAGCTATATTGTTTGAATTTTTGTAAATCCTAGTTAGTTGTTATGGAATCTAGCTCTTTTGCTGCTATGGCTAAGTAAGGAAAGGAATTTTTGAATGTTCAATTGATAAGTAATGAGATCAAACAACCACATTTCTAGGCAATTCCTGACATTGCATATAAAGGAGACTCGTCTAGTGCGTTATCTATGATACCACCACAAGTTTTGATGATACACGATGTAAGGTTTTGCTACAATTGTAAGGTTGGAAGCATTGGAGACATGGAGATAAGAGACATTTATGGAAAATTATGTAAAAATAGAGTATTGAAACAAGAATACAAGGTTGTAGAGAGAAGAGGGTTAACTGCTGCCCTAGATTTTCCAAACTTGGTCAAGACAGAATGGATTAAGACTGTTCTTAGTAGAATTCATGATAATTCTATATGGTTGGAAGATGGCCCTATAAAAATCACAAAAAGGATCATTCGTAGAGTGATAGGGTATCCAACCCTAGATAGACCTAAGACAACGAGGAGTGATGCAAAGGAGGCAATTGAAAAAATAAAAGGGGCACTATGGAATAAGAGAGGGATGACCATAGACACAATTCTTGATCCCCTAAAAAAGAATTATTGCACATAAGTTCTTTCAATCCAACAGGTTAAATAGTGTACCATTTATGGCTATGGATTTGGGTTACAAGATAGTGAAGAAAGACCATTCTTATGACCTTGCTGAGTTACAAATCCAACAATTATCTGAAACTTGAGAGCCATAAGGAAAACTAAAAGTGCACAATGAAAATTTTGTTCAATTATTGTTTGGATATTTTTCTATGTGTAGAAAACTTTCCCCTCATTTAGGAAAGTAGCTTGGAAGACTAATAGATCAGTTGAAGTGCAGATTGGTGAATTTATAGGGCAACTTGGAGATAATTTTGGGACTATGATGAGTAGCTATTTTGAAGACTTTAAGAAGTCAATGAAATAAAGACTTAGGATTCTAGTGTCACTAGTTGAGAAACATTTTAATGATGTTTGTTTTCTAGTTGATGTTGATTTTACTTATGTACAAGTTGTTGTTCCAAGGGTGAGATGGCTCAGAACATTGCCTTATCAGATTAATGTTGATGAGGCATCTGCAACCATCATTACTTTACTAGCAAAAGAAGTAGATAAGGATGCTATTTATTTTAGAAACTATAATGTAGCAAAGTCAAAGATAACACTGGGCTTAAAGACATCTTCTGTGATGAGGAAGAAGAATAATCTTGTGAAGAAACTTAAGGAACAATTTGGTGAATGGGTAGAAGGAGATGAAGAAGAAGAAGATAATGAAGATGATGAAGATGCACCTACCCAAGCACCACTCTCTCTCACATATGGTCAAGGTGAGAACCAAGGAGAAGAAGTAGAAATTGATGAAGGTACCGAGGGAGAAGAAGACAATGAAACACTTGTTTCCATAGAAGAAAAGAAGAGAAAAACAAAGAAGTAGGCAACAAGCAAACCAAAAAGGGTTGTGAAACCAAAGCCCATAGTTCTTGTTACTAGGGCTAGCATAGGATCTACTACCAAGAAGACTCAAGAGGTTCATAAGCCTGAAGGCAAGAGAGCTAGTATAGATACACAAGGAGATGAACCTAAGAAGAAAAGAAGGAATATATTGCTTAGCTGAATCAGATGAGGACAGGATAGAGTCAGATGACACCAACCAATTCAAAGTGGTAAGTCATAGTCCCTCTGCTGATTTGGACAACTTGTGTGAAAATATTAAGAACAATGTTGGTTTAAGTAGATTTACACATGTTGAGTTTGATACACTTGGGAAGATAGAAAAGAATAAAGTAGAAGAATCTATATATGCCATGATGACAATTTTTAAGAAGACTCCAATTGAGATTGACAACTCTTTACCCAAGAGCCCACAAAATAGAGTTGAGTAAAGGTGGCAATATAGTCTCACAACTAAAAGAAATATTAGAGAGACTTCACTTCCAAGAGTGATGCCAGACTTGGAAAAATATGAAATGACAAAGGAAATTAACAATCATAAGGGAATATGTGCTCCAAAATACCGAGCCTTTAACATTCTATAAAACAAAATTGAAGTTGTTGTTTAGCAAAGCACACAAATATGGAAGGTGATCTATGGGATAACTTAAAGGGCTATTGAGCAAGCACATAAGGAAGTAGGTGAAGACAAAGCAGAGGAAGAGGTAGTTGAAGCAAAAAATGATGAATTTGTGATGGAAGTATATGGGGAAGGAACTAAAAATGTAATAGTTGAAGGAGAGAAACAACTAGATTATAATGTACTAGAAGTACACTTGTCGAGTGCTAGTCCTCAAGTAGATATAGTAAAGGTTAAGGATGTGCCTGAAACCACCATTTAGAACATCAATCCCCTAATAGAGGAGGATATGCAAAAGATAATAACTAATTCCACCACCAAGGTACAACTATGCAGTCATCCTTTGTTAGTGAGTGTGGATGAGATTGATAAGGTAGAATTGACATATGTAGGGGAGAAAATACAAGCATTATCCATTGCCCCCTCTCAATCTACAGAGGTACAACCTACAATGTATATTATAGTATACCACAAGAAGGACACCATGCCTTCACATGTTAGTACTAAGGTACAAAATGTTTCAATACCATCAATTACAATAATTGAGAAAGAAGGGACACAAGTCCAAATAGGCCAAGAACCTAGTCCTACACCTACACCACAAGCAAAAGGTGGAACAAAAATGAAAGAGAAGGAGAAGGATAGGAGTGAAGATTTAGTCTTGACTACAAAGCTAGAGGAAGTAACAGCAATACAAACATTGGCTACCTTACCAGATACTGCTACTCCTACTCCTAGTCAAGCACTTCATAGGTTGAGTACTGAAGCTACACCATTGCAAGAATCAAGGCCAAGTCCTAGAACATCTAAGGTTGATGAGGTGACATCCTATGGTGGAATCAAATTCGATAAGGTGATTGATTTACCAAAGTATGATTTTACAACAATCACAATAGAGAAAATGAGCATATTGCAGGATGTTGCGGCAAGGAAGAAACACCAAGAACTACTCAGAAGGGAGCATAAGAAAAAAAAAAGCACTTCATGACATCGAGGACATATTTCTTGATGCATTCAACCTCCCTACATCTGATGAAGCTAAGCCAATAATTGAACAGTTGGAAAATATTGTAGAGAATATCAATGATGAAGACCTAAGTACTAATGTAATATTATTGAAATGGTCTAAGAAGAAATTTCAAACCAAAGTGGATGAATAAATATCTAGTGTCATTGTAGTACACAAAGTTGAGTTAGCAACCATGATTGAGGGTGTAAAGAAGATGTTGGAACGAATTTTCTCTCTTTACACCAAGTTGTGTGATGTTCCATTATTCATACAAGAAGTGTAGAGACATACCGACCATCTGGAGGGAGATCCGAAGAAAACATGTAACATTCTATAATTGTCTCCTGGTCAAGATCAATCTCATTTTAGAAATTTATTATCAGCACAAGGTTAGTTAGTAGCTTTACATGCTCAAGTTGCAAATATCAGGGGCTACACTAATCAACATACAATCCATGTTAACCCCTCACATAGAGGTGTTATAGAAGGAACTAGCCTATGTAGAGACATTATTGAGGAAAGATCCCCATCTTTCTACACATGAAGGCTTAGTCACCCTTGCTGTCAAGTTAGACATACATGTTAAATCTCTGGAGGTAGCATGTGACAATTGGGATGCATCGCTAAAGATAATGATGGAGGTCCATAAATATTTCTTGGACAAACACACAATTCATGTACAACCCATGACATAAGTCTCAAAAGGGGGAGAATGAATGAAGGGGGAGAGAATGAAGAAAGGGGGATAATGCATGAAAGGAGTGAGATAAGTTTTGGGGGAGACCAAATAGAAACAAAGCCAACACAATAGATCTACTCAGTAGGAGTATTTAGTTTCAAAATTAGAATAGAATAATCAACTCGAGGGAGTTATATAATTTTGAGGTATGACTGATGAGTCATAAGTTTTGCAAAATTTTGAAGTTTTTGAAATTTTGTAGGCATACTAAATGGATATTATCTGAGTTATGCTTGAGAGCTAAGGATATTCATGCATGACAAAATATTTTTGCCACTCATGTCAAAGAGGGAGATTGTTAATCTCAAATTGGTTTTCACATATGAGTGCCAATATACTTAAGTCATTTGTTTAGTTCATGCCAAACAAGTAATGTATGTTGAGCATAAGTTGCCAGATAGTATATGTTGAGTGAGAGATGTACAGTATGTGCCGAGTAACTAGTAAGTGTCGAACCACTCAATTGTCGAGTAGATAGTAGATACCGAGTCATTCAGATGCCGAGTGATCAGTAGATGCCGAGTTATTCAAAGGCTGAGTTACAATGTTAAAGAGATAGTGGATGCTAAGCATCAAACACTTTAAGTGCTGAGTAAACAGTTTTGGACATAGTTGTTTGTAATGACACAAACTTCTATGTAAACCATTTTTGAGCTAACTTAAGGATTGTTTTACGATTCTAAGATGATAAGGAAAAATCTTTATTGAGAATCCCTATGTAGTTCATGCAACCAATTAGTTGAAGGGATGCTTTTAGTGGAAAAATGGGTGAATCACAATCGTTGATTCATACCTAACCCTAAGTCACCTAGTCTTCTTAAGGGGGACACACCCTAAAAGATATAAGTGTAGAAGGAGAAAAGAGAGAAGTTTGCATGTGCAAAAAGAGCACTCATGGTGGCTAAGGAGTTGTGAATTGAGATACATTGCAGAATCAGTTAGAGGATAATAGAGGAAAGGAATTAGAGGACAAAAGTGATACATCTTATCGGTAAGGATCAAGTACACATCAAGAAAGAGGTGATGTATTATCTAGTAGCAAAGTGCTAACCACAGGACCATAGCTGATACATTCTAGTAGGTGAATTAGTTAAATCTCTTAACAAATTAGTCCTAATAGGCTGTTGTAAATCCTTTAACAAGATGCTTACTTCATTGTAAGTTAGAGTCCTTTAATCAGACACACTTCTAACAGGGTGTTGAAATCCTTTAACAGGGTAAGATCTAACAATCTTGTAAGCCTTTAACAGGGTAGACCTTTCATAGGGTAGATCATAGTTTATGATCAAACATTGTGGCCTTCATTGGATACACTTTATTACTATAGTAGTGGAGATTTGTGGGTGTCATCCCCACCCTAGTTTTACCTTCTCATTAGAGGGTTTCTAGGTAACTAAATATCTTGTGTCTTATATGTGTTGAATGCTCATGCTATGGATGAATATGTTTAGCTAACTATTTCAGTTTACATGCAAATTGTGAGATGGATGTGTGGTGAATAAATTTATGGTAAAAGTTTTGAAGGACTCATTCACCCCCCCTCTCAAAGTTTACTTTCTTTATTGTATTTCCAACACACACACGCACACGCACACACGCACACACACACACACACACACACACACACGCGCGCGCGCGCGCACACACACACACACACACACACACATCAAAGAAATCAAAGAATATAAGTAAGGAAAAATCAATAAAATGAAAACAAAAAGGAAAATAAGTTAAAAAGTTAAATAATAAAAATAACCTATGAGAAAAATAAAAGGACAAGAAAGAAAAAGAAAAAGATAATAATAAAAACAATGTGAATTAAAAAGCAATTGATATATATATTGCTGCAGTAGCAGAGTGAGAAATAAAATAAGAAATGTTTTATGTTTTCAATATTTAAATTTAATGTTTTCAATAAACGTCCTACATGTGGTGGCATACCTAGAGCAGCAGTTCGATGAGCTCTCCAGATATAGCCACCTAGGACCAGGTATAGGTTTTTAAAATTAGAATAGTTTTAATTCGTAGATAATGATTGTCAGATTCCAATAATAGGTAGTAGGCAGTTTCGGATTCTTATCCTTTTCTTGGATAGAAGACGAAAAAAATGTGGATATTTAAAATGTGGCCTACTGTATGATTGTCAGATTCCAATAATAGGTAGTAGGTAGTTTTGGATTCTTATCCTTTTCTTGGATAGAAGACGAAAAAAATGTTTCTCATCCTTTTATTAGAAAAGGAGAGTCAATTTTAAATAAGCCGGTTGGCTATGTAAGAGAGGCATTCGAATTTGGGTAATAGAGAAAGTTTCAATTTTTGCCTTAGAAAGGATATAGATAATCGACTATGGAGTTTGGCAGCAATTCGATCTTGGTCTCTCTTAAAAAAGTGCAAATATATTTTCTTTGAGGATATTTTGGGTTAAAGATCTTGGTGTGCGGGTGAAGATAAACTATGGAGATTTATATATTCTGATTAATCCAATCTTGAGTTTGGTTCGAGTTCGATCCTGACTGATTGATGTCGTGCCCCTTGAAGTAACTCAGTTGAGTGAGTATTCCTCCTGAGCTTTCCAAGGTGTGTCTCTCTTATAAAAGTGCAAATATATTTTCTTTGAGAGTTGCAGGTTGTGAAGTTATATGTTGAAAAACCCTGATCAAGATTCTTCAGTAGGGTTAAGAAAGATGGTGACCAATGCAGAGTTAGTGAAGAAGGTCAAGGAGCAAGAAGAACTTCTCTAGAACGAGAATAGAGAGTTGAAGGGGATAGTGGCAGAACTAGCCAGTAAGTTGGAATATATGCAGAGTGTTGTTGAGAAGAAAGAAATGAAAGAAGAAATGGAAGAAGAGGAAGATGTACCTGACAGTGAAGAAGATAGAATAGCTGAGAACAAGAGGCCATTTTTTAAAGCTTTAAAGGCTTTGGGAGGAAAACTCGTTGATTTACCTATGTTTATAGGAAAGATGGACGCTGAATTAGTGTTGGAATGGATTGAAGCCTTAGAGAATCATTTTGAATGTGAGAAAGTTTCAGAATCGCAGCAAGTTAAATTGGCCAAATCCAGAATGAAGGGAGTAGCCCTTACATGGTGGAATTTCATGCAAGAAGAAAGGGTAAAGGAAGATAAGAGGAAGATCTGTTCATGGAAGAAGATGGTGTCAATGATAAGAGAGACGTATCTCCCTGAAGACTATGAGGTACAGTTGCATCAGAAGAGGCAGAATCTCAGACAAAGGGATATGGATGTCTGTACTTATACAGAAGAGTTTCAGAAGTTAAGTCTAAGGTCAAAATTTGTAGAACCTGAGAGTATCAAGGTAGCAAGATACCTAAATGGTTTGAGGATGAACATACAAGAAGAGTTGCAGTTGCTAAGTCCTAACACGGTAGCTAAATGCTATCAGCTGGCTTTGAAGGTGGAAGAGAAAATCAAAAGGAGACAAGAAAATAATAACAGAGGCAGAGGAAGACAACCATTCATAGGAAGAGGTACATTTGCAGGAAGGAGTCCAAATTTTCAGCCACAAATGGAGATGCATAATGAAGTTAATAAGTTTGATAATTTCAGAGGAAGTTTCAGAGGTAGAAGGCCAAATTTCAGAGGGAGATCACCAGGAAGGACGAATGGACCAATAAGATGTTACAACTATAATCAGGAAGGTCATATGACACACAAATGTCCAGCAAAAGCAAGCTCTAGTACTCATGGCGAAAGAAGAATACATCTGGCACAAGAAGCGGATTTACAAGAAGATTCAGAAAACCATGGTTATTCGAAAAAAGGGGAAGCACTTATGATGAGAAGAACACTGTTGAAAAGGCCTGTCAGAGAAGAACCACCACAAAGGAAGTCCATTTTCAGAACTACCTGTAAATCTGGAGGAAAAGTTTGCAAGGTACTAGTAGACTCTGGTTCTACAAAAATTTTTGTGTCTCTTGAAATGGTGGAAAAGTTGAAGCTACCAAGAATACAACACCTGTATCCTTACAGAATATCTTGGTTAAATAAAGGGCAACATACTATAGTAGAAGAGCAAGCTTGGGTGGAATTTCAGATTGGAGCCTATAAGGATAGATTATTGTTTGATATTGTTAACATGGATGCATGCCATTTACTTTTCGGCAGACCCTGGCAATATGATCTCAAGGCACATCATGATGGAGTGAAGAATACATATACCATTACAAAGAATGGAAAGGTCATTGAACTGATACCTTTAGTTGAGCCAAGTCAAGAAGAAGCAAAAGCCGCAGAAGCCAAAGTTATGGTGATGGGTAAGAAAGAATTATTGAAAGAAGTGAAAGAAAAGAAGAGCCCACTCTTTGCATTGATTCCTGTACTCAAGGAAAAATTGCAGAATGATGCTGAAAATCAGACTGAGGAAGAAAATTTAGAGATGGAGTCTTCAAACTTGAAGGTGGAAGTGATAGAAAAGAACAAGGAAAAGGTACCTGACAAAGTGGAACCAATTTTGGACAAGTACAAAGAAATTATAGCTGATGGAATACCAAAAAGTCTCCCACCAGTGCGAGAAATTAGTCATTGCATTGATCTCATACCAGGATCAACATTACCCAACAAGGTGGCATATAAACTAACACCACAACAAAATGAAGAAATGGCAAGACAAATTGGAGAGTTGCTAGAGGCTGGTTTGATTGGTAAAAGTCTAAGCCCATGCGCCGTACCTGCAGTCCTAGCACCAAAGAAAGAAGGAACATGGAGATTATGCACAGATTCAAGAGCACTAAACAAAATCACTATAAGGTACAGATTTCCAATGCCTAGAATAGAAGATTTACTGGATTGTTTAGGGAAAGCAAGATATTTTTCAAAGATTGATTTGAAAAGCAGGTATCATCAAATAAGAATTAGGCCAGGAGATGAATGGAAAACAAAATTTAAGACAAATGAGGGATTGTATGAATGGAAGGTAATGCCATTTGGATTTTCTAATACTCCTAGTACATTTATGAGGCTTATGAATGAAGTTTTGAAGGATTTTACAGGGAAGTTTGTGATCGTATATCTAGATGACATTTTGGTTTTCAGCGAAATAAAAGAGGAGCATCTGAAACACATAGATTTGGTGTTGAGAAGGTTACAAGAGGAAAAGTTAATGATCAATATGGAGAAATGTAGTTTTATGCGAGAGGAACTGACATACCTTGGCTTTGTGATCTCAAAGGGAACACTCAAGATGGATCAAGATAAGGTAAGTGCAATTCTTTCTTGGCCAACTCCCAGAACTATTGCAGCAGTTAGAAGTTTTCATGGTTTAGCCACTTTCTACAGAAAGTTTATCAGAAATTTTAGCTTGATTTGTGCACCTATTTTGAACACCATAAAAGGAGGCCAAAAGTGTAAATTTGTTTGGACAGAAGAAGCCAATAAAGCCTTTGAACTTCTTAAGCAAAAAGTGGCCCGACAACCAGTCCTGGCATTTCCTGATTTCAATAAATCTTTCAGATAGAATGTGATGCAAGCAACATAGCCATAGGAGGTGTTCTTAGTCAAGAGGACAGACCAATAGCCTTTTTCAGTGAGAAGCTCAATGAAGCCAAACAGAGATATTCATCATACGATTTGGAAATGTATGCACTTGTTCAATCCCTGAAGAAATGGAGACACTATTTGCTACCTAGGGAATTCATTGTATACACAGATAACCAGACACTTAGTTTCATAAATAGTTAAGAGAAATTGAATCATAGGCACATGAAATGGGTGGAGACATTGCAAGCATTCACATTTTCTATCAAGCACAAGAAGGGAGTAACAAATAAGGTTGCTGATGCATTAAGCCGAAGAACTTTGATTACATCACAAATTCAGTTGGAAACTACAGGTATTTCAAATCTGAAAGGTATGTATGTTGATGATGCTGATTTCAAAGACATTTATCAGGCATGTATTAATCTGGATGAAAAGTACAATAGGGAATATTCTGATTTTCTGGTGCAAGAAGGATTATTGTTCAAGGGAGGACAACTTTGCATCCCAAAGTGTTCAATGAGAGATAACATCATACGGGAGAAACATAGTGGGGCATTATTTGGTCATTTTGGACTGGATAAAACTTTAGAGTTGGTTCGTAGACACTATTTTTGGCCAAAGTTACAAAAGGATATGCGGAAGTTTGTAGAAGAATGCACCATTTGTCAGAAAGGTAAAGGTAAAAGTACCAATGCAGGATTGTATCAGCCCTTACCTATTCCTTCACGACCATGGGAAAGTATTAGTATGGATTTTGTTATGGGATTACCAAGAACTCAAAAGGGGTATGATAGCATTTTTGTTGTTGTGGATAGATTCAGTAAAATGTCACATTTCTTACCATGTAAATCCACCACAGATGCATCATACATTGCAGATTTACTTTTCAAGGAGATAGTGCGAATTCATGGACTACCACTAAATATTGTTTCAGACAGAGATGGCAGATTTGTGGATCATTTTTGGAGGACTCTTTGGAAGAAACTAGGCACAAATTTATCATTTTCATCTGCATATCATCCACAGACCGATGGTCAAACAGAAGTTGTCAACAGATCTTTGGGAAATCTATTAAGATGCCTTACAAAGCAACATGGAGAAAAGTGGGATTCCATACTTGCTCAAGCTGAATTCTCATACAATGATACAGTGAATAGAAGTACAGGGAAATCTCCATTTCAGATTGTGTATGGTACACATCCAAGAGGAATTCTCCAGCTGAGGGAACTTCCAAATACTTTTCCAAGTAGTTCACATGCTGAAGAATTTGTTGAAGCTATTAAAGAGGTCCAACATCAAGTCAAGTTGCAGCTACAGAATTCAAATCAAAAGTACAAAGAAGTTGCTAATCAGAAAAGAAGAGAAGTACAATTCAAATTTGGTGATTTAGTATGGGCGTATCTGAAGAAAGAGAGGTTACCTCAAAGGAAGAATACAAAGTTACTATCTAAGAAAGTTGGCCCTTGTCAAATTCTAGAAAAATATGGACATAATGCTCACAAAATTCAGTTACCTACAGACATCGGTATTTCACCCATATTCAATGTTTGTGATCTCACACAATATAGAGGTTCTGAAACACAAGTTGTACATGAAGATTCAATAACAGAAGATCTGCAACAACTACCTAAACCAACACCACCTCAGTTGGAGAAAATCCTAGATACAAAAATAAAGAAAACTCGCAGATGACAATACACTCAGTATCTAGTCAAATGGAAGAACAAACCAGTGACAGAGGCTATTTGGATGGATGGGCAAAAAACTAGAAAACATGGTTCATCAGTACACGATCTCATCTCAAGTGGACTTGAGATTCTTTCTACAGGGGAGTATGCTGCAGTAGCAGAGCGAGAAATAAAATAAGAAATGTTTTATGTTTTCAATATTTAAATTTAATGTTTTCAATAAACGTCCTACATGTGGTGGCATACCTAGAGTAGCAGTTCGATGAGCTCTCCAGATATAGCCACCTAGGACCAGGTATAGGTTTTTAAAATTAGAATAGTTTTAATTCGTAGATAATGATTGTTAGATTCCAATAATAGGTAGTAGGCAGTTTCAGATTCTTATCCTTTTCTTGGATAGAAGACGAAAAAAATGTGGATATTTAAAATGTGGCCTACTGCATGATTGTCAGATTCCAATAATAGGTAGTAGGTAGTTTTGGATTCTTATCCTTTTCTTGGATAGAAGACGAAAAAAATGTTTCTCATCCTTTTATTAGAAAAGGAGAGTCAATTTTAAATAAGCCGGTTGGCTATGTAAGAGAGGCATTCGAATTTGGGTAATAGAGAAAGTTTCAGTTTTTGCCTTAGAAAGGATATAGATAATCAACTATGGAGTTTGGAAGCAATTCGATCTTGGCCTCTCTTATAAAAGTGCAAATATATTTTCTTTGAGGACATTCCAGGTTAAAGATCTTGGTGTGCGGGTGAAGATAAACTATGGAGATTTATATATTCTGATTAATCCAACCTTGATTTTGGTTCGAGTTTGATCCTGGCTGATTGATGTCATGCCCCTTGAAGTAATTCAGTTGAGTGAGTATTCCTCCTGAGCTTTCCAAGGTGTGGCTCTGCATCATATATATATATATATATATATATATATATATATATAGTTAAAAATGTTTAGAATAACTGAGGGGGGGGGGGGGTGAATCAGTTACTCAAGGTCTATATGTACCAGTTGAACAATTAATCATTAATCACTTCACTGTTCTGCTTATCCTGTTGTTGCTTGGTCACTACTATAAAACTTTCATAAACATAACTTGCATTGCATAATAAAAATACTATCAAATGCAAATAGTCATAAAAAATTCATCAGTTTGACACTAGGATTTTAGGTGGAAACCCAATTTGGGAAAACCACTAGCAACATGTCACTCTTTTTCACTCTTTCAAAGTGAGCTATGTTAGGAGCCAACCTAGTAAAGGTTAAAATACACACTATTAAATGTGACCTAGTTAGAGGATTTAGTCACCTTGTTAGGAGTGGCCTTGTAAGAGTACTTTGATCATTCCATTTAGAATGTCATCTAGTTAAAGGAATTGCACAGACTATTAAGTCTTTAAATGATTGTTAGGTTAACCTTTATTAAAAGGATTTCAATACAAACTATTTACAATGATAAGAAATAAAACAATAGGTTTGATCTGTGTGATTACAATTCACCTTTTCTAGTTTAGATCTTTGTTCAGTCCTTATGTTGGTTCACTAATAAGCCTTTCATTTTCATCTCTGATCTTGATATACTTGGTCACTCTTCAAGCAATCAATCCACTCTTCTCATCAACACTTAAGCCTTCTGCTCTAATTTTCTTATCAACAACAACATTATATTTGCAAGCTTTCTCCTTTAGCTTCAGATTCACACACTTGTGTTCTTTTGATCAACATTGCTCTATATGTATCTCTTCACATACAAACTCGCTTATACACACACTAGCTAGGATCATCTTGGCTTGACTAGACACAACTGGAAATCACACAAAATGATCAATTTTGTATGTCTTTAAATAGGAAATTTGTGCTTTACCATTTTCTACACCCACCATAGATCTTAGGGTTTATGATTAGATTCAACTTGATTTAATGTATTTGTTCATCTTCTTGATGATACTCTAGAAACTTCTCTAGAATCTTCTTGTTAGGTCTTTACCTAATCACCTCGTTGAATTTAATGATACAACTCATCAATGTTATCTTCAACACATTTTACATTTCCCAAGAAATCAATTGAGTCAACTTGATCTTATGATTTCTTTGAGTTATATTCTCTTACTGGCACTCGACAATCTCTAAATTTTGATACTTGGTCAACACTGAAATACTCGGTCTCTGTAAAGCTTCTTTCTCAGTATCAACTAACTTGCTTAATAAATGCTAATGCTTGGTCAACACTATATTTTCTCAGCACTAATTGTAGCTCAGTTGACACTAGCATTACTTGATGCTCCTTAGTAGTTTTCTCTTTTGCTTGACTTAGCCTAGCTTTCTTGACATAAACAATTACTTTGCTTTATCAAAGTCTATCTAATCAAATGTCCATTGTAATATCCTTTTCATAATGTCAACCTTTCCTCTAGGTGCTATAGTTATGAGTAACTTCACAAATCCTCTTCATCAATCAAATAGATATGACATTTAGATTAGGTAGCAATATATCTCATCCATAGATTTGACATCAATGACAAAACAAAAATTGCTCCAATTGTAAGGTTCTAACAATCTCCCTCTTTGGAATTGATGAAAACATCTCAAACATCTAAATATTAGTAGTAATTAGGTTACCATACAATCCAAAATATTTATCTACCATGAATATCCTTAGTTTCATTCTTATTCTTATCCAATTTCTCTTACATGATTTTCTCCCTCTGAGGTTTATCTTACCTCCTTTCTTAGTAATCTCTCCATTTGACTTCTCTTAGAAATCTCTCCCTCTTTCATTAATCTTTTAGTAATCTCTCCCTCTTTGACAAAAATGCCAAAGACATGTAGCTCTCGTAGCTTCAAAACTCTTCATGTACTGAGTTATGTAGATTTTTCATCTTTAGTTGATGCTTGTCATTTGTCTATGACTAATCTATTTATGCTATACTAAAGTATTCTACCTTAGGCTTGTCCCAAAGTAGAGCTAAATTGCACCACTGTGTAGAATGTTTTGATTAGTACATGTGATGCAATGCACCTTTTTTTCTTTAGTAGCTTTTCTTAGGGGAATCATGCTTAGTTTACATCTAAGATATTCATGAGAATCTTTGGGTAATGGTTTTGTGAAAATGTCAACAATCTGTTCCTTTGTATTCACATATTCTAGCTTCACTTCTTTGTCTTGAAGTAATTCTCTCAAGTAATGATACTTGATAGCAATGTGCTTTGTCCTAGTGTACATCATTGGATTATTTGAAATATTGATAGCACTTGTATTATCACAATAGATAACTACTAGATCTGTAATCTCTTCTTTCATACTATTGCTCATTTTTGTGCCTCACCAATATTCAAATTTTAAATGCTTACCCGCCAACGACTAGTTACCAGAGTTAATATTATTTTAATGCTTGAGAAACATCAACAAAATTAAAAAATCAAACTTATGATATGTTTCTACGAGCCCGCAAGTTCCTCATCGTTGGATCAATTTGGATCAACAGTCGACACTATGTCGCTTTTGAAAGTTGCATGATGTTTTTCATTAGTGACATAGCGCCCTTCTGCCATGTATCAGGTGGGTCCCCTTTTCCTTGATTGTTTATTCGGCACTGGGTTTTGCCAGTTCTACAGTGGGTGCCATGGTGCTATAAAAAATTTAGGCTTCTCATCGTTAGCAACATAGCACCCAGACGAAAAGTGATCCTGCGGCAAGGTTTGGAAATATGATGGGTCCCAAGTGTGCCTCGTTAGATATCATGATGTGATTTGTCAGACATGTTGGCAGTTGGTTAGTTTTCATTGGCTAAAGATGACTGTGCAGAATGTGGGTCCTATTTCACTTGGTGGGCTGCAAACGAGGGTTGTCAGACAGGTTGGCGCATGGCCAATTTCTATTATTTGGTACACTGACAGGATAGACCCATCTTGCTCGCTTCCAGATCAAGGAACATCTATGGTAGGTGTTATTGTGCCATTGAGAGTTGCATGATATATACCCATAGCAACATAATGCCTCAGCGATGCATGGCACATATGACATAATGGGCCCACCCTTCTCCAAAGTGATAGTACAGCTCATCCTCGGTGGCAATTATTAGATGGGTCATAGTATAGTAGTAATTTTTTCATTGGTCCATTCAGCTAGCTCGATGCGTAGTAGTACAATTTTGTGGCTCATCGTAGATCTAAAGGAAGATCCACGATAGGTGCTATCTCGCTATGGAGAACTACGAGGATGTTAACATTAGCGACATAGCACCCTTTTGCCATGTGGATCAGTGGGGTCGAGTGTAATAAAGTTGCAGGGATGGTACTAGTTTAGGCTAAGTTAGATGCTAGGTTGTGCCAAGTGTGCTAACAGTGGTTCATGGGCCCAAAAGTCTTAAAGACAAGCATGGGAAATGACGAGTCTTCACGATCGTTAGATTAAGGAAGATCTACGACAGGCACAATCTTGCTATGAGAAAGCACTCGGAAGATATTCATAGCGACATAGCACCTTGGTGACATGTGTCTTGCGGGCCCAACCAGGGTTGAAAGTTAAGGGGTGGTAGTTATGTTGTAAGCCGTCATGGTCAAGTTTTAAAAAAGTTGGCATGGTTAGAAAAGAAAGAGAGTGGTCAACACGGGAAGACCTTGCAAGGTGGAAAAAAGAAAGGAGGTTATTGTCCAATGTGGCCCATTCTGGATGCAGAGTTCGATTGACTTGCTAACTCTACTGATTCATGCACCAAAAATGATAAGAGATCAAGTTTTTTGCACGATTTGATATCTATGATCAGTCCCAACCACCCAGAAGTGAATGCTGAACATGAGAGAACACTCTACCACTCCGATTCGATCCATCTACTTGATCAGGACAATTAATGGCATTGTTTCTGTCTTCTCAAGGCATTATTTGATACAGAGGATCATATATCATTTGCATTTGGATTTGTACCCAAATCAAATTTTCTCCATGATTGTTCCTTACAGGACTTAATGGCGGTGGTTGCAGTATGGTTTTGGAGAGAAAATCTCAGTTATGCCTGAACTATAAAGGCAATTTTTGTAAATTTTGTCCAGGTTGACCTTTCTTTGACTTTTCTCTACTGTTGCTCTACAATTCCAATGTAAATTCCCCTGTGCCTCTAAACTGTATGATTCTCTATTTTATCTCCTTCAACTATTGGTATGAAAGTGCAAGAACTCTTTGCCTTCGCCATTGTTTTGTGAAAGTTTGTAATCTGCATGACTGTATCTCTTTTGGCTCATGAATGATAACATAAGTGAATCTCTCTTCTTTGTGTCATTCATTCTAGTTTTCTGATTTGCATGTGGTTATTAGATTAAAGAAAGTTTGGATGTGTATATCCTTAGTTTCATTCTGGTTCAGTAGTGCATATATGGGCAGAGATTGGTCTGAACACTCTATTTTGGTGCATCACCTCTTTAAACTAGATTAGGTAGATTTTCTTTCATGCTCTCCTTCTCCCTTTTCCTCTCCAAGAGTAGTTAGGTGCACCCTGATAGTAAGAGGAAGCTGACCTTCTCCGAAGACTCAACCTCATAGTTCAAGTCCCACAGCTTGGAGGTTGTTTCTATGTTTCACTAGGTTGTCCTCATGCATAGGCTCTAGACATGGGTGCAAACCTAAGTGACAACAATTTTTGGCATGCCTGGTGGGACAACTTTTCAAAAATTCCAAGCTTACTGGTGTCAAAAGAGAAAATTTCAAGATCAATACCGAGGAGATAGTACTGGCTTCAATGTTTAAGCCTTCAAGAGGCTCATTCTTCAAAGTACTTGGTGACTCTGAGCTTTAAATACATATTTGGTTCCGGACCAAAGTTGTAGTGATTCATGCCCAGAGTTGAAACAAGGGCATCTTCTAGAGGTAAGTTTCAATATGAAGAGATTTCATTTTCAAACTGTAGAAGAAGGAAGACTAGAATATCTTTATCACCAGTTAGGAGTGCAGTAGTAACAAATACACCTACAAGATCTATCTCTACTCCTCCTACTGTTAGATCTCAACCTAGATTGCCATCAATACATATCAATAGATCACTTGTCTATATGACATTGCCTAGAGCTCATACTTTTTCCACCTTTAATGGTGGGAGCCCTCTCTTGTTAGCCCAAAGACATGACATACCAATAGCCGCACTTAAAAGTATACCAGAGTTTACTGGTGAAACTTCTATCTCCCACTCAAAACACATTCAAGAGGTTGTAAATGTTTGCAATATCCATGGCATCATAGAGGATGATGTTGCAGTTAGGCTCCTAGCCTCATCCTTGAAAGGAAAAGCACTACAATAGTATAGAGGTTTAGCTCATGGTTCTATAACAGATTGGGATGGATTAGGAGTAGGATTGTGCAAACATTTTGAGGATAAAAGTGACTATTTGTCACTTTTAGAGCAGTTGACTACTATTAAAAGAGCCCCCCATGAATGTATGACTAATTTTAATTATAGATTTCAAAAGATGTGGGATAGAATACCTGCTTCAGTGAAGCCTACCCCTGGTATCGCCTTCTTGCATTATCTTAGAGCTTTTAATAGTGATATTGCCACTACAATCCAAACTATGAGAGGAGATACCTTGCCTAATGCTTATGATATAGTGATAAGGGCAGAAAATATATTGATACAGGGAGGTAAACTAGCTCCAAGGCCTCCTATGTCTTTCTTCCCTGATGTTCCAAATCATCAACCAACAATGGACCCTCTTCCCACAACTTTTGCATCACAATCCCTTATCCCAGTCCCTCAAGCTTCCACATCTTCAAATGGGATAGATGAAATCAAAGAAATGATGCAATCTTTGATGTAGAACATGGACAAAAGAGAGAAGAACTTTGATAAAAAACTGCAAGATCAAGGGAAGAAGTTAGAAGATCAAGGAAAGAGGCTGGAGGATAACTTCTCTATAATGCAAAAAATGAGCAACAAGGTGGTGACTTTAGAAGGACAGCAAGCTCAAGGTAGTAAGCCTCATCAATTGCAATATTGAACTCCAAACAGTGGTAGGCCTCCAAATCCTAATCATTGGAACCATTCTTTTGATTAGAGTAGGCAGGGTGGCCATGCTTCAACCTCAAATGTAAACCAAAATAGGGCCATAGTCCCTCAAAACAATATGGCCCAAGATCAAGATTTTTGTCCCGCTTGTAACTACTCCTATGCCTATTGTATGTGTCAGAAGGCTGAATCTTTTATGGCCTTGACAATCCAAGAACCTACAACAAAACAAGCATACAAGGAGAACCAATTTAAGGATGCCTCAGATATGCAAAGATAGGGTGATTTCTCTTTTATGAATCATCATATGGAGGAGCATTGTAATGTAAACCAAGATTCCATTTCTCATAACACTAGAAGAAAAAGAAGAGCTATGGAAGATGTTGTCCCTCCTCCCAATCAGGCCTCAACTTCAAATGCAGTATCTCATGAGCAAGTAGCAAATAATCAATCAAGTACTTTTCAGCAACAAAGACAAAACCATGGTAGAAAAGATACAAGTGATCCTCAGGTTATTCCATCCCAACCTCATACAAATGCAGCTCCCAAAGTTTCTACCAAAACACCTGCTATGCCATTTAGCATGGTAGAGAAAATGAAGAAGGCAAATGTGAATATCTCTATGTGGGATGTTGTTGCTACTATACCCATGCAAAAGAGGTTGTTGCAACAAGATTTGGAAAGAATTGAACCAAAGGATCAGACACCTAGTATGGAAAGTGCCACAAGCCTAGTACAACCATCAAGGGAGGTAGAAAAAAGCAAAAAGGTTAGACCTCCTCCATTCTATGTTTCTCTAATTATAGGGGGCAAGCTAGTCCATAATTTCATGATCGATTCCGGGGCTAGCAGTTCAGTAATGCCTAGGTGTGTTGCTGATGCTTTAGGAATGAAATATGAGCCCATTATTAGGGATGTATTATAGTTGGATGGTAGTATTTTCAAGACTGTAGGAATCCTTAGGAATGTGGAGATGGCCTTACATACATGCCTTGGTTGTACTGTAACCCAAGATATCTCTGTTGCTGAGGTCAAGCCATATTTTGCCATCTGTCTGTCAAAAGATTTTACTACCCAAAAATGTGGTTACATGTCTTTTGATTGGTCGTATATGTTTTTAAAAATGAGATATGGAGCCAATGCTTCAATTAGAGCAGAGCCTCAAGCCCTCCATCATACTGAAACCTACACTGCTAATGCCATCAACATGAATTGCCCTATTCTAGAGATGGATGAAAATGACATAGTGAAGGAGCCCACCACTCCCCTGGCAGAGATACTTGATTTCTTCCTGGATGAGTGGGCTGATGCATATCAATTTGACCCTATGTTAGAGATCCTTGAGACAGGTCTCAGTACATATTGTATATTGGAAAAGGATGCTCTAGTCCCCAATCTTGTAGGTGCTAAAGAAGATATGAGTGGGATATGGAGTATGTACTTTGATGGATCAAGGAATAAAAATGGATCAGGAGCTGGTGTGGTGTTGGTTTCTCCTGCATAAGTAAGATATTACTTCTCCTTTAGGCTCCAATTCAGTTGCACTAACAATGTAGCCGAGTATGAATCCTTGATTCAAGGTCTCCTACTTGCTCAAAAGAGAGGAATTCAAGCCTCAAGGGTGTATGGAGACAGTGAGTTGGTGGTTAATCAAGTAAGAAATCAGAATATCACCAAAAATGGTTTGCTCAAGTCTTATAAACATAGAGTATGGGATTTGCTTGAAGGTTTCAATGCATTTAATATTCAAAGCATCCCTACAAAAGAAAATAGACATGCTAATAGACTTGCAGCAATAGGTGCATCTTATGATGTGCCAGGGAATCTTGAGGAGGAGAAGAAGCAACAAATTAGAGTGGTAGTAAGGCCTTCCATACCTGATAACAACATCCATTGGGAAGTGTTTGAGTCAGATGAGAAAATTGTGAGCTTCTTGTAGAATGAGTCCGAATTTTCAGAGAGAAATCAGTCAAGACTACAAGATCAGTATGGTGATCAAATTATTAATCTCAGTTCAAACAAGTTGCCTAAGGGTCTCATTACCCTAGAAAGTGTTTTTAATCCTGATGACCAAGCAAGAGGCAGGGCCATGAACCTAGCTGCTGATGAAGATGATCACACTCTAGTCATGGTTGCTGATGGAAAGTCCTTGAACATGGGTAAGGTATGTTTTGAAATTGAACAAGAAAATTTTATTCATCTATGTCAAGAATTTAATGATGTATTTGCTTGGACATATGATGATTTAAAGGGTTTTGACCCAAGGTTATTTCAGCATACCATAGATCTAGTTGATGATGTAAAACTAGTAAGACAAAAACAGAGACCAATGAATCCTAAAATTGAACCCTTAATGAGAAAGGAGTTATCCAAATTGATTGAGGTCAACATAATTTTTCCCATCAAAAACTCATCATGGGTAGAAAACCTTATCCCTATTAGGAAGAAGAATGGAGAAATTAGATTGTGTGTGGACTTTAGGGACCTTAACCAAGCTTCACTTAAAGATCACCATCCTCTCCCTTCTATGGAGCAGATTTTGTCCAAGGTCAGTGGTTCAAAGAGGTTTTCATTTCTTGATGGATTTTCTGGTTACAATCAAGTGCTAGTTAAGGAGTCTGATAGATACAAGATTGCATTTACCACGAAGTGGGGTACCTATGCTTATTGTAAGATGCCATTTGGGCTTACCAATGCAAGTGCTACATTTCAGAAGGCAATGGAGATGGCCTTCAAAAGATTGATTGACAAGTTTGTCTTAGTTTACCTTGAGGATATCACTGTGTATTCAAAGGATGTAGAGGATCATTTTGATCATCTAAGATAGGTATTCCTAAGATGTAGAGAGTTTGGGGTTTCCTTTAACCCAAGCAAGTGTGTCTTTGCTACTAACCAAGGAAAATTATTAGGACACATTGTATCTAAAGATGGCTTAACCATTGATCTAGAGAGAAAAAAAGAAATACTTGCCCTCCCTCTTCCTAAACACAAAAAATGGTTGCAAAGTTTCCTAGGCAGGATAAATTTTGTGAGAAGATTTATCCCAAATCTT
Source organism: Cupressus sempervirens (assembly GCA_028749045.1). Lineage (NCBI taxonomy): Eukaryota > Viridiplantae > Streptophyta > Pinopsida > Cupressales > Cupressaceae > Cupressus > Cupressus sempervirens. The sequence continues at coordinate 821,755,633 of CM053791.1, read as the reverse complement.
GCTACTATGGTGAAACCTCTTATAGCTATGCTCAAGAAAGGTATGGTATTTGCATGGACCAAGGAAGGGAAGGAAATTTTTGAAGAGATCAAGACAATCATAGCCTCAGCCCCTACTCTCATGAATCCAATTTTTGAGAAGGATTTCATTCTTTATACCTTAGGTGGTGAGTCAAGCATTTCTGCTATCTTGACCCAAACAAATGATGAAAATGAAGAGTAGCCCATAGCCTTCTTTAGTGAAGGGCTTAAAGAATATGAAGATAAGTACAACTATGTAGAGAAGCAAGCCCTTGCAGTCATTAGAGCTTTAAAGAAATTTAGACATCTCCTGTACCATAACATGATTCATTTGTTATTACCCCATGCCAGTGTGAAGGATTTCCTTTTGAACAAAGATATTGGTGAGAAAAGAGCTGGTTGGATTACTAGAGTGATGGAATATGATGTTGACATCTAGGTCACCCAGCTGGTAAGAGGGAAAGGATTGTGTAAACAAATGTTATCATCTCAAGAATCAGATGAAGAAGTTGTCATGGTATTAACAGAAGAACAAGAAGCAAGAAATGATGGCCCAAGGAATTGGATGGTGATATGAAGAACTTCTTGCTAGGAAATGGATACCCTCAAGGATTAGATAGAACTAAAAGGAGATAGTATAGATTACAATCAATCCCTTATGTCATAGTTGATGGTATCCTTTTTAGAAAATATTTTAATGGAGCCCTATTAAGATGCCTTGATTTAGACCAGGCTAGGAGAATGATCAAAGAGCTTCATGATGGTCCTGATGGTGACCACTTCTCAGCTAGAACAACTGCAATGAAGATCATGAGGGCTGGTTATTACTGGCCATCTTTGTTTCATGATTTTCATAAGTATGTGAGGAAGTGTGAAAGATGTGCCTTCTTCTCTAGCAAACAAAGAATTTCAGCTCTTCCCCTTCATCCTATCCAGGTGGATCAACCTTTTACTCAGTGGGGGTTGGATTTCATAGGCCATATCAATCCTCCTTCTAGTTCAGGCCACAAATGGATTTTAGTTGCTATAGATTACTTCACCAGATGGACATAGGTAGTTGCATTGAAGGATGTCACTAAATCTTCAGTTTTTGAATAATTCCTTGATGAAATTGCGACCAGGTTTGGTGCCCCTTCAACCATTATTTTAGATAATGCAAAATCTTTTGTTGGAGCTCAGATTTGTGCATGGGCAGTGGACCATAATATCTATTTAAGCACATCCTCAAATTATTATCCTCAGGGTAATGGTTTGGCTGAGTCTTCCAACAAGAACCTGATCAGAATCATTAAAAAGACAGTTGATGATAACTAGAGTTGTTGGCTTAAAAAATTGAAGACTGCACTGTGGGCTGACAGGATAACACCTAAAAGGTCAATAGCGAATTCACCATTTGTGCTGGTATATGGCAGAGAAGCAAGGCTTCCAATTTCATTAGAATTTCCATCCCTAGAACTAGCTCATTAGCTGGAGTTGATTGAAGATGATGCCATGATAGTGAGAATGGCAAAGTTGATGGAGCTGGAAGAAAAGAGAAATACAGCTATGCAGACCCTAGAGACACACCAGCAGTAGGTGAAAAGGAACTTTGATAGGAAGGCTAGGGTTAGAATCTTTAGGGAGGGAGATTTGGTTTTAAAATGGGATGCAGATAGGGAAAAACTAGGAAGACACTCAAAGTTTGATGCATTATGGAGTGGCCCCTATCTAATTATCAGTTGCAAACAGGCCAATGCTTTCTAGTTAACCAAGCCTGATGGTGAGATTCTGCCCATCCTAGTCAATGGGGTTTATCTTAAGCCATGTTTCTAATAGGGTTTGACGTTCCATGTACATAGTTAGTTTAGTTCTATTCTTTGTTTGTTTCCTATCTTCCAAGAAGTGCATGAGCACAGGGTTGTCTCCGTGAGACAACAAGTACCAAATTTTTGAAGGTTGCAGAGAAAGGGTTTTTTCAGTGTTTTGCTATCTTAGGGGTAGGGTTTGGGTTTCATAGTGCTCAAAATCTACATTTTTTTATGACTCTATAGCCCAATGGATGCTTCAAGCCATTGATCTTATGTGTAGGAAGCTAGCATCCCTTGTAAGTCGCCAGAAATGTTGCTCATTTTTGTGCCCCACCAATATTCAAATTTTAAATGCTTACCTGCCAAAGACTAGTTCCCAAAGTTAATATTATTTTAATGCTCGAGAAACATCAAAAAAATTAAAAAATCAAACTTATGATATGTTTCTGCGGGCCCGCAAGTTCCTCATCATTGGATCAATCTGGATCAACGGTCGGCGCTATGTCGCTTTTGAAAGTTGCATGATGTTTTGCATTAGTGACATAGCACCCTTCTGCCACATGTCAGGTGGGTCCCCTTTTCCCTGATTGTTTCTCCAGTGCTAGGTTTTACCAGTTCCATGGTGGGCGCCATGGCGCTATCAAAAAATTTGGGCTTCTCGCCATTAGTGACATAGCGCCCAGACGAAAAGTGATCCTGCGGCAAGGTTTGAAAATACGGTGGGTCCCAAGTGTGCCTTATCAGATATCATGATGTGATTTTTCAGACGCATTGGCAGTTGGTTAGTTTTCATTGGCTAAAGATGACTATGTAGAATGTGGGTCCTATTTCACTTGGTGGGCCGCAAACAAGGGTTGTCAGACAGGTTGGCGCATGGCCAGTTTCTATTAGTCAGTACACTGACAGGATAGACCCATTTGGCTCGTCGCTAGATCAAGGAACATCAATGGTAGGCATTATCATGCCATTGAGAGTTGTATGATATATACCCATAGTGACATAATGCCTCAGCGACGTGTGGCACAAATGACGTAATGGGCCCGCCCTTCTCCAAAGTGATAGTACAACTCATCCTTAGTGGTAGTTGTTAGATGGGTCATAGTACAATGGTGATTTTTTCATTGGTCCATTTGGCCAGCTCGATGCGCAGTAGTACAATTTTGTGGCTCACTGTAGATCTAAAGGAAGATCCACAGCCCTTTTGCCATGTGGATCAGTGGGGCTGAGTGTTATAAAGCTACAAGGATGGTACTAGTTCAGGCTGAGTTAGATGCCAGGTTATGCCAGGTGTATTGACAATGGTCCATGGGCCTAGAAGTCTTAAAGGCAAGCACAGGAAATGACGAGTCTTCACGATCGTCATATTAAGGAAGATCTATGGTGAGCGCTATCTCACTATGAGAAAGCACTCGTAAGATATTCATAGCGACATAGCGCCTTGGTGAGATGTGTCTTGTGAGCCCAACCAAGGTTGAAAATTAAGGGCTGGCAGTTATGTTGTAAGCCGTCGCAGTCAAGTTCTAAAAAAGTTGGTGCGGTTAGTAAAGAAAGATAGTGGTCAACACGGGAAGACCTTGCGAGGTTGCAGAAAGAAAGGAGGTTATTGGCCCATGTGGCCCGTTTTGGATGCAGAGTTCGGTTGACTTGCTGACTCTACTGATTCATGCACCAAAAATGATAAGAGGTCAAGTTTTTTGCACGATTTGATATCTATGATTGGTCCCAACCACCCAAAAGTGAATGCTGAATGCAGGAGAACACTCTACCACTCCAATCCAATCCATCTACCTGATCAGGACAATTAATGGCATTGTTTCTATCTTCTCAAGGCATTATTTGATATAGAGGATCAGATATCATTTGCATTTGGATTTGTACTCAGATCAGATTTTCTCCATGATTGTTCCTTACAAGACTTAACAGTGGTGGTTGCAAGACAGTTTTGGAGGGAAAATCTTAGTTATGCCTAAACTACAAAGGAAACTTTTGTAAATTTTGTCCAGGTCAACCTTTCTCTGACTTTTCTCTATTGTTGCTCTGCAATTCTAGTGTAAATTCCCCTGTGCCTCTGAACTGTATGATTCTCCATTTTATCTCCTTCAACCATTGGTATGAAAGTGCAAGAAATCTTTTCCTTTGCCATTGTTTTGTGAAAGTCTGTAATTTGCATGACTGTATCTCTTTTGGCATATGAATGATAATATAAGTGAATCTCTCTTCCTTGTGTCATTCATTCTGGTTTTCTAATTTGAATGTAGTTATTAGATTAAAGAAAGTTTGGATGTGTATATCCTTAGTTTCATTCTAGTTCAATAGTGCATATATGGGCAGAGATTGGTCTGAACACTCTATTTTGGTGCATCACCTCTTTAAATTAGATTAGGTAGATTTGCTTTCATGCTCTCCTTCTCGCTTTTCCTCTCCAAGAGTAGTTAGGTGTACTGTGATAGTAAGGGGAAGCTGGCCTTCTCTGGAGACTCAACCTCATAGTTCAAGTCCCACAGCTTGGAGGTTGTTTCCATGTTTCACTAGGTTTTCCTCATGCATAGGCTCTGGACATGGGTGCAAACCTAAGTGACAACACATACCTTTCAACAATTTTTTAATCAACATTATATTTGTACAATTCACTGTAACTGCCACATAATTAGCTTCAACAATTGATTGAGAAATACAATTTTGCTTCTTGCTTGTCCATGACACCAATCTTTTTCCTAGAAGGAAATGTTGGACTTCTTTAGAATAACTAAAAGTGGGTGAATCTATTATCCAAGGTCCACATGTATAAATGAAACTTTTCAATGCTTAGTAGACCCATATCCATAAAAATTTATATTGTATGCATCCATTAGATCATATAATACTTAAACTTTGTAATTATTGTCCTAGGTCAAAACAACCTAGCAAAAATGTAAACATGAAACAATGTAAGAAAATTCACACAATTTGACACAAGGATTTTACATGGAAACCCACTTTGGGTAAAACCATCAGTAACATTCTACTAATTGTCACTCTTTTGAAGTGATGCCCCGTGAAAGGCCAACCCTGTTAAAGGTTACAATATACATTATTAAATTTGACCCGGTTAAAGGATTTCAATCACCCTATTCAGAGTGAGCCTTTTTAGAAGACTTTAGACCATTCCATCTAAAGTTTTACAAAGGACTGTTAGGTCAACTTTAATCCAAAGTATTTACCCTAGATTGGTACAATGATTAGAAAGTAACATTAAGGCTTGATCTAATAACAAATTACAACTCACTTGTAGATTACAAATCTCTATTTTAGTCCTCCATTCTGCTTAGCATTCACACACTTTAGCTCTGATAGCTTGTTCACCCTTCAAACATTCATACTCTTAAGCCTTCTTGTTTTTCATGCTAATTGCAGTCACTTCTATTTAGACATTGAATGAAGCACTACCCTAGACTCGTTGTCTTCCTTAGGTTCTCTCACATGACAACCTTTTCTTCTGACCAACTATCTCTATAAATAGAGAATTTAAATCTTTTTCCACTTAACCACAATCATCCATTTTAGGGTTACGTAGGATACAATAAATCTACCCACTTTTCTATTTGGTTCCTCTATAAATTTCTTCTACAATCTTCTTTGAATTCACCTCAAAATGGTCTACCTTGAATTCTGTGCAACCAACTCATCATAGTTATCTTCCAAATGCTTCACAAAATTCAAGAAAATAAAATAGTTAGCTCAAATTCATCAAATCTTTGATTTAACACATTTACTAGCACTTGGCATCAATATGCTGTCACTCAGCATCTTTGCTATTCATTCAATCGGCCAATACTAGTTCACTCGACAAACACTAAAGTTTACTCAACATATACTAACAATCACTTGTCTTGCACTATTTTTCATCTTTGCTCAACACCTCTTGATTTTCACTTGGCTTCCAGTAATTTATGCTTGGCTTGTACCAACTACTCAACAAGGCTTGGCAGATACTTACTATACTTGATCTTCTTGTAGTCTTAACTTGAGTAATCTTTCATTTCAAACTTTAAGTAGATAAAACATACACTATATTATCAATGTCTTACTTCTTCTCAGTGTTTCTTTTACATACCAAATAACTCAACCTTTCTTAGGTACTATTGTTATCTCCTCTTTTCAAATCTGCTTCATCAATCAACTAAATGATAGCTTTTAGACCAAAAAGTAATTGTCTCACTAGAAGGTAGTAGGTTTGACATCATTGGCAAAATAATGATTGTTCCATTACATGTTCTTCACTTTAAAACAATCTTATATCAACAATCTCCCTCTTTGGCATTGATGGAAAACCAATACCAACAACAATACCAAAAAGAAAATAAATCTTTGAAATTTATCCCTCTATCAATATAGTATATGTCCTTCCTCTATGTAGGGTAATGTGACTTTTGTCAAATTCTTTTACTGTATCTTCTCCCTCTAACTTATTTCTCCCTCTTTTTGATATTCAAGTATTTGTCTCTCTCTACTCTATTCTTATATCTTCCTTAGTACTTTCTCCCTCTTACTAAGTATATGCCAACAGTCTTATGTCTCCCTCTTTGACAAAAATGCCAAAGACTTGTCATCTTTGTATGTAAATATAAATAATTCCAAATTCTCCCTCTGTCACCTTTCATGTGGTTGTAAATCTTCAAATCCAACTCCATCATTACTTTAGGTAGCTCCTAAAGTAATATCCACTGCATCAAGTTGTAAGATACATCATTTAGCTTAGTTGATGTAGGGCACTACTTAATCTTCTTAAGCATATTTGGATAGAGGTATTACCCCTAGTTTACCTCTTAAATACTCATGAGCATCCTTAGGTAAAGCTTTTGTGAAGATATCAACTATTTGTTCTTTTCTATTCACATATTCCATACTCACTTCTTTGTCTTGAACTAACTCTCTCAAGTAATGATACATGATTGCAATGTGCATAGTGTTGTGTGCATCATAGGGTTCTTGGATATGTTTATAGAACTTGTATTCTCACAATAAAGTACCACAAGTCTAGTGATTTCCTCCTTCATACCTTTAAGTAGTTGTTTGATTCATACAATATTTTTACAATTTACTGTAGCAGGCATATATTTTCAATAGTAGATTGAGATATGCAGTTTTGTTTCTTTCTGGTCCAGGTGACCAACCTCTTTCCTAAGAAAAATACTCCACTTCTTGTGCTCTTTTTATCATCAATGTTTCCAACCCAATCAATGCCATTGTAGGCTCTCAACTCAAATTTTTTATTTTTCTTGTAGTATAGACCATAGTCTTATGTTCCTTTTAGATATCTCATAATTCTCTTAACAACCATTAAATGATTCTCCTTAGGATTAGCAAAAAATCTTGCAACAATCCCAACAGATAATGTAATCTCAAGTCTGATATGTACTACATATTATAATTTTCCAATCATAGACCTGTATAATGTTTGATTCATATCAACTAAATCATCATTCTTTGTCAACTTGTGTCCTGTCACCATAGGTGTGCTAATTGGTTTGGAATCTTCCAATCCAAAAGTTTTCAGTATTTCCTTCACATACTTAGACTAGGTTATGTATATACCATAATTCATCTGATATAATTGCAAAGCAACAAAGAACTTGATCTCTCCAAATATAGAGATCTCAAATTATTTCTTCATTTCATTTGCAAATGCCTTACATAAAGTATCTTGACCTCCAAATATGATATCATCCACCAAAATTTCAGCTAGTAAAATACCTTTACCTCCTTCTATCTTCAAGTAGAGATTGTTGTTATCATCAATTTTCTCAAAACCAATCTTCACAAGATAATTGTGAAGCCTTTCATACCATGCTTTTGGTGCTTGCTTTAAACCGTATAAAGCTTTGTGTAGTCTACATACCATGTTCTTGTTGTTAGCATCAACAAATCTTTGTTGTTGTTCTATAAAGACCTCTTGTTCTAATATACCATTTAGAAATGTTGACTTCATATCCATTTGATAAAATTTGAAACTTTTGTATACAGAGTAAGCAAGTAGAGTTCTTATTCCTTTCAATCTTGCAACAGGGGCAAATGTTTCTCCATAGTCTATTCCTTCTTCTTGTGCATACCCTTTGTAGACTAATCTTGTCTTATTCCTTGTGACTTCACCATTTTCATCTAACTTATTTTTGTACACCCACTTGGTTCCAATCACATTCTTTTCCTCTAGTATGGGAACTAGAGTCCATGTCTTGTTCTTCTCAATTTTTTTAATCTCTTCTCTCATGGCTTTACTCTAGTCCTCATTTTCTAAGGCATCTTTCACTATCTTAGGCTCATGCATGCTCAAAAAAAAAGTATCACTTCTCAACCTATTCCTTTTCATTGGTCTAGCATCTTTGTCTCCAATAATTTATTCAGCATGGTGATGTCTCTTGACATATTTTGACAATCTTGGTTCTACTTTTCTTTCCTCAATAGGTCTATCAACTCCATAATCACTATGTGCTTCTCTATCTAGTATTTCAACATCTCTTTTATGTACACTTATCTTAGAATCATAATGTGCCATAACTTTTATTTGCAACTTGGCTCCTGACTAAAACTTAGTTCCTAAATGCAACTCGACATTCATTATATATGACTCAGTAGTCACCAAAACTTGCTGTTGATTTACAACTTGGTTTACAACATCTTCATCAATAGGCATAATTTTATAAAAGTATAGAGATGATTTATACTCTTTTAGGTTCCTTCATGGGTTCAACTTTATGTAACTCTGTATATTAATCAAACTTCACATTTGCACATCCCACAACTTTATTAGTGTTAGTATTTAAACACTTATAAGCTTTACTTCTTGTGGAATAACCAAGGAATATACCTTCTTCATGTTTTGTATCTAATTTTTGATTCCTAAAATTTGTAAGAATGTAGCACTTGCTTCCAAATACCTTAAAATATTTTACATTGGGTGAGTATCCATACCATAATTCAAAAGGTGTTGAATGAGTACCTTTCTTGACTTACACATAGTTCAAGGTATAGACAGCTGTACTTACAACCTCTCTCCGGTATTTCAAAGCAACATTCTTCTCCATCATGAGTGTCCTACCATAGTCCATTATACATTTGTTCCTCCTTTCAACAATCCCAATTTGTGGAGGGGTTCTAGGTGCAAAATTTTGTCTTTTGATTCCTCTGTCATTACAAAACATCTCAAACTCATTTGATGTAAATTCTCCACCTCTGTCAAATCTCAAAAATTTCAAGCTTTTGCCTCTCTCCTTCTCAACTCTAGCTAAGTACTACTTAAACATTTGGAAAGCATCAGATTTCTATTTTAGAAACATAACTATCATCATCCTAGAATAATCATCAACAAATAGGATAATGTACTTTTCATCTTTGTAGCTTTTCACATCAATCGGTCCAAACAAATTAGTATGGACAATCTCTAGAATTTATTTAGAGGTGTGAGTCTTGCTTTTAAAACTAGATTTTGTCACCTTGCCTAACTAACATTGTTTGCATATCATATTGTCAGGTTTCTTCAATTTAGGCAAACCTCTAACTCTTTTCATGTTACTGATACTGACCAAGTTATCAAAGTTAACATGACATAACCTCTTGTGCCATAACCACACATCATAAAATTCTACATCAAGATAAGTAGCATCATTCATATCAAGATAAAATAGATTACCTCTAGTCTGATCACCTTTCTTAATTAGTTTCCCATCAGTGTCATATATCTTTGCTATCTTGTTCTCAAAATCAACTTTGCAACTTGAACTATTTAGTTGTGACACACTCAACAAATTATAGTTAAGTCCTACATAATAAGCATTTTCACACATGATCTTTTCTGTGAGTTTGATAGACCCTTTTCCTTTTATTAGATGAGGTGCATCATTACCAAACTTTTTATCATAATAATCAAGGGTAATGAACTTACTTTTATCTCTAGTCATGTGATATGAACACCCACTATCAATGATCCATCTATCACTCTTGTTCATATAAGATATTAGTGCAGTTGCCTCATCCTCATCAGAATCATCCTTCATTGCAACATACACCACTTCATCATCATGGTCATTAGATCCATCTTTGGTTTCTTCTTTAGCAATGTAGCAAGACTTCTTGCCTTTATCTTTGTAGTCTTTTTCGTCCTCATCTCTTTTACTTCTGTATTTGTCTCCACCTCTATTGTTCTTCTTCTCTGGACATCTCTAAGCAACAATATGACCAACCTCATTATAATTAAAACACATGATATGTAAGTTACCTTTGAATTTGCCTTTGTTTCTGTGAAATCTCCTTGCTAGTAGTGCTTCAAACTATTCTATATCTTCCTCATCTGTATCACTATCACTAGAAACATCTTTGAATTTTTTCTTCTTCTTTTTAGGTTCTTTTAATGACAATTTAGCTTTGAAAGTAGATTCAACATTCTCAAATTTGAAATTATCAAAATTTGAGAGCTCAAAAGCAGTGAGTTTACCTATCAATCCTTCAAGGGTCAAATCATTACTAGGTGTGTACCTCAGTTCTTGTATGATAGAGACTCTAATAACATAGATGGGAAATAGGATTCTTAGTACTTTGTTGATCGTAGTCTCATCTTCAATCTTACCAATTGCTCCTCTAATGACATTGACTACTTCTTTTACTCTAGCACAGTATTGAACTATATTTTTACCTTCTTGCATTCTCATATCATCAAACTTACCTCTAAGAATTTTATATTTGGCTCTTAGTATACTTTTATCTCCTCCACAGATCTTTTCTATAACATCCCACATCTTCTTAGCAGTATCACATTCCTTGATGTCATCACGCTTGGTGTAGCTTAGAGAAGATGCAATCTCCAACATTGCCTGATTATGTTCTTTCTTCTTTTTTAGATCCTTGATAGTTAGGGCTCTAATAGGGTCAACATGCTCAGTGGTGATGGTAGATTATGCATGGTCTCCAAGACCTCCTAGGTGTAGCCTCATCAAAAATTTCATGTAGGAAAGTTTTCCTTGTTAAGCTTGGGTACTTCTCTTTTGGACATCTTGATCTTTTGCTTCTAGTACCTTCAAACTAGTCCTCTTAAGCACTATGACACTCTGATACCAATTGTTGAAATTCTTTAGAATAACTGAGACAGGGGTGAATCAATTATCCAAGGTCTAGATGTACAAATAAAGCTTTTTAATGCTTAGTAGACCCATATCCACAAAATCTTATCATGTATGCATCCTTTAGATTAAACAATACTTAAACTTTGTAGATTACTATCCTAGGTCAAAACAACTTTACAAAAATGTAAACATCAAACAACATAAGAAAATTTATGCAATTTGACACAAGGATTTTATGTGGAAATCCAATTTGGGAAAAACAACTAGTAACATGCTACTAATTGTCAGTCTTCTAAAGTGATGCCCTGTGAAAGGCCAACCTTGTTAAAGATTAAAATACACATTGTTAAATGTGATCTAATTAAAGGATTTTAATAATCTTGTTAGGAGTGAGTTTTATTAGAGGACTTTAGACCATTCCATTAGAATATCACCTAGTTAAAGGATTTACAAATGATTGTTAGGTCAACCTTAATCTGAAGGATTTACCCTAGTTTAATACAATGATTAGAAAGTAACAGTAAGGTTTGGATTGTGAAATGAAAATACCAAAATTCATTTGACACACTTGTAATCCAACAAATAATTTGATTTCACCAAACATAGACATTTCAAATTCCTTTTTTATTTCATCAGCAAATGATTTACACAATGCTTCCCTTCCTCCAAATATGATATCATCAACAAATATCTTAGATAAAAAAAACTTCATTTTTCTTACCATTCTTCAAATATAAGTTGTTGTTATCATTTTGCCTTTCAAAACCAATTTTCACTAAGTACTTATGCAATGTTTCATACCATGCTCTTGGGGCTTGCTTCAATCCAGAAAGAGCTTTGTTTAGTTTACATACCATGTTCCTTTTTTCTAGATCTACAAATCCTTCATGCTGTTCAATGTATAATTCTTCCTCTAGTATATTATTTAAAAATTTATATTTGACATCTATTTGAGATACCTTGAAATTCTTGTAAGTTAAGTATGCAAGCAGAGTTCTGACTCCTTCAAGTCTAGCTACAAGAGAAAAAATTTCTCCACCCTTCTTCTTGTGCATAACCCTTGCATACTAGTCTTGCCTTGTTTCTTGTTACTTCACCATTTTCATTAAGCTTGTTCCTAAAAGCCCACTTTGTCCCAATGACATTTTTGTCTTTAGGTCTTGGAACTAAATTCCAAGTATTTTTCTTCTCAAACTGGTCAATTTCTTCATTTATTGCTTGTATCCAATCTTCATTGTCTAAAGCATCCTTTATTAACTTGGGCTCAAACTCACATAATAAGCATGTATCACCTTTGAGTCTTCTTCTTGTCATTACACTTGATTCAACATCTCCAATGATTTGATCAAGTTTATGGTGTCTTCTTACATATTTTGCTAACATAGGTAGTTTCCTTCTTGGTTCTTCTTCAAGTTCATCTAAAAAAATAATCTTAGGCTCATTTCCTCTTCTTTGTTCAGGTTTAGGTTTAGGTTTTGAATACTTGGCATGCACTATCTAATGGTTGACAATGCTTGCCTATGACTTGACATCTTTAGTCTGTTGCTCGACACCCACTCTCTACTGTTTGACAATTTTCATTTGCATTCCATTATTTCTTGTCTGATGGGAACTTGTAGCTTGACTAGTATGTTCAATTTGAGTATTGGGAGAATCATCATCCACATAGATGAATTTACTATAGTCTTCAGGTTTTACATTACATGTAGTATCATCTCTTTCTACAAACTCACCAACTCTTACATTTGCATTTTCCATAACTTTTTTAGTGTTAGAATTCAAACACTTATAATCTTTGGTTATAGTGGAATAACCTAGGAATATGCCTTCATCACTTTTTGTATCAAGTTTTCTATTCCTATTGTCTTTTAGTATATACCATCTATTACCAAATTTTTTGAAATATTTATCATTGAGAGCATAGCCATACCATAGTTCAAAAGGTGTAGCATTTGTACCTTTCTTGACTTAAACTCTATTCAGGGTATCAATAGTAGTACTAACTGCTTCTCTCTAATATTTCTATGACACTTTCTTCTCCATCATTAGTGTCCTTTTATAGTCCATTATTGATCTATTTATCCTTTCAACTATTCCATTTTGAGGAGGGGTCCTTGGTGCTAACATTTGTCTTTTGATTCCTCTGTCATTACATAATGTATTGAACTCATGTGAGATGAATTCACCACATTTTTTAGATCTCAAACACTTTAGACTCTTCCCTATTTCTTTTTCAACTCTGGCTAAATACCACTTGAATAACTAAAAAACATCAGTTTTAGCTTTAAGAAACATTATAGTCATCATTCTAGAATAGTCATCTATAAATAGAATGAAATATTGATCTCTGTAGTAACATTTAACACCAATGGGTCCACATACATTAGTATGAACCAATTCCAAAATATCACTAGCTATATATATAACTCTTGAAACTAGACTTTGTCATCTTTCCTAATTGACACTATTTATAGATAGCATCATCAAGCTTCTTTAGCTGAGTAAATCCTCTTACTGTTTTCATCTTGTTGATATTCACCAAATTGTCAAAATTTACATGACATAATCTCTTGTACCATAGCCAAATATCTTCTTGTAGTGTAAACTTACATGTCTCACTTGATAGGTCTAGGTAGAGTAAGTTACCTCTTGTTTGCTTACTAGTTCCAATTAGCTTACCATCACCATCTTGTATTTTGGCTTTTCTGTTGTGAAATTCAACTCTGTAACCTATCCTTTTCAACTATGAAACACTCAACAAATTATACTTAAGGCCTTCAACCCAATAAACATTATCACATGTTATCTTGTTAGTCAGTTGAATAGTGCCTTTACCTTTTATAAAATATGGGATTTTATTACCAAATTTAACACATCCACCATTTTATGGACATATATCTTCAAATTTTTCGTTACCAATCATATGATCGGAACATCCACTATCAATTATCCATCTATCATTTTTGTTCACATAAGAAATTAATGAAGTTTTATCATCTTCATCAGAATCTTCTTTCATAGCAACATAGACAACTTCATCATCATTACTCTCATATTCATTATTAGTCTTTTCTTCAACAATATAACAAGATTTCTTACCTTTGTCATCCTTGCTTCTCTTGTAGTCTTTTTCATCTCGTCTTCCCTTGCACTTGTTTTTCTTCCTTTCATCCTTATCTTATTTTTAGGGCATCTAACAACAATATGAAAAAATTTGTTGCATGAAAAAAATGATGGGAAATTTATCTTTGTTACCTCTTCCTCTTCCAAACCTTTTTTCAATGAGGCCTTCAAGTTCATCAATATCATCATTAGAACTATCACTTTCAATCTTCACATTTTTTCCTTTCTTCTTTCTAAGAGCAAGTTGTGACTTGAAAGCATATTCAATGGTAGAAAATGTATAATTATCAAAATTAGACATCTCAAAAGTAGTAAGTCTACCAATTACACCTTCTAAGGTAAAGTTGTTATTTGGTGTGCATCTCAATTCTTGTATTGTAGATACTTTAATGGAATAGATAGGGAGTAGAGTCCTTAATATAATACTTACTACTGTTTTATCTTTGATTTGTCCATTTTCACCTCAAATAACATTAACAACCTCTTTAACACTTGTGCAGTATTGTACTATGCTCTCAGCTTCCATCATTCTCATGTCATCAAATTTTCATCTAGGGCTTTCTAACCTGGATCTTAAAACATTGTCATCACCTCGATATATGGTCTTCAATTTGTCACACATCTTCTTTTTAGTATTGCAATCTTTTAGGTCATCAAACTCAACATAGCTTAGGGTTGAGGCAATCTCCAACATTGCTTAGTTTTGATCTAACTTTTGTCTCATTTCATTAGCAGTCATAGGAGTAGTTGTTAATTCTACATATTCATTTTATAGAAACTTGAAAACAACATCACTGATAGTGGATAAGTGCAACTTCATTAGGGTCTACCATGTAGGAAATTTCTCCTTGTTCAACTTGGGTACATCTCTCTTGTTTGTCATGATCTTTGACTTTAAGTACCTTCAAATTTTTCTCTGTAAGCATTGAGATTTGATACCAATTATTAGAAATGTTTAGTATAACCAAGAGGGTGGGGGGGGGAGGAATTAGTTACTCAAGGTCTATATATACCACTTGAAAAATTAATCATTAATCACTTCAATATTAAGCTTATCCTGTTGTTGCTTGATTAGTATTATAAAATTATCATAAACATAACTTGCATTGCATAATGAAAATATTATCAAATGTATACAATCTTAAAACTTCATCATAGTTTGACACAAGGATTTTATGTGGAAACCCAATTTAGTAAAAAACCACTAGCAACATGTCACTCTTTCAAAGTGAGCTTTTTTGGGAGCCAACCCTATTAAAGGTTACAATACACATTATTAAATGTGACCTGGTTAGAGGATTTAATCACCCTATCAGGAGTGGCCTTGTAAGAGGACTTTGATCATTCCATTTAGAATATCACTTAGTAAAAGGATTTGCACAGGCTATTAAGTCTTCAAATGACTATTAGGTCAACCTCTGTTAAAAGGATTTCAATAAAAAATGTTAACAATGACAAGAAATAAAATAGTAGGTTTGATCTGTATGATTTCAGCTAACTTTTTTTTGGTTTAGATCTCTGTTTAGTCCTTATGTCAGTTCACTGATAAGCCTTTCACTTGCATCTCTAATCTTGATCTACTTGGTCACCCTTCAAGTAATCAGTCAACTCTTCTCATCAATACTTAAGCCTTCTTCTCTAATTTTCTTATCGAAAACAACATCATATCTGCAAGCTTTCTCCTTTAGCTTCACATTTAGACACTTGTGTGCTTTTGATTAACCTTGCTCTATATGTCTCTCTTCACATACAAACTTGCTCATACACACATTGGCTGGGGTCGACTTGGCTTGACTAGACACAGTTGGATATCACACAAAATGATCAATTATGTATGTCTTTAAATAGGCAATTCACACTTTACCATTTTCTACATCCACTATAGATCTTAGGGTTTACGATCAGATCCAACTTGATTCAATGTATCTATTTGTCTTCTTGATCATCCTCTAGAAACTTCTCCAGAATTTGTCTATTAGGTCTTTACCTAATCACCTCCTTGAATTTCATGGTCCAACTCGTTAATCTTATCTTCAACATGTTTTACA
The DNA here is from genome assembly GCA_028749045.1 of Cupressus sempervirens. Classification (NCBI taxonomy): domain Eukaryota; kingdom Viridiplantae; phylum Streptophyta; class Pinopsida; order Cupressales; family Cupressaceae; genus Cupressus; species Cupressus sempervirens. The sequence continues at coordinate 821,739,563 of CM053791.1, read as the reverse complement.
TCTCCCAAGAAATCAACTGAGTCAACTTGATCTTATGATTTCTATGAATTTTCTTCTCTTACTGGTACTTGACAATCTCTAAATTCTAATACTTGATCAACACTAAAAGACTTGGTCTTTGTAAAGCCTCTTTCTTAGCATCAACTAACTTGCTTGATCGATGTGTATGCTTGGTCAATACTAGATTTGCTCAACACTAAATAAAATTTGGTTGACATTAGCATTACTTGACACTGCTTAGTATTTTTCTCTTTTTCTCAGCTTAGCCTAAATTTCTTGAAATAAACAATTACTTTTCTTTATCAAAGTCTATCTAATCAAATGTCCATTGTAATTTTCTTTTCATAACTTCAACCTTTCCTCTAGCTGCTATAATTATGAGTAACTTCAAAAATATTCTTCATCAATCAAATAGATATGAAATTTAGATTAGGTAGCAATATGTCTCATCCATAGATTTGACATCAATGACAAAACAACAATTGTTCCAAATGTAAGTTTCCAACATACATAAATACACACACACACACATGCACATATGTATGTATACATGTACATATATATGTACCTATACATACATACATATATATATGGAAAAGAGAAAGAGGGACAAAGGAATTAGAGGAGGTTCCAAATTGAAGAATTACAAGAGGGAAATAGGGGGAGAGAAAAAACAAAAGGACAAAATAATGGAGAGCCAAAAAATTAGAAAGGTGGCAAGCGAGAGGGTGAAAGGAAGGGACCACAAGAAAGAAATAAAATATCCACAAAGGAAGAGCAAGGGAGAGATCCTGAAGGGAAAGAAAATTGAAAGATGGAGGGGGGGAAAAATAAAAATTGATAAAAAGAGGAGGGATAATGGACCCCAAATGATGCAAACCAAGGAACAGAAGGATGAAGGGAGGGGTAGAGAGAGAGAGAAAGGGGGAGGGGGAGAGGAGCAAGAGGGCACATATAAGGGTAGAAAAAGGCCAAGAGACAAAAGAAAACAAGCACCAAGTGAAGCAGAGGGAAGTTGATGTAAGGGAAAATCCTTCTCTTTACCCTATCTTATTCTAGGGTCTAGTTTATGCCTCTTCTCTAGCCTATTAGGTTTCTTCAACCAACCCTACCTCTGAAGGATTCTTATCCACTCCTTGGTGCAAGAGCACTTAGGTAGGCTAAAGGGTAGACCTAGGGTTTCTTCATTAATTTTGTCTTTTAGTGATTCTATCCACATCACTAGAGTAATAATAGGATCAACTTGGTCCTAAGGTGAGGTTAAATAGGTTTGAAGAGTCCCACAATGCACTATTGCTCCTAATTGCTCAAAAAGTGCTCATTTGGCTCAATAGGAAATTTTTGAATTTTAAGGACCAAATAGGGAAATAAAAGTGTTTTATGGTCCTTATTAGGTGTTTTGGATCCATCTTAGGCCTTTTTCAAAGTGTGGTAGCAAGTAGAGCAAGTTTGGTTAAACAATTTGCAAAATTGCAAAAATTGCTCTTTTCTTACAAAGTTGTCATTGACAACTTTTGCAACTTTTATGCAATAAGAGAAAATTATTTGTGGGAGTTCTTCAATCACATTAGTTAGTTGAAACCATACATGCCAATTCTATTTAAGAAAAAATCTAACTTGTTCCAAGGGTTGGAGGTATTAGAAAGGATATTGTATAGATTGGAATCAACAATTCCATATTTACAACAGTTTCTTTGTTTTGAGTGTTTCAATGATTTGTACAAATTATATTTATGGTTTTCTATGTTGGAAGTGTTAGTGGAGGTTTTCCTTAATTTTAAAAAAAAAATTTGTGTGTTGTTTCAAAGAATTTTTTGTGTTCAAATAAATTATTTTGTAAGTTAGCAGTTTGTTGTTCTGAATTGGGTAGCTACCACAAAAAGGGGTCTTAGGACCATTTCCCACCATATGAAATGTATGAACTTTTTGGACTTGTAACTATAATCCTTTTACATTATATATGAAAAAGGAGAGCCCATGGGAAGCAAAAAAAGCATTTTTAGTGTGACACCCTAGGCAAGCAAAACATGTTTGGTTAGGGATCACAAATATGAAAGAGAGCATTTGGAGTGGATTGGAAGTGCAGAAACTCCAATCCAAGAACATGGTGAGTAAGTAGATGGTTAGGGATAACTCCAATCCATAGGAAAAGTCTTGAAAAGGAATTTTAGGAGGTTTAAAACCCAAAAAACACCAAAACCCTTTAAACCCTCAAATTAAGCCTAAAATTGTGCTTGGGTTGTACAAACAAGTTGGGGGCTTAAGAGTTAGAAACTATTCAATTACTCCAATAAGGAAATCTAGAAAGGTGATTTTTGTTGGCTGTTGTTATGGGATTTTTCAAAATATCTCAATTTTAGTGCATTTGGAGGGCTAATTCTTATAACCTTTTTCTAAGCACCTAAGTACAAATTGACTTGTGGTTTGCAAATCGAATAGGTCTTTGCACTTATTTTGGGTTTAGTATGTTGATGAGTAACCTAAGGCATGCCTAGGTATTCATTTGACCATATTTAAAGGTCCAAGGAGCATTGAGGTTATTTGTGTGTTTGTGGAAGTTTGAGCAATCTTGTACTAACCTATTGATGTGCACCAGTTGAAGAAGTGGGATCTCTTTGATAGAATCCTCATAGGCATAGGGTGTGAAAGAATCCCTATTTGATCATATGGAATACATAAGAATACCCTATATAGCTTAGGGTTTCTAAGCAAGATTGGTTGTCACATCACTCCTTCACTTCAACTTGCCCACACCAATAATGTAGTCAACTCAACTACTAGCTTGTTTCATGGATGCCTTCTTGGTTCATCCACATTAAATGACCAAAGATGATCAAAACTGCCTAACAATGGAGAGAGGGGTTTGTTTCTAGCATATGGATCCATGCCAAGACTCACTAACCAAAAATTCAAAGTCATCCCTATCAATTTCAAGAAATTGCCTTAAATTAGGTCTAATAGGACTACAAGGAATTAGGCCTCCAAACTCACCTTTTGGCACATAAATTGGAAAAAGGCTTAAGAAGGTGACAAAAAAATTCATATCCTAATATCTTTTTGGAATACCTTTTAGATTCACCTAGTCTCACTTTCCTAACCTATACGTACAGTGGGATGCTATTTTAAAGCTTAAACTTAAGGGTTTCATCAAAATGTTGATAACACTCATAAGGGTTTGCTCAAATCCCCATAAAAATATGTCAAAAGGGCTTCTCCTTGGGCACATGGATTTTCCACCTTCATAACCTTCTCTCATCCACTTGGATTGAAGCCAACAATGCATTCAGCCCCATTAAATGATGTTTCCATTACTGTATTGAAGCAACCAATGCATTCAATCCCTTGGTTGCATCTCATAAACAATCTTAAATGGGCTTCTACCTGTTGTTCTATTTACACTCTCATTATATGCATATTCTTGTTGAGGAATAATCATATCCCATGTCTAACCATACTCTATAGTTAGGCACCTTACGAAGTTACCCAACACCTTTGTAACTACCTCAGTTTGACCATTAGTCTGAGAATGGTAAGCTGAACTGAAAGATAGGTTAGTTCCCAACCTGCTCCATAAGGTTTTCAAAAAATGACTCTTAAACTTGACATCCATATTTGACACAATGCTTAGTGGTAGTCCATGAATCCTCACAATCTCCTTAAAAAATGGGTGTTCTATATGGCTAGCATCATGGGTAGTCTATAAGGTATGAAGTGACTCAACATTACTAGCTTCTCCTTTTGCCTTCATGCATACTACACACTATTCCACATATCTTACCACACCTCTTGACAATTTTAGACAATAATAGAACCTTTGAACTGTCTCTGGGGTCTTGTTGATGTCAAAATGTCCACTTAGGCTTCCGCTATGCTTTTTTTGGATAAAGTTCTCTCTCATAAAGCCCTTGGGAATACACTGTTGGTTTCCTTTGAACACTAGTCCAATCTGCAAGGTATAATCAACAAAAGAACTATGAAAATGATTTTGAAACTCCATGCATACCTTATAGGCTTCAAAAAAGTCTTCATCATCCTTGTAGAGTTCTTTGAAACTGTCTATGCCAATGCCATGCAATTGAACATCTTGGATGGTCAACACTCTTCTACTTAGTTCATCTACAATTTTATTCAATTTTCCACTTCCTGTGCTTGATAGTGAAGGTGAATGCTTGAAGGTATTCCATCCACTTCAAATGTCTATTGCTTAACTTCTCTTGAGTATTGATGTAGCTAAGGGCTTGGTTGTTAGTAAACACTACAAACTCCTTGGGTAGGAGGTAATGCCTCCATTTCCTAAGAGACTAAACCAAAACATATAATTACAAGTCATAGGAAGAATATTTATTTTTGGCTTCATTTAGCTTCTCACTTTGGAAGGCCACTGGCCTACCTTCTTCACTTAACACACCCCCTGCTTCCATCCCACTTGCATCACATTCTAGGGTGAATAATTTATCAAATCTAGGAAATTTAAGGATAGGTCATGTGGCTACTTGTTCCTTCAAATTTTCACATGCATTTCCTACTTCAGAAGTCCACATAAACTTGGTTTTCACTCCACTCTTAATGATGTCTAGAAATAGTGCACAAATACCACTGAAATTCCTAATGAATTTTCTATAAAATTGAGCTAATCCATGGAAGCTTCGTACCTTTTTTGATGTGGTAGGTGGTGGCCAATTTAAGATAGCTTCAACTTTGGCTTGGTATATCTTGAATGATCCTTTGGATACTACAATTCCTAGTTAGACAAGTTCTTGTTTCATAAATTCACA
>CM053791.1:821354788-821732288 GCA_028749045.1 Cupressus sempervirens | reverse complement strand
ATTCATACCTAACCCTAAGTCTTTGAAGCCTTTATAAGAAGTCATAGACCCATCAATTTGAATTAGTTAAGGAGTTGCTAAGTAGATAAACAATTGAAGGGAGCGAATTGTAGAACAAGGCAAGTAGTAGGGGTGTTAGAGACTTAGTGATTTGATTAGCAATTGCATATTCAGTTGATCAGAATAGAACAAGGGAATTGAACAGATATAAGATCTTAGAGGATCAAGATCAGAGAGAGCATATCAAGTACTTAAATTCAACAATCTTGGATTGTAAGCTATCAGGTTTATTTATCTAATACTCTCTAGCAATTTTATTAGAAGGAAAATCCTATGTTGATAGGTTAGCTTAACAACTAGGTTGTATATCCTTTGAAAAGGTGATAAAATCCTTTAATAGGGTAGTACTTCAAGTAAAGTGTTTGTAAATCCTTTAAATAGGTCACTATTGACATAGTGTAAAGCCTTTAACAAGGCAAGCCTTTAACAGGGTAGACCATTAGAAGTGGTCAAACATTATTGTTGCAGTGATGTTTTGTGGGTATCATCCCTACCCTAGTTTTACCTTCTCATTTTGGAGGGTTTTTGGGTTACCAAATTTGGTGTTATGTCTGTTGATGTTTGTGTTTACTTTAAGCTTATTTGATATGTCTACTTACATGCAGTTTATTTTTAGTTAAAAGTTTTTAAGGTTAAAGTTAGATACTTCTAATTCACCCCCCCCTCAGAAGTATTCTTCCCATTTGATTATTCTGACAATTGGTATTAGAGCAAGGTTCTCATAAGGAGAAGCCTAACAACTTAGAGAAAAGATCTGAAGATGGAAGTCTTCAAACTTGGGAAGATTATAATGAATCAGGTGATTTATGTGCAACTCACTCTACACAACTTGGAGGAAGCCAGAGAAGAATTGAGAAAATCCTTAAAGAGAAGAAAAGAAATTACCATAGCTGAGAATGACACACAGTAAAAGGAGATTGACACGTTAAATCTATTTTCAAATGGAGTTTCCAAAGATTTTGATGCAACAATAGTAGACTTGATGGAGAAAAATAGAACTCAAGCAGAAGAAATCATAATACTCAAGCTTGAACAAGAATCACAAGCCATGATGCTTTGTGAAGTAATTGAACATAAGAAAAGAGCCATTGAAGACAAGGCTATGCTAGAAGATGACAAGAAAAATCTTACCAATATACTGGAGGAAAAGATAATTGAGTTTGAAAGAATCTCAAACATGCAGCTAGACACCCTAAGCCAGACGATGAATGCACATCATGAGTTGAATATGAAAGACATTGAGATCTCTACACTGAAGATGCATAATGAACAAATGCAAAATGACCTAAAAAGAGAGAAGGAAGCTGCAGAAAGCTTCAACAAACCCAATGAGGCAATCAAGTACTTTGAGTAGCTACTAAAATTAACAAGGGTCAATAATGATACTTCAGGACTTGGTTACACCAGCACTGAACAAGGAGAATCATCCAAGACTACAAAAGAAATGAGTAAAAAAGGTAAGAACACTAAACCTACTTGTCATTTTTGTGGTAAAAAGGGACATACTTCTAATGTATGTAGGAGAAAGAATTCCCATTAGCACGATAAGCCTAAGAATGCAAGTTATTGTCATAAGTGCAAAAAGCAAGGACACCAAGCACACAACTACAGGACTAGGACTATCAGAACACAAAAAATTTGAAGGTCACTGCTACAATTGCAAGAAGTATGGACATAGAACATTTGAGTGTAGATCAAAGCCTATGTGGACATTAAATCAGGCAACAAGATAAGGTGAGCATGATCATCACTACAATTGGGACTATAACACCACATATAGTTGTCACTACTATCAAGAATATGGACACATTCCTGAAAATTACATAAGGACACATTTCAGAGGGAACTACAATAGATGGTTGAGCCAAACCACATGTTTCAGTTGCTTGAAGACTGGTCATATCAACAAGAATTTCCCAAAAAATTTAAAGGCAGCCAAGTTAGAAGTCAACAAAAGAAAAGAGAAGGTGGATATAGAACATGTCAGAGGAGAAATGAATAGAACATGGCAAAGAAGGGATCGAGCTAGCACATCCAATGGAGGGATCACTTCACCCAAGAGGTCAAGTGGTCACACCTCATCCAACTAAGCATGGATAGGTGTATGGGACTGATATAAAAAGCTACATCATACTTTAGTCCCAAGAAAAACAAGCACTGCAAAGAAGAAAACAACATGCAAAAAGATGCAAAGTTAAAACTTAAAATTTCTGCAAGTCTTGTCAAGCTATCCTTAGATGTCAAGTAAATGCCAGTGCATTTCGAGTAGTCAGTTGTGATTGAGTTGATAGTTGATGCTAAGGTAATCTTTAGTTGATGTTGAGTTAGGAAATTTCAATGGAAGCCGAGTGAAAAGGAAATCTAGTTGGAGCTGAGTGTATAGCTGTATATGCACTAAGCATTTAATGCTAGGTTCTGAAAGTGTATAAGGTCAATTTTTTGATCATTTCTTGTCATTCAAATGTAGAGCAAGAACAAGAAGAGCACATAAATGATTGATGAACAACATTGAAGCTTTTGCACAGATTTCAACATGATCAATCACCATTTTCATCAATCTAAGGTATTCTTCAAGTGCCGAGTTGCGTAGTTATAAAGTTTTATATCTTTTGAAACCCTAGATTTATAAAATGGCATCCAGTTCCATAAACCCTAAGGAAAAGGAAGGTTTTGAGGTTCATTTGGTTAGCGACGAGGTCAAAAAACCCAATTTTAGGCCAATTCTAGAGGTAGCCTATAAGAATGACCCTACCGATGCACTCTCCATTATCCCGCCCAAAGTCAATAATGGTGCAAGATGTAAGGAAGTGTTATAATTGTAAGGTAGGAGTAATAGGAGACCTGGAGATTTTTCAAGCATATGATAAATTGTGTGATAATAGAGTGTTGAAGGAAGAATTTCAAATAGTTGAGAAAAAGGGTTTAACCCATGCCCTAGTTTTCCCCACAATTTTCAAAACTGAGTGGATAAGAATTGTCCTAAGTAGAATACATAATGGTTTTTTATGGCTAGAAGGAGGACCTATCAAGATAACAAAGAGAATCATGCATAGGGTTATAAGTTTTCTAACCCTAGATCAGTACAAGACCCTGCAAAGTGATTCCAAGGAAGCTATTGAAAAGAACACTAGGGCTAAATGGAAAAAAAGGGGCATGACTATTGATACTATCACAGATCCCCTTCTGGATTTTACAGTGAGAGTGATATCTCACAAGTTCTATTAATCAAGCAGATTGAATAGTGTTCCTTGCATTGCTATGGATGTGGCTTACAAACTTGTCAAGAAAGATCATACATATGATCTAGCAAAATTTTTGTTACAAAAAATCATGGAGAATTTGGGAAGAATTAGAAGATCAAAAGGTGCTCAATGTAAGTTTGGACCAGTCCTGATTTGCATATTTTTCTATGTTTTGGAAGAATTTCCATCAATTGGAAAAGTTAATTGGAAATTAAAAAAGTTAGCCATTACTCAAATCAATGAGTACATTGAGAAAATGGGAGATAACTTTGAAGCCCAAATGACAAGTTACTTTGAGGATTTCAAGAAATCCATGAAACAAAGACTGAGAATACTAGTTTCCCTAGTGGAACAACACATCAATGATATCTGCATCTTAGTTGATATTGATCACACCTATATCCAAGCAGTAGTTCCAAGGGTTAGATGGCTAAGACCATTGGGATATGAGCTAGACATTGATGAAGCATCAACAACAATCACAACATTGCTTGTAGAGGAAATTGACAAGATTGCCAAACCTTTTGGAACATATGATGTTGTAAAGTCCAAAGTTGAGATGGAGTTGAAGATAACCTCTGTGATTAAGAGGAAAGATAAACTGGTGAGGAAGATAAAGAATAAATTTGGAGAAGGAATCCATGAAACAACACAGAAATCCATGAAACAAAGACTGAGAATACCAAGAAATCCAGGAAAGTTACTTTGAGGATTTCAAGAAATCCATGAAACAAAGACTGAGAATACTAGTTTCCCTAGTGGAACAACACATCAATGATATCCGCATCTTAGTTGATATTGATCACACCTATATCTAAGTAGTAGTTCCAAGGGTTAGATGGCTAAGACCATTGGGATATGAGCTAGACATTGATGAAGCATCAACAACAATCACAATATTGCTTGTAGAGGAAATTGACAAGATTGCCAAACCTTTTGGAACATATGATGTTGTAAATTCCAAAGTTGAGATGGAGTTGAAGATAACCTCTGTGATTAAGAGGAAAGATAAACTGGTGAGGAAGATAAAGAATAAATTTGGAGAAGGAATCCATGAAACAACACAGAAATCCATGAAAAAAAGACTGAGAATACCAAGAAATCCAGGAAAGTTACTTTGAGGATTTCAAGAAATCCATGAAACAAAGATTGAGAATACTAGTTTCCCTAGTGGAACAACACATCAATGATATCTGCATCTTAGTTGATATTGATCACACCTATATCCAAGTAGTAGTTCCAAGGGTTAGATGGCTAAGACCATTGGGATATGAGCTAGACATTGATGAAGCATCAACAACAATCACAACATTGCTTGTAGAGGAAATTGACAAGACAGCCAAACCTTTTGGAACATATGATGTTGTAAAGTCCAAAGTTGAGATGGAGTTGAAGATAACCTCTATGATTAAGAGGAAAGATAAACTAGTGAGGAAGATAAAGAAGAAATTTGGAGAAGGAATTGAGGGGGCAGCAAAAGAAGAAAAAGAAGAAGATGCCAAGGATGATGATGATGATGAAGATGAATAGGGGCAAGGCCCATTGGAGATAACTCAAGGCTTAGGTGAGGATAAAGAAAAGGAAGAAGGTTTTGAGGAAGAAGAAGCCGAGGAAGCACCAACTCAAGCTAAGCTAAAGAAGAGAAAAGCTAAAACTCATCCTACAACCTAGCCTAAAGCTAAGAAGGTTGACAAGCCAACCCAAGCTAAGCCAAAGACACCAATGACAAGAGCCACCACAAGGGCCTCGACTCAAAAGGCCAAGGAGCAAGTGAAAGAGAAGAAGAAGGCTACCGAGTAGACTGGTCAAGTGCAAAAGAAACCAAGAAGAAAATACATGGCACAACTAGAGTCAGATAATGAGGAGAAGACATAATTTGAGGACATTAGCCAGTTTAGAATGGCAAGCCATCCTACCAAGTTAGTTATTGATAAAATTTGTGATAATGTTAGAAAGAATGAAGATTTTTCTGATTTGAAAAGTATTGATTTTAATAAACTAAGTAGAGAATATTAGAACAAGGTCAAAGAATTAGTATATGCCATGATGACAGAATTCAAGAACACTCCTATTGAATTGGAAAATACTATGCCCAAGGAGTTGTATGAAATTATTCAAAATAAGTGGCATTATTGTTTGAAAATGGAAAAGGAAATAAGAGAATCTAATTTGGCACAAGTGATGTTAGAATTGACTAGAGGTCAAATTGCAAAGGCAAATAAGAAACATGGGGGCAAGTTTGCACCAAAGTATAGAGCCTTTAGCATCTTGCAAAACAAGATTGAAGAAGTTATCAATAAGTCCACAAAATTGTGGAAGTCAATATATAACTTGACTATTGACAAAGATGGAAAAAAAGAGGAACAAAAGACAAAGGAACAGGATCAAGATGCAAATAAGGCTGAGACCAGTGAGAAGGAGAAGGAAGAGAAACAAAAGGAGGAAAAGGAAATAGAGAAAGGAAAAGAAGAGAAGAAAGATGAAGAGGAAAAAGAGAAAGGAGAAGAAGAGAAGAAAGATGAAGAGGAAAAAGAAAAAGGAGAAGAGGAGGAGATAGAAAAAGGAGAGGAAATGGCAACAATTGATCAATAGTAGCCGCAAGAAGAATAGAGTGTGCAAAACACACAATTGCCACCTCCTAGCCCTCCTCATGTCATCATCACATCTATAGATACCATAATTGTGAAGGATGTTCCTTACAAATCTTGTCAGAACATCAATCCACTGACTGTAGAGGATCTCAAAAAGATCCTTGACCAATCCACACAACAAGAAAAATTATGTACAAATCCTGTATTAGTTAGTGTGGATGACTTACAAAAGGTAGTAGCTAACTCAATTAGAGATAAGGTGAATCCACAAGAACCACTTTCCATCATCTCTACAACTACTAGCAATCAACTTCTAATGCTTCCATTATCAATTCAAATAGTTGATACATCTAGAATAGTTGACACCATGCTACAGAGGCCGACTACTGAAGAAGGAAAAGATACATCAACAGAGAAAATATGATAGATTGCTACATCTGATCGTACAGTACAAACACAATTTACACCTTAGATAATTGTAATTGATTTAGGAAGATCAGAAGAAGATGAGCACACACCAAAGGAAGAGGAGCAGGCTGCAATAAAAACACTAGTAGAACTACCAACTATTGACACTCCTATAAAAGTCCTTCAGAAGCCAAGCACTGATGTAATGCCATTGCAAATTTCTGCACCAGGTTCGAGCTCAACAAAGGTAACAAGGGTAATTCACTATGGAGACCCTAAGTTAGATGAGGAGATAGTCATACCTAGTTATGACTCAAAAACAATAAGCATTGAGAAAATCACTGAAATGTAGGAAGCATTGAATAAGAATAAAAGACAAGAGATACTTAGGAAGGGGTATAAACAAAAGAAAGCATTACATGAGATCAAGGACATCTTTTTGGATGCCTTCAGGTTGCAAACACCTGATGAAACCAAGCCAATAATGGAACAACTGTTAGACATTGTAGACCAGGTGACAAATGAAGACCAAGACACCAATGTAAAACTCATGGAATGGTCCGAGAAGAAATTCCAAGGAAAAGTTAATGAGAAAATATCAAGTGATATAGCACTTTCACAAGTTGAATTGGTAAAAAATATTGAAAAAGTGAAAAAGGTACTTGAAAATGTATTCTCATTGTACAAAAAGTTGTGTGATTTTTCATACTTCACACAAGAGACAAGCCAAAGGATACTGAGCCTGGAGCAAAATCTAAAGATTTATAGCATGTAGCTATCAAAAGATCTAGCTTAGAGTGAGAAGCATTTTTCCCAAATACTTCACACATAGAAAGAATTAGTTGCACTAACAACTGAGGAGGCCAATATCAAGGCCAAACTAATGCAGATATATTCTTCCATTACCCCACATTTGGAAGTACTCCATAAAGAACAAGCCTATGCTGAGACTGTTCTAAACAAAGATCCTAATATTTCTACTTTAGATGGAATTGTTCATCTTGCTATAGAGACTGCCATTCAACATAAATCATTGAAAATTGCTTTGGAGAATTGGGATGCAGCTCTCAAGATGGTTATGGAGGTAAATAGTACATTTTTGGCAAAATATGGTCTTAACCCTTAGCACCCTTTGACATCAATGTCAAAAAGGGGGAGATATAATAAAGGGGGATAAACAATAACAAGGGTAAAGACATCATGTGTAAATAGAAAGGGAGAGATATAATATTTTAGGGGAGTTGTAAATAAGAATGGAAGGTAGTACAGAAAGTAGAAACAGGGCAAAGGCAAAGAGTATCAGATACATCAGCATGAGACAAATTCAGCACAATAATTTTGGTTACAGGAATGGAAATGACACATTAGCTTAGGGGGAGTTATAAGATTTTTGAGGTATATTGTTCTTTACAAAATTTTGAACAAGTTTCTAAAATTTTGTACATATGCCGAACAAGAGTAAATGATGTACTCATAAGATCAAGAATAATTTTTAGTTAAGTGTTTTTGACACTCATGTCAAAGGGGGAGATTGTTGGTCTCAAAATGGTTTTGACAATTGAGTGTCAACACACTTAACCAATTTTCATATAGAAGCTGAGTACACTATATATGCCGAACCATAGTATCTACCAAACTAGAATTCCAATAGGTGCCGAGTGACTTCAGGTACCAAGTGATATATATGTGTCGAGTCATAATTGATGTTGAGCAAGCTAGAATGCTACATGTGTTGAGCAAGCAAAAATGCTATATATCCCGAGCAAGACAAAATGCTATATGTGCCGAGCAAGATAGAATTCTATAGGTACCGAGTAAACTATAATTATATATGTGCCGAGCACCAACAATCTAGTATGTGCCAAGTAACACAGAATCAACATATGAGTTTGTGCCTTCACAAACTTAGATGCAAATCATTTTTGGATGAATCACGAAGCTTTTACCTATGCAATCGGCGTGTAGCTAATAAGAAAAGTGGAGATTGCATGCAACCAATTGGATAAATCCAAGGATTTGAGTGGGAAAATTAGTTCATGAATTCATAGCTAACCCTAAGTCTTTGAAGCCTTTATAAGAAGGCATAGACCCCTCAATTTGAAGTAGTTAAGGAGTTGCTAAGCAGATAAACAATTGAAGGGAGCGAATTGCAGAATAGGGCAAGCAGTAGGGGTGTTAGAGACTTAGCAATTTGATCAAAAATTGCATATTTAGTTGATCAAAATAGAGCAAGGGCATCAAACAGATATCAGATCTCAGAGGATCACGATCAAAGAGAGAAGATCAAGTACCTAAATTCAGCAATCTTGGATTGTAAGCTATCAAGTTTATTTATTTAATACTCTCTAGCAATTATATTAGAAAGAAAATCCTATATTGATAGGTTGGCTTAACAGCTAGGTTTTAGATCCTTTGAAAAGGTGATAAAATCCTTTAATAGGGTAGCACTTCAAGTAAAGTGTTTCTAAATCCTTTAAATAGGTCACTATTGACACAGTGTAAAGCCTTTAACATGGCAGACCATTAGAAGTGGTCAAACATTACTGTTGTAGTGATATTTTGTGGGTATCATCCCCACCCCAATTTTACCTTCTTATTTTGGAGGGTTTCTAAGTTACCAAATTTGGTGTTATGTGTCTACTTTATGCTTATTTGATATGTTTACATGCATGCAGTTTATTTTCAGTTAAAAGTTTTTAAGGTTAAAGTTAGATACTTTTGATTCACCCCCCCTCTTAGAAGTATTCTTCCCATTTGATTATTCCAACAATATATATTCCCCCTTGGTTTATTATGTGTTTTGTATTTTTTTTGAATTAATAATGCATGTTGATTTTTGCATATAGAATTATGTATAAACTATGTTTGTATATAATAGTATTTATACACATACGTAATTTACTCATAATTTTATATATTTTTTACTTCATTTGTGTAGACATACTTGCTTGTTATATATATTCTCTTAAATATATATATATATAATTTAATATATATTTTTATATATTTATTCATAGATATACTTGTGGGTAAATACATTTGTATATCTTTTTATTTAGTTCATTTTGATATTTTAGGTACTTATTGTTTTGTCCTTACTTTTCTCTTAATTTCTTTTTTCTCATTCTTTTTAAAAAAAAGTAATTACTTGTCCCCTTGGCTTGCATGTTTCCCTTCATGGTCCCCTCTCCTTTTCTTTTTATCTAGTCTGGGTTTGCAACCTATTATTTCTTTTGTTTCTTAGCTCTCTCATCTTGGTGATGGATCATTGAGTATGATCCGAAATGTTGATGCTAAAAAATTCACACACAATCTCACCTAGAAGCATAAATAGAATGTACTAGAAATATTAATATAAATCACTATATAGTTTTTTTATAAGATAAAATATAGTATGAATAATATATGAAAAGTTGAATCTACGCATAATTAAGTTTTGATAATAAGGGTTCAGATTTTTTTAAAGATTCAATTGGAGTAAATTATAATTAATGTCATTTTAGAAGACGTTATATTCTATTATTATATTATAGTAGAATATTTTTTAATATCACATTGTTATATTATAATATACTAGCATACTATATTTTGAATATACATACATATGTGTGTGTGTGTGTGTGAGAGAGAGAGAGAGAGAGAGAGAGAGAGAGAGAGAGAGAGAGAGAGAGAGAGAGAGAGAGAGAGAGGGGGGGGTGGGTAATCAACCGAAACCTAGATTATTTATTATTATTGTGAGATATTATCTAATTTTAAAATATATTATTAGCAAGTGGTACATGGTGAGTGTAGTGCCTGCCCCTAAGTCACATTTCAGTTATCATTGCGAAACTCTTTTAGGCCAGTTTTATACTTGATGTTTAGTAGCATTACTTTTAGATTTTTAGATATTGTTTCAGATTTAGTTGATTATATGATGAGATTACTTGGTACTCTATATTTCATGCATGTATGATGATTATTCAGTGTTTTCAGTTATCGATGATGATTAGTTAGATGGTTTACTATCACATGTGTCTTCTTATGGATACCTACCCCATACTGCATGTGTATGGTGCATGTGTTTATTTTCTTTATGTATGGCGTTTCTGATGTGGTTAAGGAAGGGAGTCGTAGTCACCTGCTAGTCAGGATCTACACGATGCACTACTTCCTGCCATTGCTTGTTTAGCTTAGAATATTGTGTCTGTACATGCATGGATTTTATGCAGGTTGCAGGTGCTGAATATCAACTTTCCTAAATTGCCAAGATGAGCGTACCCTATCGCATTATCTCAATGGTAAGAGAGGGGAGATAAATTCTTAAGTCCAAATCCCAACCCTTTTAGCCATTTGTCCTAATTGAAAATTAGGATGATTATCTGAGTTAAGTACCCTCAGAATGCGTCAAATGATGTAATTTCATGATTATAACCCTTTAGTTGATTTTGTATGTGTTGTTCTATGTTCGATTTTCATATGTTGTTTTATGAGTCTTTGGTATTTTTCTATTAATTAAGTTTAATTAAAAAGATTAAATTAATGATTTAATTTAATGAAAAAAATGACATCTTTAATATTTAATTGTATTTAATTAATTGAGAAATTAATTAAATGAAAAGAATTAAAATTGGAGATTAAAGTTATAAGTATAAATTTAGAATGTGATAATATTAATTTAATTTAATAATAATATATTTAGAGTTCATTTTTAAATAAATGCTAAATATTATTGTTATTTAAGTTAATAAATATTTTATCAATTAAGTTTCTAAAATAAAATTTAAAGTGGAAAAGATATTAAATTATTAAAAGATTCTAGATTGCATGATCTATGCATGAGTTGAAAATAAAAGAAATTAATTAAAAAGATAAAATAAGTGAAAATAATAATGTTATTTTAATTTCATAAAGTGCACATGGGATTAAAAGTAATAAATTAATTAAAAATAGAAGTCAAGTGGAAAATTAAATAAAGTTATTTAATAATCTGGTTAATGTGCATGAAAAGATAAAGAAAGATTAACGAAAGTTAATTTTCAGTTTGAGACTGGTGAGCAAGGAGTCCTCTCGGGTGAACACACAATTAGTGTCCCGATTTGAGGAGAAAACTCCTTATCACAACTTTGGGGTTCATTTTTGAGGGACCGTGAATTTTGGAGACAAGAATTTTGGGGAAGACAACATTTTCAGGGATTTCATATTAGCATCAGGATCAAGTAGGGTCTTGTGTTTTGATCGTTGATTATTTATGCAATTTCCCTATTTCCTGTCTTCTTCGTGTCTGTGGATTGTAGACCTGAATTCTCTATGATGACTATTTAAACATTTCAATATTGGAATTTATCAGATGCTTGTCAATTAACTTCTACATAAATAGGATATATTCGAGAAGGGTTGAATCTAATACTGAAACTCTAAATTTGGATGGTTGAATTTAAATGGAGAAATCTTGTTTTAAAAAATTAAAATAAATCCATGTTGTATTTATTGATAGTGCTAGAAATTCAAATTTAATGTATATATATATATAATGTTATTGGGAAAAAATGTTTTAAATAATATATTTATAGTATTCATGTTAAAAAAATATATTATAATTTATAAATTTTATTTTAAAAAAAAATGTTTAAAAAATATATATACATATAATTATGGGGGGGGGGGGGGGGGGGGGGCGGGGGGGGGAAGGGAATTACCTCATGCTCCACCCCCTGTCGCGGCTCTGCATGACAGTGCCACAGGCCCTGCGACCACAGGCCTTTTGTTAAGCCAATGAGCTTATTAAAAACACACATTATTTATTAAAAAAAGAAGTTTTTTTTTATTATATATATTTTATTTTAATTAGTATTTAAATTAATATTGTTTATAAAAAGGTTTTAATGATATTATTAATTATTATTAAATAATATTATTAATAATTTTTAATTATTATTTAAATAATAAGTATTAGCAAAGTTTTAATATTGCTTATTAATTTAAATAATAATGTATTTAAAATAAGTTATTTTAATTAATAAAATTATTAGTAATTAAATTAATTATTAATAATTGATAATTCTAGAGTGGGTAATATAAGAACTTAGTTTGATTATAATTAGTTATTTTAATTAAACATTAGTTTAATTCAAATTAATCATTGATGAATATAGTTAAATGAAAATTGTAAATTTATCCTAATATTATTTTAATAATATTTTTTAGATTTAAACTACTTATTTATTTGGATAAGTAACATATCTTTAGATCATTTTAGAAAATTTGATTAGGGTAGTAGTACCTTTTTATTCAAGCACGAGTAATGGAATAAACTATAAGGATTAAAACACACCTCTTTAAATTCGAAAAATCACTAAAATGAAAGTTGGAACTTCTCTATGAATTGTGAGATTATGATGCTTTCTATGTTCTTTTTATGTTTTGGAGTTTTGAGGTTTGTCCTAGTGTTGACCAGTTTAGATTGTTACTAGAGGCTTGGGGTTTGTGAATGTGATGTTATGATGATTTGGTCTTGATCTTTCTTAACCCGACCATGGTAATGTGATGAGTGCTCTATGATATGTTGTATTTATTGGTTGTTATTGCTTTCCAGTTTCCTTGTGTGAAGCTGAGGTGTATGTTTTTGAGTTACCTGACTTAACCATTTTGGAGTCTTTGATCAATATTGTGATCTATTATTGGAATACTTGTTGGTTGCTTGTTGGAGAACCATTGGATATTGTGATTTATCATTGATGCCTTCAGTTGCTTATAGAGAACTGTTGTGATCATTATGATTATCATTTGATGCTTTCCAGTTTCCCGTGGGGAACTGATGTGATTATTGTGGCTTATCTTTTGATGCTTTCCAATCGCTTGTATAGGGCTGAGGTGATTTTGTGATTTGTGATTTCATGAGCCTAGGGTAGGTTATCTATGTGTAGTATCAAGAAGTGGCTTGCGATGAGGGATGAGAGACCTGATGTGGCTCTGGGGATGACTCATTGTAAGTTGTTTTAATAAGTGATAACATTACATTAAATACTAACTTATATGAACCTAATAAGATTAATTGTATGTTCTCACCCATGCCTTGAGTGCTAGTACAGACTAGGATGGGAGTTGAGAGAACGCTTGGTTACGACCTTGCATTCCATAGTATGCCTTGTCAGTATGAGAGGATACTAGTGGCCGCATGATTATTGGAGACCTAAAATTCTTGAGGGATTGCTTGGGTAACTTCCAATGTGATTCATGTGATGACACTTTCTCGCTTACATAGTAGGTTTCCTACGTGTCTTTGTGGTGCCTCTGGGTCTAGATGTTGATCTATGTTGGAACTTTTGAGTTAGTGTACTTTTAGGATTTCCTAGAATTAGAGAGTATTTGTGTTTTGTGTTTTGATATCCTATTTGGGACTTGAGACTATCTCCTTAGCGCGGTGGGAGTGGACCATTTAGGTTCCACGCGGTCAGGTGGTAGTACTTTTTACTCTTAACATTGAGATCTGTCTGTGGTCATCGTGGCTGGAGCTTTCTTGGTTGGCATTTACCTTCATTCTGTTCATGGATCGTTATGATGGATGGTTAGATTTTATGATGGATGTTTTATCATTATTGATGTATGGATGTACATGTATGGTAGATGATTTCATTTATTTTATTGTTCATATCGTGGATCCGAGGAGGATGATTTATTTCTATTTTTACAAATGTATATTCTTTTAAGCCTTTCATACCCTGTGACATGTACAGTGGATGAATGAGAATTCTGAATTAATTTGCCAAGAGGCATTTGAAACAAATGTAAATTAAATGGACTTTGGACTTTCTGATTATTCTTTCATATGGATATGGTAGTTGATAGACTTAGAATTAATTAAATTTAAATGTGACTCAACGTCTTGGGATCCTTAAGGAATGTAACCTGTTATGTATTTTTGCTGATGATTACATGTTATTGCTTCTGCTACTATGTGTTTGATGTGTATGTTATACTTTCTTACTTAAAAAAAAAAAAAAATGTTTACCAAACTTAGTAAAACTTTAGGTTAATTCTTTTAGATCCCTTGGTGAGGCATTACAATGAGGACTTGTCTAATTGTAGATAGATATGATAACTACTTTTATTTTTTTTTCTATACATAATTATAGAAAATAAATTATAGTTAATTTAATCATATTTTAATTGTGTGTCTAATCAATTTTAATGTTAAATATAATTAGTTTGTAAAATATCAAAGTATTAAAATACTAAAAATAGAATAAAATACAAATTATTGAATTTTTTTGATTCATATATAAGAGTAATTATATGAATATAAATATTTTTTAGATCAATTATTAACATTTGTTTTTAATTTTTTGATACAATTGAATAATTAATAGTTTAATTGTTATTAGGAAATAGTTCAATGGACAAATTATTTTATTAGTTTTTAAAAGCTATTTACAACTCAACTCACTAGGGGCACCGATAGGAAAGAGTTGGGTAGAGAAAACCATTGTTCTTATCGCAAAAACAAATAAAAAAGTAATCTTATTATCACAAGTCTTTCCATGTAGAAAATATAGGGAGAGTAGAAGACCTCTATGTCCTCATTACAAAGTTGTTATACAAATCATGCACTACAAAGTTGGATAGAAGGGGTATTTTCAATTTCATTATTTTGCATTTACATTGCAAGATTTGATATGTATACACATTTATTTCTGATTCCTTCCTTAACTTTCTAATAGGTGGACACAATGTAAGGTGATCCCCTTCTTGCATACGACATAAGAGCACATTCCACAAACTCGCTATCCTTGCTAGCACAAACATTACATACCATTCTAAAGGATTGACTTATTATCTTGTTAAGCATCATCGGAGATCATAACATCAAATAAATACATTAGAATGCTACATTGCTTGAAATTTGAAAACAAGCTCTACATATTTGCCTCTAAGCACAAAATTTGAAATTGGTGATCGCCCCATTATCCTGTAAAACTATGTGTAGAAAATTATACCCAAAATTTCCATATTATTCAAAATGTTGCAAATAAAAATCATATAATATCTTATGAATATAAATTTCTCAATTAGACCATCTAATAATACCCATACCATTGTGAAGTGACAAAGGAAAACAAGAAAAGAGATCATTATAAATGCTTTGTGTTTCCTGAATGAGATTAACTAAGAGGGATAAGTAGAAGTACTTATATTAATCAACATTACTATCCTTATGCAATGTGAATTCATATATTGGCTCCTACTAATCAAATTTGTATTGACCTTATATCTAAAGAGGTAAACAAAGATGAGAAAACTATAGGGAGACATGCTAAGCACCAAAGAAGATAGAATGAGAGACAAAGAATATGATAAATACAAAAAAAGGACACCAAACTAGAGAGCCAAACCAAACATGGAACATAAATGATACGAATAAGTAGTATCTATACATACTATATAAAAGTAGAAACACCCATTAGTTGATAGTTTAGATGTTTGTGATTAGAAAAACCAAATCTAGACCTAGTCCTATATGACTAAACTGGTGTTCGATTATAAACTATACAATATCAACATGAGATATAATCCTTTTCAAAAGATACATATAAAGCCAAAATCTACTATTCATATTACAATTTACTAATATATAGAGACATCCTACTTAAAAAAAATGTCCTTCCCTTTATTGTTAGCCACCATCCCTTTGTGCCTTGATATAGTTGGACCACCATCTTCAGATGGATCTTCCTCATCACTCATATCAACTTGATCATCAATCATAAATTTTTCAAGATATCTCCCCTCCCCACCACTCCTAAGATGCATTTCCATTGTGTGGAGCCTAATCATACTCAGAGGTCAATTTTACCACTTTCTTTGGTGTGGTTTCTCCCAAGATGTTTCCTACATGGGTTTGGGGGAAATTCCCCCATGATAGGGGTCAAGGGGTAGTGCCCCTTGTGGGGTCCAAGGGAGGAACCCAAGGCAGGGTCGTGGGGTAGTGCCCCAAGCACACTCCCTGTTGTGATACAAGGCAGGGTCGAGGGGCAACACTCTTGAAGCAAAAAATGAATTTACTTTTGCAAAATGTGTCAAGAGTTATTTTCTATTGAATGACATATTTTAGCCATAATTTTGTAAGTGACATAAGTCTTGTATAAAATGGCTTAGGGTTATAGATTTTATGATGCATGTATATTTAGTAGTTTCTTATGATAGTATTGACTTGCAAGGGATTGCAGATTGTAATTAGATTGAAATCACCAGATAATAATACTATACTCACTATTTGTTTGGTGTAGCACAAGGATTAGGTGAAACACATTAAATCCTTGTGTCTTATGTTCCTTTATGTGCGCTTTATTCATCTGTGATATTGGTTATATTTGTATGTAATTGTTATTTCTATCTCTCTAGTCCTAACATGAATGATCCATATTAAAATGTCCAAGTTTCTTCTGATAGTGAGAATTCTTCCCTATACTAACATTCAATGGTGTTCCATTAAGGGAATCAGATATACTAGAATTGGTTAAACTCCAAAATGATAATGTCTATGATAGGGAATGGTGATATTTTTGATGTAGGAGCATCCTGGGTGTAAGGGCAATCTTGTATCACCCAAAAATATTTTATTTTCAGTCTTTTCTATTTTAATAAGGACTAGTAGACAGAGTGGTTACTATTTATTAAAACTTGCCATTTTTAGTAAGTTTGTCATATGAGTTCAGAATATTCTCATTTTCTACAGGAAGGTTCATTTTAGAGATATAAGCCTACCATAAAAATCTTATTGCTCCAACTTAAGTATTAGAGAAGTTATTGTGGATTTTCGATGGAAAAATTTGTAGAAAAATCTTCAAGCTCACTGTTGGAGGACTTAGATTGCCTAGATGAGGTCCAAAAACTCAATGGAAGGGCATTAGCACAATTTCAAGCTTGTAGATCAGGAGCTAGCATTTTCAAAAAGTGGTTATAATAGCCAATCAAAGCAACAGTTCGTGAGTTATGGCCTTCCGAAGTTGGGCTACCTAAAATTTCTAAAATAATTGTCAAAAATGCATTTGGCTGACTCTATATGTTTTGTTAGTGTCTATCAGCCCTAGGTATTAAGTTTGAGCATCTAGAACCTTCTCGGGTAGCATAAAACTACCTATTTAAGAAAGGTCCAAACATTGTCCAGAACAACTCGGGGGATAGTTCGCAGCTTGTCTTGCAAATTATTGTACTAAAGGTGCCCATGTGGGTTAGCATATTGTATTTATGAGTTCTGTAATTATTTATTTATTGTTCAAATAAGATGTCCATATTTTGTCTAGCATTTTTTGTTTCTTTTATATTTCTATTATGAGTTTATGGCATTAAGGGGAGTCCCCTACATCAAGTTCTAACAAAGCTATAGTTCTTGAGTGTGTGGATAGATCACCGATTGTGAGGCAATTTGCACTAGGACCATGGTTTGGACTGAGTGTGTAGACAAATTGCCAATTGTGAGGCAGTTTGCACTAGGGTTTCAATAGAGGTGCGAAAATGCCTATAGGAAGAAAGTGTGACAGAAGAGCTGTAGGTGTTACACTTGAGAGTTTCTGAGCCCTCTAAAGGCAAATGCAAGCATTGGAAGAACAAATGCAAAGAGGAATAAATCTTCCTATAAGAGATGAAAGTGAGGATGAGGACGAAGTAGAAGAAAATTCTAAAATAGAGGTAGTTCTAAATCTAGAGGAAGAGAGGCTTTTTAGGGCCATCTTCAAGATTGGAAAAAGACCTAAGTTTGAGGTTCTCACATTTTTAGGAAATTTTAATTCAAAGGAGCTAATCCATTGGATCAATGAATAGGAGGAGTACTTTGAGTATGAAGATATTGAGGATCTAGATAGGATCAAGTTTGCGAAGGCAAAATTGAAGGGACATGCAAAGATCTGGTGGCAAGAGGTTCAATTGGAGTGGAATAGAAAGGGAAAGGACAAAATCACTAGATGGGATCATATGATAGCTTAAATGAGGTGACAATTCATTCCTATGGATTATGAGCTTGATCCATTGAAGAAGATGTAAGGGATAAAACAAGCAGGAAAATCTATTCAAGAGTATATGGAAGAGTTCTACTAAGTTCTTATTAGAACTAGCCATGTAGAAGCTGATAAGGAGAAAGTCACCCATTATCTTAATGGGTTAAGGCCAAGCATTCAAGATGAGCTAAGTTTGGTTTGAATGAATAGTATTGAGAAGGCATAACAGCTTTCCCTAAGAGTTGATGAGAAATTGAGCAAGAAGTTTGATAATAAGAATAGTGGAAGATCTAGTGGATGATCTTATGTAGGCTGTAATGATGATCAGAAGAACAAGGATGAGGCTGGAAGTAGAACTCAGAACCAAAGGGGAAATAATTCCAATCATTTCCATGATTAGAACAATAGAGATTAGAGAGGAAGAGGTAGAGGACAAGGATCTGGAAGAGGAGGCTTCCATGGTAAATGTTTTCACTGTGGAGAAGGGCATAGAGCATTTGAATGTACCCAGCACCAAGGAAGGACAAGTCAAAGAACTGAAGGCCTGAATAGAGTTGCACATGTTGATGAAGATGCTAGATCCTCACATTTTGAAGATGCTAAAATATGAGAAGTCTTAGTTAATAGAAGAGTCCTACTGTGTGGTGAGAATGAACCTGATCAAAGAAGGAGTTTGTTTCGCACAAGGTAT
Source organism: Cupressus sempervirens (assembly GCA_028749045.1). NCBI lineage: Eukaryota > Viridiplantae > Streptophyta > Pinopsida > Cupressales > Cupressaceae > Cupressus > Cupressus sempervirens. The sequence goes on along the minus strand of CM053791.1, from coordinate 821,713,324 downwards.
AGATGTGAAGATAAGTGTTGTGATGTGATCAGTGTTGTGATGCATCATTGAATTTCACTGAGCACTGCTCATTGACTTATGTTGTTGGAAAGGCCATGGTAGTTTGACAAGCATGCTATACATGATGGGTGAGAAAATACCTATACTCTAACTAAGGATGGAATGAAACATAAGTTGAAGCCATTGAAGGATAAAGAATAAAAGGTATGTAGTGCTGCTAGAATATGTTTTGTTAATGGAAAAGAGCTTCTTAAAGGTATGAAGCATGAGCATATGTGTTTTTCTATAATTCCTAAAGAGAGTAAAGAAGAAGTAGAGGAGGTACCTACATAAGTTGAAGATATGTTGGAAGAGTTTTTTGATATTGTATCAAATAATGTACCTGATGGATTGCCCCCAATGAGGAAGATCGGTCACTAGATGGATTTGTTTCTAGGAGCTAGTTTTCCAAACAAGGCATTGCATAGAATGACACCAGCAAAAAGTGAAGAGTTGAATAGGCAAGTTCATGAGTTCTTGCAGAAGGGGTTGATTTGAGAGAGTCTGAGTCCATGTGTTGTACTAGAAGTATTAGCACCAAATAAGAATGGAGAATGGAGGATGTGCACAAATTCTTGTGCTATCAACAAGATCACAATAAAGTATAGATTTCCATTACCAAGGATGGATGATATTATGGACTATTTGAGTGGAGTTAAGTATTTTACAAAGATAGATCTAAAGACTGGGTACCATCAAATTTGTATCAGAGAAGGTGATGAGTGGAAGACTACTTTCAAGACAAGGGAAGGACTATATGAGTGGTTAGTCATGCCTTTTGAGCTAACCAATTTACCAAGCACTTTCATGAGGCTCATGAATGAGGTACTGAAAGAATTTCTAGGTAAGTTTGTCATTGTTTACCCAGATGATATATCGATCTTTAGTAAGACATTGGAGGAGCATTTGATCCATATTTGTAAGGTGTTTGATAAGTTGAGGGAAGAAAAGTTGTTGATAAACCTAAAGAAGTGCAATTTATTAAAGAAAGAGTTGGTGTATTTGGGATTTGTAGTCTTAGGAGAAGGTTTGAAAATGGACCCAAAGAAAGTGAAGGCCATCCTTGAATGGCCTACTCCAAGGAGTGTGATAGAGGTAAGATCTTTTCATGGATTAGCTACATTTTATAGAAAGTTCATAAGAAGTTTTAGTAATATTTGTGGACCCTTAACTGAAACAATGAGAGGGCATAGGAAAGAGTTTAAGTAGATTGTAGGAGTGGATAAGAGTTTTAATTTGTTGAAATAGAAAGTTACTGAGCAACCTATTTTAGCACTTCTTGATTTTAACAAGGTACTTCAAGTAGACTGTGATGCTAGTAGTACTATAATAGGAGTTGTTTTGAGCTAGGAAGGTAGACCTGTTGCTTATTTTAGTGAGAAGTTGAATGATGAAAAAATAAAATATTCTATTTATGATGAGGAATTTTATGCTATAGTTCAAGCATTGAAGAAGTGGAGACACTATCTTCTTCTTAAGGAGTTTGTTTTGTATACTGATCATCAAGCTTTGCAATATTTAAATATTTAAGGAAAATTGAACCAAAGAGATTTAAAGTGGGCTGAGTTTTTGTAGACTCATACATTGGTTTTGAAACATAGGAGTGGGAAGTCTAACAAAGTTACAGATGCTCTTAGTAGAAGACAACTTTTTCTGACATAAATGTAGATAGAGGTGGTTAGGTTCAAGGAACTTAGCACATTGTGTCCAGATGATCCTAATTTTGGTGAAGCATGGAAGGCTTTTATAGAACCTATTACACTTGACAGGACAAAGTGGTTGGATTTCATGATCGAGGATAATATGTTGTTCAAAGGAAGCCAATTGTGCATTCCCAAAAGTTCAATGAGAGAGAATATCATCAAGGAGAAGTATAGTGGAGGATTGGCTGGACATTTTGGCAGAGATAAAACCATAGCTTTGGTTGCTGAAAATTATTACTAGCCACGGTTACAACAAGATGTGACAAAGTTTGTACAAAGTTGCTGAGTATGTTAGATGGTGAAAGGAGTGAAGTAGAATATAGGATTGTATTAGCCGTTACTTGTACCAAAGAAACTGTGGGAGGATATCAACATGTATTTTGTTCTTGAATTACCAAGGACATAGCATGAGCATGATTCTATTTTTGTGGTGGTTGACAGGTTTTCGAAGATGACACATTTAATTCCTTGCAAGAAGACTAGTGATGTTGTTCATGTAACAGAGTTGTTTTTTAGAGAAGTGGTGAGATTACATGGTTTGCCAAAGATTATAGTTTCAGATTGAGATACTAAATTTTTTGGGTATTTCTAACATAAATCATGGAAGAAGTTGAAGACATATTTGAAGTTTAGTTTGTCACATCATACATAGACTGATGAAGAAACATAAGCTATGAATTGTAGTTTAGGAAATTTGCTGAGATGCTTGGTTGGAGATAAACCAAAAGGATGGGATATGATTTTACCACTCTAGATTATATATGAGAGTACCCCAAGAAATGCTTTTGAATTGAGGCAGTTGGATAAAGGAGAGATAAGTAGTGCTGAACCAGAAGATTTTGCTAAACATTTGAAAAAAATCCACGACGAGGGGAGGAAGTACATCATAAAGATGAATACACAGTATAAGGCTAATGCATATGTGAAAATGAGATATGAGAAATTTTAGATTGGAGATGAAGTCATGGTTCATTTGAGAAAATAGCAGTTTCTAGTGGGTACATATAATAAGTTGAAGATAAAGAAGTTTGGATCATGCAAGATAATGAAGAGGCATGATTCTGGCAATGCGTATGAAGTGGAGTTGCCTATTGAATTGAATATTTCACTAGTATTTAGCATTTTAGATTTGATAGAGTATTATGAAAGAGGTGATTAAGATGAAGTTACAGAAGTGTAGTGGAGCATTCCAATAGCTAGTTTGGCTACAAAGGAGATTGAGGAGATACTAGATAGTTGTGTTGGAAAAAGTACTACAAATAGAACTTATGAGGAATATTTGGTCAAATGGAAAGGGAGATGCTAGCAAAGGAGGAGGTTAACCATCTTGGTTTTCCTCTGAACACTTGAGACGTGATGGGGTCACTTCTCAAATTACCTTGGGTGTCTAATGTAGGAGCATCTTGGGTGGAAGGGCAATCTTGCATCACCCAAACATATTTTATTTTCAATCTTTTCTATACAGGGTGGTTACTATTTATGGAAACTTGCTATTTTTATTAAGTTTTTCATATGATCTCAGAATGTTCTCATTTTCTACAGGAAGGTTCATTTTAGAGATATAAGCCTACCATAAAAATCTTATTGCTCCAACTTAAGTATCAGAGAAGTTATTGCAGATTTTCAATGGAAACATTTGTAAATATTTAGGCTCACTGTTGGAGGCCTTAGATTTCTCGGATGAGGTCTAAAAATTTGATGGATGGATTCTAGCACTATTCCAAGCCTATAGATTAGGAGTTGACATTTCCAAAAAGTGGTTATAATAGCCAATTGGAGCAACAGTTTGTGAGTTATGGCCTTCTGAAGTTGGGCTACTCGAAATTTCTAAAATAATTGTCAAAAATGTATTTGGCCAACTCTATATGTTTTGTTAGGGTCTATTGGCCCTAGGTAATAAGTTTGAGCATCTAGAACCTTCCTAGGCAACATAAAATTGCCTATTTAAGAAAGGCCCAGACATTGTCTAGAATAGCTTGGGGGATAGTTCGCAGCTTGTCTTGAAAATTATTGTACTAAAGGCACCCATGTCGGTTAGTATATTGTATTAATGAATTCTGTAATTCTGCATTTGTAGTGCAAATAAGAAGTCCATATTTTGTCTCACATTTTTTGTTACTTCTATGTTTCTGTTATGAGTTTATGGTATTAAGGGGATTCCCCATATCAATTTTCTCAATATTAAGCAATACAATATCCAATTCATTCAACAAGTGTTGCTCAAAAAGCCTCTTGCATAAATCTCCAATTATCTCATTATTTGAGTCTGCATACATAACGATAGAAATGAAAATTCTAACAATGTATGTGTTTGTTGGAAACTTACAATTGTTGTTTTTCCATTGATGCCAAATCTATGGATGAGACATATTGCTACCTAATATAAATGTCATATCTATTTTATTGATAAAGAGGATTTGAGAGTTATTCATAACTATAGAACCTAGAGGAAAGGTTGAAGTTATAAAAAGGAGTTACACTGGATATTTAATTATATAGACTTTGATAAAGAAAATTAATTTTTTATGCCAAGCAAGATAAGCCTACCAAAGAAAAAGAGTCATATACTAAGAAGTGTCGAGTAATACTAGTGTCACCCAAGCCTTAGTTAATGTCGAGCAAATATAGTGTTGATTGAGCATTAGCATCGATTGATAAAGTTAGTTGATGCTGAGTTAGAAAGATTAAACAATGACCAAGTATTTTAGTATTGATCGAGTGTCAGAATTTAGTGATTTCTGAGTGACAATAAAAGATCAAATTCAAAGAAATTGTAAGATCAAGCTGACTCAGTTGATTTCTGGGGAGATGTAAAACATGTTGAGGATAAGATTGATGAGTTGGATCATTAAATTCAAGAAGGTGATTAGGTAAAGACCTAATTGAAGGACTCTAGAGAAGTTTCTAGAGGATGACTAAGAAGATGTACAAATATATTGAATCAAGTTGAGTTTGATCGTAAATCCTAAGATCTATGGTGGATGTAGAAAATGGTAATGCATAGATTGATTATTTAAGAAGGTACAGAGCTAAAAAAAAGTGAGTGCATACACAAGAAGACATGGAGGATCAAGAAATGCGAGTTTGTATGTGAAGGAAGTCATACAAAGCAAGGTTGATTAGATACACACAAGTGAGTGGGTGTGAAGCTAAAAGAGAAAGCTTGCAGATGTGATATTTTTGTTGATAAGTGAATTTGGGAAGAAGGCTAAGTGTTGATGAGAAGAGTGGACTAATTTCTTGAAGGGTATCCAAGGAGATCAAGATCAAAGATGGCAATGAAAGGCTTATCAGTGAACCAACATAAGGACCAAACAGATATCTAAACTAGCAAAAGTAATGTTTTCTTTCTTATCATTGTAAATGGTTTGTATTGAAATCCTTTTAACAAAGGTTGACCTAACAGTCATTTGAAGACTTAAAAGTCTATGTAAATCCTTTAACTAGGTGACATTCTAAATGGAATGATCAAAGTCCTCTTACAAGGCCACTCTTAATAGGTGATTAAATCCTCTAACTAGGTCACGTTTAACAGTGTGTATTGTAACCTTTAATAGGGTTGGCTCCTAATAGAGCTCACTTCAAAAGAGTGAAAAAGAGTGACATGTTGCTAGTGATTTTTCATAAATTGGGTTTCCACATAAAATCCTAGTGTCATACTATGATGAATGCCTTATGAATGTTTTACATGTGATGATATTTTCATTATGCAATGCAAGTTAAGTTTATGATAGTTTTATAGTACTGAACAGGCAACAATAGAATATGCAGGATAATCATAACAGTGATGTGTTTAATGTTTAAATGTTCAAGTGGTACATATAGACCTTGAGTAACTGATTCACCCCCCCTCATCTCAGGTATTCTAAACATTTCTAACCATTGGTATCATATCTTAATGCTTACAGAGAAAATTTTGAAGGTACTTAAAGCTAAATATCATGACAAATAAGAGATATGTACCCAAGTTGAATAAGGAGAAGTTTCCTACATGGTAGACCATGATGAAGCTACACATATCTAGTATTAGTGATGCTACTATCAATTTTCTAAGAAAAGAATATGTAGAGGTAACAACTACTCCTCTGATTTCTGAAGAACTGAGACAAAAGTTAGATCACAACCAAGCAATGTTGGAGATTTCTTTAGCTTTAAGTTATGCTGATTTTGATGACCTAAAAGATTGTAATACTACAAAGAAGATATGGGATAGATTGATGACCGTATATAGAGGTGGTGACAATGTACTAAGAGCCAAAGTAGAAAGCCTAAGAGGTAAATTTGATGATATGAGAATGATGGAAGTTGAAAATGTAGTACAATACTGCACAAGAGTTAAAGAGGTTGTTAATGTCATTCGAGGAGAAAATGGAAAAATTGAAGATTAAATAATGATAAGCAAGGTATTGAGGACTCTACTCCCTATCTATGCCATTAGATTCTATGCAATTCAATAACTAAGATGCACATCAAGTAATAATTTGACCTTAGAACACGTAGTTGGTAGACTTACTACTTTTGAGATGTCTAATTTTTATAACTACACACCTACTATCATTGAATATTCATTCAATTCACAACTGATTCTTAGTAAGAAGAAATGAAAACATGTGAAGAGTAATAGTGATAGTTCTAATTATGTGATTGATGAACTTGAATCCCTCATTGCAAAAACATTTGGAAGAGGAAGAGGTAAATACAAAGGTAAATTATCTATCATTTGTTTTTCATGCAACAAAGTTGGTCATATTGTTGCTAGATGTCCTGATAGAGAAGGCAAGGATGAAAAGAAGGAAAGAAAGTACAAAGGAAGAAGAGATGACAAAGAATATAAAAGAAGCAAGGATGACAAAGGTAAGAAATCTTGTTATATTAATAAAGAAAACAATGATAATGAATTTGAGAGTAATGATGATGAAGTTGCCTATGTTTCTATTAAAGAAGAGTTTAATGAAGATGAGAAAAATGCATTGATTTCTTATGTGAACAAAAGTGATAGATGGATAATTGATAGTAGATGTTTGAATCATATGACTGGTGATAAAGAAAAAATTGAAGATATTGGTTCTTACAATGGTGGATGTATTAAATTTGGTAATGATATCCCATGTGTTATAAAAGGTAAAGGCACTATTCAACTGACTGACAAGATAACATGTGAAAATGTTTACTGGGTTGAAGGACTTAACTACAATTTTTTGGGTTTTTGACAACTAAACAAGTTAGGTTGCAGAGTTAAATTTTATAATAGAAAGGCCAAGATAATGATAGTGATGGTAAGCTAATTCGAATTGGTGGGCAGAAAAAAGTTAACTAATTCTATCTAGACCTATCAGAAGAGACATGTATATTTGAACAAAAAGAAGATGTTTGGTTATGACACAAAAGATTATGTCATGTAAATTTTGATAATTTGGTGAATATTAGTAAGATGAAGAAAGTGAGAAGATTGCCTAAACTAAAGAAGCCTAACAATGTTATGTGTAAACATGTTGAAATTCTGGTCATGTTTGTTATTAGTCACATACACTTATTCAAATTGTAAGTTCATACCAAGCACATTATATAGTTAATAATGTTAACCAAAAATTTCAATTGTTACTGAGTTCTATAGTTTCTACTAAGTTCTTTGGACAGATTTCAGTTTGCATCGAGCAGTTACTACTAAGGTGATGATCAGCAGTGTAAACCGAGCATCTCGGTGTATGCCAAGTTTACCAGTGCAAACTGAGTTGTGCAGTGCTTACCGAGTTTGTAGTTGATGTAATGCGAGTCTAGTGTTAACCGAGCTACTTATTATTAACCATGTGACTTAGTTTATACTGAGCTCAAGGTGATAGTATTGACCAAACTATGTAGTGTGAATCAAGTGATTCAATTTATATGCCGAGTTTCATAGTATTCGCTGAGTCACCAGTGCAAACCAAGTTCAAGACTACTTGGAAGTGATCAATATGGACCAAGCTTCTACATCTACCAAGTGCATGATGATGCCGAGTATGGATAGTGTATGTTGAGTATCAAAACTTCACAGAGTTTGTCTTCAAAACATGAGTTTCTACATTTTGGCCAACTTTGTAATATTTGTGTAATTTTGTATTGTGGCCAACTTTGTAATTATGTAATTGGATTGATATATATGTAATGTATTGTATCAATATCTAATATATTGAAGATAAGTAACATAATCATTAGAGAAGAACAAAAGAGCAAATTGCAAATGCTACAACAATATAAGGAGCAACAAAGATTTATCTATCACAAAAAGGTGATTTGTACACTTAGAGGAATCTCATTCAGCAAACCAAGTTGCAGATCAGAGATAAGCTACTGCTTCATCCTAATAGGTGGATCAATAAAATCCTTTAACAAGGTAGACCTAATAGTCTTATGTAAATCTCTTTACTTAGTGCATACTTCATTGTATTCTTGTAAATCCTTTTGCAAGGTGGACCTAACAATCCTTATTGCTCCTAACAGGGTAGATCATCAGAAGTGATCATTGTAAGCCTTAACAGGCTAACTTTACACTACAGTACTAAAGCTTGTGGGTATCATCCCCACCCTAGTTTTACTTTCTATTTGGAAGGTTTTTGGGTCACCAAATTTTGTGTGTTAAAGTGTTGTGTATGGTTTCATATTTTTAGTTTCTCATGCATGCAGTTAGATTAGAATTCACATAAAGGATTAATTGCTAAATTAAGATAAAGTTTTATAAGTTATTGATTCACCCCTCCCCTCTTAGTAACTTAGCTTGTCATAATATTTCCAATAAAATAGTGTCAATTAGGAAAGATGACCAAGTCTAGTTTTAAGAGTAAGACATATACTACTAACGATATTTTGGAATTGGTTCATACTGACCTATGTGGACCCATCAATGTTAAAAGTTACTGTAGATATCAACATTTCATTCTATTTGTGGATAACTACTCTAGAATGATGACTGTGATATTTCTTAAAGTTAAATCTGATGCTTTTCAGTTATTCAAGTGGTAATTAGCTAGAGTTGAAAAAGAAACAAGGAAAAATCTAAAGTGTTTGAGATCTAATAGAGGTGGTGAATTCATTTCACATGAGTTCAACACATTCTAAAATGAGAGAGAAATTAAAAGACAAATGTTAAGACCAAGGACCCCTCCTCAGAATGGGATAGCTAAATGAAGAAACAAATTAATAATAGACTATGCAAGATTACTAATGATGGAGAAAGATGTATCACATAAATATTGGAGAGAAACAATTAGTACCAATGTCAATATCTTGAATAGAGCTCAAGTCAAGAAAAATACATATACTACACCTTTTGAACTATGGTATGGTTATGCACCTAATCTTAAATATTGAAAAATAATTGGAAGTAGATGGTATATATTGAAAGATAATAGGAATGGAAAACTTGATGCAAAGAGTGATGAAGGCATGTTCCTAGGTTATTCCACAAAGCAAAGCTTATAAGTACTTAAATTCTAACACTAACAAAGTTGTGGAAAGTGAAAATTTGAGAGTTGATGAATTTGTAGAAAAAGGTGATGCTTTATGTAATGAAGAACCTGAAGTATATAGTACATTCATCTATGTGGATGATGATGCTCCAAGCACTCAAAATAAATAGACAAGTCAAGCTATAAGTTCCCATTAGACATGAAGTGATGGAATGCAAATGCAAATTGCTGAACAATAGAGAGTGGGCACCGATAAATAGGTTGAAGATACCGAGTCATAGACATGCAATGCCAACCATTAGACAGTGAATGCCAAGCATTAAAAACCTAAACTGGAACTAGAAAAAGAAAGATGAATCGAGCCAGAGATTGTTTTTTCTAGATGAACTTGAAGAAGAACCAAGAAGAAAGCTACCTATATTAGAAAAATATGTGAGAAGACATCAAAAACCTGATCAAATCATTGGATATGCTGAAATAGCTATGATGACAAGGAGAAAAATTAAAGGTGACACATTCTTATTATGTGATTTTGAGTGTAAAACAATAAAAGATGCTTTAGAAAATGAGGATTGGATACAAGCTATGAATAAAGAAATTGACCAGATTGAGAAGAACAATACTTGTAACTTAGTGCCAAGACCTAAAGGTAAAAATTTCATTGGGACAAAGTGGGTTTTTAGGAATAAGCTCAATGAAAATGGTAAAGTAACAATAAACAAAGAAAGATTGGTATGCAAGGGTTATGCATAAGAAGAAGGAATTGACTATAGAGAAACTTTTGTTCCTGTGGACATAACTCTACTTGCATACTCAGCTTACATGAATTTTAATGTATATCAAATGGGTATCAAATCTGCATTTTAAAATGGTATATTGGAGGAAGTATGCAATGAACAACTTGAAGGATTTGTAGATCTAGATAATAGGAACATGATATCTAAACTAAAAAAATCCCTTTATGGCTTGAAACAAGCACTAAGAGCATGGTATGAAAGGTCACATAACTATTTAGTGAAAATTGGTTATGAGAGGAAAAATAATAACAAAAATCTATATTTGAAGAATGGTAAGAACTACAGAGTACTATTATTTGAGATATTTGTTGATGATATCATATTTGGAGGAAGAGAAGCATTATGTAAATCATTTGATGCTGAAATGAAAAAGGAATTTGAAATGTCTATGTTTGGTGAAATCAAATTCTTTGTTGGATTACAAGTATGTCAAATGAAGTTTGGTATTTTTATTTCACAAACTAAATACATAAGAGAATTTTGAATAATTTTGGTATGGAAGATTCAAGGCTAGTGAGCACACTTATGTCTATAGGACATAATCTATCTAAGAATGATGATTCTATTGATGTGAACTAGACCCAATATAGATCCACGATAGGAAAATTGCAATATGTTGTTCACAATAGACCAGATATTGCATTGACAGTTGGGATAGTTGCTAGATTTTTAAAAAATCCTAAGAGAATCATATGATGGCTGTAAAAAGGATAATGAGATATTTGAAAGGTACAAAAGACCATGAATTATACTACAAGAGAAGTGATAGATTTGAACTAAAGGTTTTCATTGACTCAGATTGGGTAGGAAATATTGATTATAAGAAAAGCACTAGTGGAGGTGCATTCTTTCTAGGAAAGAGATTGGTGTCATGGACAAGCAAGAAATCAAATTGTATTTCCAATTAGTAGCTGAAGCTGAGTATGTGGTTGCTATAGTGAATTGTTCAAATATAATGTGGATTAAGCAATTATTGAAAGGCATGCAAGAAGAAATTATAGATCTAATTGCTATCTATTGTGATAACACAAGTGCTATTAACATTTCAAAGAATCCAGTGATGCACACTAAGACAAAGAACATTGCTATCAAGTATCACTACTTGAAAGAATTAGTTCAAGACAAAGAAGTGAAGCTAGAAAATGTGAATATGACGGAACGAATTACTAACATATTCACAAAACCATCACCCAAAAATGCTCATGGATATCTTAGAGGTAAATTAGGGGTTATTCCCCTAACTAAGGATAATTAAGAAGCGAAGGTGCATTGCATCACATGTGCTAAATAGAACATTCTACACAGTGGTGTGTTACAACTCTACTTTGGACATGCTTAAGGTAGAATAATTCAATACAACATAGAAGATTAGTCATAGAAAAATGACAAATATTAGCCAGACATGCAAAAGATACATAATTCAAATGTATGAAGACTTTGAAGTTGAGACAACCACACATCTTTGGAATTGTTATCAAAGAGGGAGAGATTAATATTACTGATAGAGAAAAATATTGAAGAAGAAATAGGGAGACACTGTAAAGAGTGAGAATCATGAAAGAGAGCAAACTGACAGAGGGAGTTTAAAAGTTTGAATGGATGAGAATCAAAATGAAACTAGGGATAGTGGTCACTCATGGAAGTGAAATATTTTAGATTGTATGGTAACTAAGTTATTATTAGTATTTCAACTATTTGATATGTTTCCATCAATGCCAAAGAGAGAGATTGTTGGAAACTTACAATTGGAACAATTTTTGTTTTGTCATTGATGTCAAATCTATGGATGAGACATATTGATACCTAATCTAAATGTCATATCTATTTGATTGATGAAAAGGATTTGAGAGTTACTCAATTATATCACCTTGAGAAAAGGTTGAAGTTATGAAAGGGAGTTACAATGGACATTTAATTAGATAGACTTTGATAAAGCAAAGTAATTGTTTATGTCAAGGAAGCTAAGCCTAACCGAGAAAAAGAGTCAAATATTAAGGAGTGTCGAGTAATGCTAGTGTCAATTGAGCCTTAGTTAATGCTAAAAAAATATAGTGTTGACCAAGCGTTAGCATCAACTGAGCAAGTTAGTTGATGCCAAGCCAAAAATCTTAAACAATGATCGAGTATTTCAATATTGACCAAGTGTCAGAATTTAGTGATTGTCGAGTTATAGTAAAAGATCAAATTCAAAGAAATCGTAAGATCAAGCTAACTCAGTTGATTTCTTGGAAGATGTAAAATGTGTTGAAGATAAGATTGATGAGTTAGATCATTAAATTCAAGGAGGTGATTAGGTAAAGACCTAACCAAAGGATTCTAGAGAAGTTTCTAGAGGATGATCAAGAGGATGTACAAATACATTGAATCAAGTTGAATTTGATCATAAACCCTAAGATCTATGGTGGATGTAGAAAATGGTAAAGCACAAATTGCCTATTTAAGAAGGTACAGACCGAACAAAGTGAGTGCATGGAAACAAAGACATAGAGCATCAATAAGTGTGAGTTTGTATGTGAAGGAAGTCATATAGAGCCAGGTTGATAAGATACACACAAGTGAGTGGATGTGAAGCTAAAAGAGAAATCTTGTATATGTGATGCTATTGTTGATAAGTGAATTTAAGCATAAGACTTAAGTGTTTATGAGAAGAGTGGACTAATTACTAGAAGGGTGTTTAAGCAGATCAAGATTAGAGATGACAATGAAAGACTTATCATGAACCAGCATAAGGAGTAGACAGATCTAAACCAACAAAAGTGAGTTTTAATCACATAGATAAAAACCCACTCTTTTGTTTCTTATCATTGGAAATAGTTTGTATTGAAATCATTTTAACAATGGTTGACCTAATAGTCATTTGAAGACTTAACAATTTGTGTAAATCCTTTAACTAGGTGACATTCTAAATGGAATGATCAAAGTCCTCTTACAAGGCCACTCTTCATAGGGTGATTGAATCCTCTAACTAGGTCACATTTAATAATGTGTATTGTAACCCTTAACAGTGTTGGCTCCTAACATATCTCACTTCAAAAAAATGAAAAAAAGTGACATGTTGTCGGTGGTTTTTCCAAATTGGGTTTCCACATAAAATCCTAGTGTCAAGTTTTGATGAATGCCTTATGAATTTTTTATATGTGATGATATTTTCATTATGCAATGCAAGTTAAGTTTATGATAGTTTTACGGTAGTGACCGAGCCACATCAAGATATGTAGGATAAGCAGAACAATGATGTGTTTAATGTTTAAATGTTCAAGTGGTACATATAGACCTTGAGTAATTTATTAACCCCCCCTTAGGTATTCTAAATATTTCTAATAATTTTGGTTTTTTTCCTATCTTATATAAGAGAAAATTCATAACACAGAATCTTCAAGACCACCCTTATAATCAGGATATGCTTAGCCTTCAATACTTTCCTTAGCCTATCCAGAGTAAAAAACCTCTAAAAGGCCATCTCCCTCTTTCTTGCCCACAATATGATGGAAGTATCCATCATAGAATATATAACTCCAAGTTATTCTTTAAGAAAATGCCAAGTCCATGGACTAGTTTTTACTTATATGGAGAAATTACAACTATAATATTTTAGAGAAGTCCAACATATGGGCTTCTGGATTCCCCACTAGAAGAAATGATTAAACTACACAATACAAAAAGGTGATAAAAAACATAAAACATTGAGAATGTGAAGTCTCAAAAAAGAGAAGAAAGCCACATCTATCTTAGGTTGCAAAGATACAAATCGAAGGACCAAAAGGTCATATAAATAAGAATATGTATATCACAACAAAAAATAATAATATAATATTAAAATAGATATGAGAAAAAATAAATATGCATGACATTATATATATATATGTATGTATGTATGTATGTATGCCCTTATATGCACAACTATAAATATACTCATGTATATGGGTAAGTGCACAAAGTTGGGTGTAAATATGTGAAAGTCTAGAGGGCAAAGGTGTTTGTCACTAGAAATGAGCACCCATTTTTTAAGAAACAGGCACCTATTTAGGTTTAGATGCTCAACCTATGAAAAAAATGGGTGCCCATTTAGTATTAGGCAATTGAAGGAAAAGAAGCACTCATTTTGTAGATGCATTTTTTTAAACCCAATTTCCATGTCATTTTCACTAGTTAGAAAATGGGCTAGTGATTTATGAGAGATGAGTACTTGATTTTAGTTTCATTGTCAAACCCCTTAGTTATTTTTTCATCATTCTAGGTATATACCTTTTTAAAATATTTTCTTTCATCTTTTTATGTTTAAAAAATAAAATTATTTATTGTTATAATTGTTAAAAAATTTATTATTTCAAATATATTTTTAAATAATTGAAAACATTAATTATATGTTTAAAATAGTTATTTTAGTTTTAATATACTTAGTAAAATATTATAGAAAACATGAAAGATATAAAATGGTTATAACTTGAAACCCTAGGTAGAAAACAAAAATATAAATGTAAACAAATAGTAACAAAAATGTACACCTTAGGTGGAAAAAAAAATGTAAACCCTAGGTAAAAACAAAAAACAAAAATGTAAACACTAGGTAGAAAACAAAAACAAAAACACACTCTCTCTCACACATGCACATAGTTTTCTTAGTCGAACAACTTACCAGGACTTACATATTATGGTAAATTATAACCCTTAAGAGGACCTATTATTCAACATAACGTCCCTTAATAGGACCTAGTTAGATGTTTAAATGGACCATATGCATGTACATCTAGTTAAATGTTTAGATGTATTTAATTTATGTTAATCTATGTTTAAGTATTTTAGATGTTTAGATATATTTAATTGATTTTTTAATGTTTCCAATGCCATGTTTAGATGCTCTCTCTCTCTCTCTCTATATATATATGTATATATATACATATACATACATACAAATATATATATACATACATACAAAAAAAAAAAAAAAAAATATATATATATATATATATATATACATACATACATACATACATATATATGTATATATATACATATACATACATACAAATATATATATACATATATATATATATATATATATATACATATATATGTATATATACATATATATGTATATATACATATATATGTGTATATATATACATATATACATACATACATACATACATATATACATATATATATATATATACATACATACATACATATATATATATATACATACATACATATATATACATACATACATACATACATACATACATACATACATACACATATATATATATGTATACACACACACACACCTTTATAGTTGTGTAAAAATGTGAAAAATTTGTTTAATATACTACTAAATGTTATATTTAATTACAAGTATTTCTTTGCAAGGTAAAATGTAATTTTAATAGTAATTATAAATTTTCATGATTGTATGTATATGAGAAGGATGTGTACATGGATGAATTTAGCTTTGATGATCTCTTAGGTCAACATCCACCTTCAACTCCACCTACTCTTGAGGAGCTAAGACAAAACATGAGGAGAAATATTTCCTTCATCATTATAGATATTAATACAATCAAAAATTATCTATATCTATCACCCTAGTTATTATGACTCCATCATTAAAGATATTAATACCATTAAACATCATCCACATCTATTACTGCAGTTATTATGCCTTCCAGATAATATGTGAGAAATTGTAGATTCTGTATAGGCACTAGACTCCAATCTTAATTGTTTTCACTCATTGAGAGACTCTACACACATTATTCTGATGGACTCTCCTATAAATAGGTCAATGATTTAAAATATGAAAAAAATATATTAAAGGTTATTTTGTGAACCCTAAAATGAATGATGAGATTCATGGAAAGAAGTGACATATTTCTATTAGATGGCGTCGATAGTTCTAGATAGTTCAACATTTTTGGGAGCATTGGTGGATGGTATTTGACTATCCACCACACTCAAACCATGGGGTGCCCATGTATTTTCTAAAAAAATTATGGTTAGAGTTAGGAATCATATGTGTAATGATCCCCTTTCTCCTCTTCCTACACCAATTCTTGTACTTGTCCATCATCAAGTAGTGGAATTTACTCTTAGTCTATTGAGTGCCCTTTTAGAAAATTTATTAAGCAATTACCCAGGGGAGAGTTTCTCCCAATATAACACATATCATTATATATTAATCTTTTGTGCATGGGAAGCAATCATCATGTAGAGGTAAATTTTGATATTAGTCAAAATTTACATTGCAATACCAAATTCCATAGATACACATGTTGGCCTGGTTTTTCACATTTTAAAATTTTTGAAACATGCTAGTGAAAATCTAATTCCCTTCCAAAATTAGGGTTTTGTTTTTAAATCATTGTTGACCCAAAGAGATCCCTAATTTTATATTGTTATTCTAATGTTAAATCTTGCCCCAGAAAACCCTTGAGTCAGGTTTACATGGTATGCCTTTTAAAGAAATGCATGAGGAAAAATCATTTGAATGCCAATTTTAATTTTCTCTGGTACCTTTTAAATTTGTTTGCATTACCTAGCATTACCCTAAGTCTCCATTAAAATTTTAACCCAAGCTTTTGTTTTAATATTGTGCGCGTTACATTTTATGTTTAAAAATCAGCTAAGTCACAATGAACCTTGATCTTCCTTAAGATCAAGGGTTGTCAGTTTGTCTCCAAGGAAAGTTGCAAGTTTTTTATCCTTGGCAATATAATGACAAGGTGACACCTGTCTGTGGGACCCAGTAAGAAGCACAAGGTTTCAAAAGGAAGTTCTTCACTGTATATCAGATGGTAAATCAATAAGCCTCACTTTGTCACCAAAGAAAGTTTCCTTTTCTTTATTCATAGCGACATGGCAAGAGCTTGACACATGGAATATGGAGGGATCAGCCCTTGTAGATAATACTGTAGGTTCCAAGTCATCAAAGGGTTTCTAGATGTCAAATTTTTGTTTGCCATTGGGATATATTTTATAGTGACAAGATGTTGGTCTGCATCATCAGATCTTTTCAAGATTGATGGAGGTCAATTTTGATAGGCCAACGCTGGGGCAAATAATAATAAAAGAATCAATGATTTATGATAGAATTTGACTGGTCTATACATGTCAATTTGAGAATGTAAGCTTGCAAAAGGTGTCTAAGTAGCATGCCATCAAGGGATGATAGTTGTGAAATGAGGGATTATGAATACAACTAAACACGTGGAATTGAATCTATGAAAAACTAAAGAGATCCCAGTGACATGAACTTTCACTTCCTAGCAATAGGAACATTAGAAACAAAAATAAACATAAACAACTATAAGGGTAATAAATGTAAAAAATCACAAATTCAACTAATCTAAAAGAAATAATACCAACACTATGCATATAACTAATCTAATATAATAGTTTACTAATATAAATTTGATATTGCTATACTAATTTATCTCTTAATATGATAGCAGATTCAGAATATGCTAGTTATTATTAATAATTTGTATAATAATGAGAATGTGATAATATTTCTTACCCAGCTATGATATTAATCTATCTACAAAACTATTTATAAAACTAACTATTGAAATAAAAGAAAACCTTATTCTATTAAAGAACTCACACAAACCAAACGTAAGCTACAAAAATCACCAGCATATAATCCAAATAACTCACAATATTAACAGCCTCACTGAACATTCCAAGAGCGAGCCCTTTCTCTGGTCTATAAGGTGAGTTGAAGAAACTTTGATGTTTTACATAAGGTTGATCTGAAAAATTGTTATTTTATTCCTCAAACTTAACAAAGAGGGAACAATGATACATTTCAACTTGTGTTATGTTGCTTATATATACACAGCTGAAATAACTATACAACTATTTTGATGATATTGACCATTCAAATAATAGCTGGTATAATAATACACCAGAAATTGAATACAATCTTATAGTTTTGTGCTAAGAATAACTAACATTTTTTTATTTGCAGCAATAGTATTATCATCAGCCAATGTGGTTTGCAAATAATATTTGAAATGGTTTGGAGTTTAGTGGTTCTAATTTTCATGTGAGACTATCTCATCTCCTTAGCAACAATGCTTGATTAGATTCTCTATTGTCCACATACGAATTTAGCTGAGAGATATTTCTTTACTATTTGTGGCAGAAAAATAAGTTCATGGTTGGCCACATTTGTTTCCATTTGCTGGCATGTAATTCATCGTGGATGTTCTCTCAATGTATGAAATCTACGATGGAGAAGACAATGCTTTTTTTCTAGTTGATAAATATGCATTCCAACATGGTTCATAAGAGGTAAAGCCACTGTGAAAGCCAAAATAATGTTTTTAAATAATAACATTCAAATAAGTTGTAAGCCAACATTATTCATGATAATTGATGTCTCAGATGTGATAGGAAGATCTATAGGTGACAGGAAGATCTACTCACACATGAACATATTATGATAATAAAGATCGGTATAAGCAATCAATAACGAATTCTCCAAAATTTAATCCCAAAATAATATGAAATACTGCTTATAAATATTGATCCATATGTAATATAAACCAATAAAATGGGATGGAATATAATGGAAATGGAATAAGGAAGTGAGTAGGTAAGTGCATAAAATGGATTAAAATAGGGCATTAAATAGGTTATAATTGGCTCTCATCAGCTTTGTTGCCATGAAAAGTTACAAGGTTTTAACTCTTGGTGACATAGCAACATGAAGACATGTGTTCGAAAAACTCATATTAGTTATAATATAGTTTCTATGTTTCCTACCATCAGATGCAAGGTTAATCAATGGATGTTGCTTTATCACCAATTAGAGTTGCAATGTCTTTAATACTGGCAACATAATGAGAGATTAACACATAGCATGGTTGCCCACTTTCAAAGGAGTTTTGCAGTATAATCCTTGATTGTCTGATGTGTAAGAGATCAAAGGCTATCATTATGTCACTAAGAGAAACTACTCAACTTTTATCCATAGTGGCACAAAGAGAGCTTGACACATGTCAGGTTACATAAATGAATAGCATGCAAGTTTCCAACGAGGTGGAAAAGGGTTCATATGGAAAATTTCAATTAGATTGACCGCTGAGTTGGAAGGTTGAAGCCAAGTAAGAGTGCCTTTTATTTATTAATCATCAAATTTTTAAATTGACAGCCCATTTTCAAACTCAAAGAGGAATGCCACTCTATTTTCCTCTGTAACCCATTTATGTGAATTAAAAGCTTCTCATGTGAGATAATACAAGGAATGTAGTGAAGAAGGTTGAGAAATTTATCTTGCAAATAGATTTTTTGAATTCTTGGAGCCTGAACCTATTGAAGAACCTAGTATTTTGCCTTTTTGAGTCGTAAATTTTTTTGTATCAATGGTTCATTGGAACATTCAGAGAAGAAGCAAAAAGGCCAAGTACATATCTCTGTTTGCATATAATTAAAGAATTATGGCATTCTTCTCATTGTTGTTTCAATATGCCTCCAAAGAATGGTTTTTTTGGGAAGGTTGAATACACTAGTAGAAATATTCATGATGATTTCTTGCAGTAATTAAGTAAATCTACTAATGAGTCTGTCTAAATAAAGGAATTAGTTCCTGTAAACCCTAGGCTCTGAGTTGCAGATGACTTGTTTAACAAGGGAAATTGGATTTGGGATACTATGACTTCTAAAATAGGGTTACAAATATTTAGAAAATGGTTTTCAGAGAGGAAATTGTTTGCCCCCCATGGAAATATTTGAAATTTTGACCTAGTAAAGTTAGTAGTTCCCAGAGTCTTCATGGATTCAGACCTCCTCACTGCTATATCTTGGAATTATGATCTTGTAGCTATGATGGTAAGGAGAATAGATGGGGAATACCTAGTGAAAATTATCACGAAGCAAATACAATTTTTTTTTGGAATGGATCCTACAACATATTATCATGAGGTCATTGATTTTCAGGGATTGGAAAAGGAATACTTGTCCCACAAGGATTAAATTAGGTAGGGAGCACTGAGAGGACGTTTGGCCACCATTGGAAACTTAACTTTTTTCATAGCATCAACCAAAGAGCCTTTTAAGAAATAATTCTTCAATTCTAGGGCTATATATATATATATATGATGCAGGAGCATCTAGAGGTATAAGGGCAATCCTATGTCACCCAAAAAAAATGTACTTAGACTTAGTTTTTGTTTCATGTCTTTTCATTTTTGGATACCCATTTGGGTCAAATAAAGGTTCCAACTCTCACAGTTCAACTATCAGTGTGCTAGAAAATCTTGAAAAAATAGGAGCATATAATTTGGCCATCATTTTGGTGACCTAGAAGGTGTGAATTGGCCAGATGAATGTAATTGTGATTTAGAGCATTCCAAAAAAAGAATCAGGTCAAAAGGCCCCACGGTTTGAAAGTTATTACAGTTTTTCGGGTTTTGGAGACCTCCTAAGAATGCTTCAAAGTCAGGTTAGGGGCATTAAATGACCTCGAAAAGGGCCAAAAAATGGGGGACAAGAAAAGCTGGTCAAAAGGGCTATAGAGCACTTCGAGAGCTTTTCACAAATGTAAACAGTTCATCAATCGGAGCTACGGTTCAAAAGTTATGCCTCCCGGAAGTTTGGTTACCGTTTCTGGATTCTTCTAGATTTGCACTGACTTCTAACACAGCTTCCAGAACCCTCTATTTGGTCGGTGGATGCCTTCTAGCACTTTCTAGAATGTACTCCTAGTCCTTAACCCTCTGGGGTCTATTTAAGAAAATTTTTGGTATTGTAAAGGCAGTTAGGAGTGGAGTTTGAGAGAAGGTACTGCAAGGAGAAATTATCTCCAGATTTATGCTATTGTAACGAAGTTTATTTTTCCTGTACTATTTGTACTAGCTTATTTTCTCAGTTAATATAATTTTCCCTTTCTGTTGTGTCCATTTTGGTTCTTGGGTTGTGTCCCCATCAATATATGACTTTGCGCAAGGTTTTTGGTGAAGATGGGCAAGAATTTGTGCCAATAAAGTTCATGTATATGATGGTGTAGATTTCTTCCTTTGGAGTAGATATTATTTTTGATTTTGCATCCTTTCTAGAAGAAAAAATTCATGTAGGTTTGATTGGAATTGCAAAGGGTAAAATTGAAAAAACCTTTGGTTTTTATTCTTTGTTAATGCACATGTTTTTGTATAACCTAGGGTTACATTCTTTGAAAGAGAAATGATGTTAACAAGAGAACATGATGGAGAATTTCTACTAGTCTAATTATGGAGTGTAGATATGACTTGGGATGTAAAGGAGGCCAATTTTGTAAGGTTTGATAGATATTTTGTATCTAGACTGAGGAGCCTATTATTAAAAGATAATCCTAGGATGCCCAAGGCATTGTTAGATTTTATCAAGCCTATGGACAACCCTAGCAATTTGAAGGTTTCCCATAATTGGGCAGACATTAGACCATATCCAGTGTCAATAGTTTTCAGAGTATATGGATTCCAAGGAACTCCACATGTGCTTCCCTACTAGGTACCTCTTAAGGAAGGAATAGCTGAGATGTTATGTCAACTAGATGGTTTGGAAGAAGCACAACTAACTAGTAGGTCAAGAGGCTCTATTTTCGCATCTTGTACATTATCTCATTAGTTTATAATCACAAAGGGTGGTTGTTTCTTTTTGTATAAAATTTTAGACCCATACAAAATGGTTGTCTCCCATGCTCAATTAATGATAATGGAGCACTTTTTGATATATTTAGATAGAGGGCTAGGACTCAATTCTATTTCCTTGAAGATGTAATGAGAAATGAATTCTCTCTCCAAGAACAAGAAATCAAGAAAGAAAAGTGGAGATTCTATTCTAGGGTATTAGAATTCATTAATTGTTTTGAGAAAGATTAGGGTCAGTGCAAGAAGTTTGGTCTCACTTTTGGCCAAAAAGTGGAAGTGTTTTTCCTGTTTTTGAATTTTTTTGTCAATTGATGTCAAAATTTGAGGTATTTGGAGATTGAATATTAAAAAACTCCAGAAATAAATTTTTTAGTGTTCGGAATCTAGTTTTTGAATATTTAATTTATTTGTGCATCCATGTGACAAATTATTTTTTGGTATGGATCTTTAAAAACCACTTTTTCAAAATGCTTGTTTCAGGACCATACCATGCTCATGTACGGACACCATAATTTGACACAAATAAATGAATTTTTGCAAATCCTTTTAAAGAGAGTTACCTAATAAACCTAAGATTGATGGAAATATTTTTTCTTAATTTTTTATTGAATAATTTTTTTTTATTAATTATTAATTGGCTATAAAGGTAAATTTTAAAACCTCTCATGTACGAACCACATAATTTGATCAAAATCTCACTTTTTTCAATTTTTTTTTTAACATCAAAAGAATTGTATGTAGATTGATGACATATAAATTAATTTAAGAAAAATAATAAAATAAAAAAGTTATTAAAGTTTTAGTGAATGTCACTTTTTAACGTTTAGGAGATAGTTTTGATTAATAAATAATGGAAAAATAGAAAATAAACTAATAACACTATAAAATTTACATTTTTGAAATCAGAACAACAAGACATATAATGGGTTTTGGTCTCGTCAAAAATTTCAATAGGAATGACTATAAAAAAATTATGAAAATACCAAAAATTGTCGATTAAATGCCTTAGAAAAAAAAAGGAGTACAAAGGCATGGCTTGGTGGGACCAAGCCTATGCCATGCCTTTCCCCAAGGCAAAACCCCATGCGAAAGTCGAGAGCCATGCCAAATTCTTGCTCATGTCTCACAAATCGGGCACTCGATTTGTAATTCACAAATCGGGTGCCTGATTTCTTTAAACCGTTATATCGACTTTTATAAAATTTGGCACCCAATTTGTAAATGGGTACCCGATTTTTAAAAAATTGGGTGCTCGATTTTTAAGAAATCGGGTACCCATTTTTGATGTACCCGGTGGGTCCCAAAAGCTGCCCCACCGACCCAATTTCAATGATTGAAATGATTGAACAACAGTTTTGACCTGCAAAATCGAATTTCATCACGCTTATTCTATTTTCTTGTCCTCTTATACAATTTGTAGGCTACTAATTCAAATTCAAAACTGGTGCAAACATGGGATCAAAACGACGAAGAAAGAAGAAAGCAAGAGTTTTGATAGATGAGGAGATTGTAGCAAATAAAGAGAATGAAGCACAACATCAACGAGAGAGAAGACAAAGAATTAGAGACTTGAACAATGTTTCAAAGGAGAAAGACATTGAAGATACCACGATGGATGAAGAAGTCAAAGAAGAGAACCCAATACAAAAAAATTCAGGTGCACATTCTAATTATGTGTTCAATACAGGTGTGTTTCCAAACCCTCAAATTTTCTCTCGTGATGAAATTGGTGATTTTTTAGAAGCAGGTTACGATTTAAATGATTTAGATTTTCTTCATGAGAAGCAATTGTCAAACAATCATGCACAAAACACTCCAATTGAAATGCCTGCCCCAAAAGAAATGCCAAAAAAATTTGAAAATAATATTCAAATCCCAAATAACAGTGAAAATAGTAAAGTGTCTGAAAATAAAAATTGCATGAATGTAGACATAGAAACACCAACAACTGAACAAACATATCAGGATGATAGTAAAGTGTCTGAACATAATTTTCATATTCCTAATGATGTGTTAGATAATCTTGAGGGATTGGTTTCATGGAGACAAATTAAGACACATACTAATAGATTGTATAGGCACTTTTTTTAAAATAAGAAATTTGGGTTTCAATGTCAGCTAATGTTGCAACTAATTAAAATGTCTAAAATGTGAAAAGTAATGAGAAGGTTGGGAATGTATGCAAAACCCAAGAATAACAATGAGTCTTTAAAACAAGTTGTATCCACTGTTGCTAGTGCCTTTGATGTTATCGAAAAGAGAAGTTGGTCTAAAGATAAGAATGCAGCATGACGAGCAATAACAACAGCTTTAGTTAACAAATCAACATCTGACAAAAGATTGATTACCAACATAAGTGGATATCTTAATGTGAATCGTAAGACTTTAGAAAGAGTTGTAAAGAGAAGGGTTAACTTTGAATGTGATCCAACAAATATTTTATGGACTTCTAGTGGTAGACTCCCAAGATGTGATATAAAACTTACTAGTGAAATCAAAAGTTTGATTGAAATTTTTTGGCATGATAATACAAGAGTATCACCTAATTCAAGAGATGTTCTTAAATTGAGAATTGGGTCAAAAATACATGATCCACATCCTAAACACCTTTTGGACATGACTCAAATTGAATTGTTCAAAAAATTTTTAGATGGTAAGGTATTAAATATTACCATTAGTCAAAGATCTTTTGAAAAGTGTAAACCATGGTATGTAAGGATTAACAAGGAAAGAATCACATGTTGTTGTAAAACTCATATTCAATTTCGTTACCATTATGATGTATTTCAATCTATACGTGGTACCATGCATAGTAAAAAAATGTTGCAATAATGTGGTATAAAAATACCACCTCAAACTATAAAATATTTCATATCAGGTTTATTTTGTAAGCCACCTAATGATCAATACTTTCTTTTCAATGCATGTCTTTCTAGTACATGTGATATGTGCGGCAATCTTTCTTTGTTAGATGAATGTTTGCATGAAAATGCTTTGACTACTTTTGGACAATAATTAGTTGAGGTAAAAAGATTCAAAACTATTGAATATCCATTGAAGGATGGGAAGTTTGGAAGAAGGTGTGATCTAGTTACAGATAAAGTTAGTTGTCATGCATTTATGGATGAGTTTAAGAGTGTGATCATACCAAAATATGTTAAGCACTCTCAATATTCTAGATGGCTTAATGGACAATTTCGCATATGTAAGAATACATTTCCAATTGGTACTATACTTTTAGTTGTTGAATTTGTAGAGAACTACATGCTTGCAACGCAAGAAGAGGTACAACCACAATATTACAATTCAGTGCAAGTAACAATTTATGTTCATATAGTTTATAGGCATGCACCTGATAGTACAGAGGAGTATCGAAAAATATTGAGAGAGTACCATTTTTATTTAAGTGATAATAAACTCCATTCATCTGAGTTTGTCCAATATTTTTTCAAGGTCTTTTATGATAATTTAAAAGAGAGACAAATTCAAATGACACAACATTGGATATGGTTAGATAATTGTACAGGACAATTCAAGAATGCTAGAATGTTCTATTGGTTGAGTAGGAAACATAAGCAAACTATCATCCAACATGTGTGGAGTTTTTTTGAGGCTGGACATGGTAAAGGAGAACATGATGGTGCTGGTGCATGTGTGAAGAGAGCCCTTAGTAAAGAGCAATTAAAATTTAAGGAAAGAGCTAAATTCAAAAATGCACACGAGATTGTCGAATGGTGTAACAAATATTTATACATGGGATCAAGTCAAAACTCTACAATCAAACATTTCTTCTACCTAGTTGAAGAAAATAATATCCCTTCAAGATATGATTGTGATACAATTAGTGGTTCAGCTAAATGGCATTCATTTAGGAGTTCAAATTCTAACACTTGGACTATATGGATTAGGGAGCTTGCTTGTTTTTGTCAATTTTGTCTTGCAGGTGAATGGGAAGAATGTGAGAATACATAATGGGTTGAAGATTGGCAACAAAGATCATTAGCACCTACTGACATGCATTTTGAAGATGATATAGTAAATGAAAGCCAGAATGTTACTTTTGCATCAGAAGACTATGATCATATTTCAGACCTCATAGAACCTGGTATGCACAATTTAATTAGATTTTTTTGCGATCTCATGCTTCAATTTATATAATTTGGTTATGTACACGAGTGATCAAAGTGTTTCTATACTTTATCTTATCTTGTAGGACATGTTTATGCTGTTATTGCACTTAGTGATAATGATGAACAGACTGAGTATTGGCTAGCTAGATGTGTGGAACCTAAGAAAAAAATTAAATGTCATCAAGTAGATGATGATGGTTTTGAGTATCCAATCGGATCTGTTGTTGTAGCTGGCACCTGGCTACGTAGATACCTAACAAGAAGAAATGGTTTGCCAGCATTTGAAGACTACCAAACTGAAAAGAAGATTTTACACTATTCTCATTTGGTTGTGGCAAAAAATATCAAATTAGAAAGATACAAAGGGAGACCCGCTAATAAGGTATTATGGACAATTTCAATGGACGAGCACGAGACAATCATAGATGCATTGCAAAAGAGAGAGGATGCAGATGGTACAGTGGGATGACTACATTTAAATCAAACACATGTAAGTTTTTTCATTATTGTATTATTTTTATATATATGTAATTATATAATTTAATTACATGTATGTTTGTGTTGTCAATGCCAATTTAGAGAACTTATATACCTCTTATTTAGGTCTCAATTACAATTTATGCAAATTTAAATGTTAAAGTGATCGAACATCAACATCTTGTGCAATTTCACATAGTAAGTACATACAAATTACACATATATATATTTACATAGTTTAGATACCTTGAATATTAATTTATGTGTTTATTAACATGTGTGTTTTTGTTTTACATTTTTATTTTACAGGACCTCATTTGAAGAGATGCGTTCAACCAATTTTATGTTTCAAATGAGTTTAGTGAACTATAAATTTATCATTGACATTGTCTTACATATATTGTGAAATATGTTGTACAAAATAATTCAAAAATGAGAGTTTAATTCTATTTGAAAGTTAAAGGTATGTGCACTTGATAAATTATTATAAATTAATTGTCAATTTAAGTAATGACCTCTTATTTTGTTCTATTACTTTTACATTCAAGCATGTTTAAATTAATGTTTGTTTGAAGTTTCAAATTACTATTGATTGTAATATTAAAAACAAGTCACTTGCACATGATAATTTAAAGATTATCACTCATTGTATTCATTGTATTGATTATATCTTTCATTACCAAACAACACATTAAGATCACTTATGATGTACATTGTTAGGTACGTTATCCATACACGTGTGTCTTAAGGGGACATGGGAGTCGTAATAAGTCATTATGTTTGTTATACGTTATGATAGGTATTCATATGTTTACTACCACATAATAGGTCTTATTAGGTGATAATGAGTCTTACATTACCAAACAACACATTAAGATCACTTATGATACATTGTTAGGTACGTTATCAATACATTTTTTAATCGAGTAGGTCAATTTTATTTGTATGAATTATCTCAATGCATAAATTTGATGTGATATTTATCCAATAATGCTCTATAGATAGTTAAAATTATTGTTCATCTTGCATATATACTTACAAAATGTGTCATATGTTCATGAATAAAATATGTTAGAATAAAGAAAATGGTTTGAATATACTTAAAACATGGTGAAACATAGTAATATATGTACTACATACACAAGCATGATAAGAAATCATAAAAAAATAGTACATGGTCTAACATACATCATAACATGATCTATGAAGTGAAAAAATACATGGTCTAACATACAATTTTAACTATCCTGACACAAAGTATACATACATCATAAATAATATATATATACATCATAAAAACACAATCTATAGGTGCCAACAAGACCTAATCTATCTGATCAAATGTTCTCTTTGCTCCATGTGAAGAGGACTCAGATGGATCATCATGTGTAATATGAGTCATCTCATCATGTCGGACACCCTGTGAGGTAGATGTATCACCCTGTGTAATAGGAGGCACGTCTCATCATGTACTTGCTTAATTGAAATGGGTCTCAAAATCTAGCTTGCAAATAAGTTAAATATTCACTACATAATAAAATAAATTATACCACATGAGATGGGTGTCCCTCAGTAACGGGAGGAGGCGCACTGTCAAAACTACCAAATGCAGTAGTGGTGAGGTCCTATAATTTACAATACATACATTTTTTAAATTTGATTTTAGAGCATAATGAACTATACATTATGTACATAAATCACAATACTGACTTCAAATGATGATGTAGGTACCTCCATCTGGCTAAGTCCTATGCTCTCAACAACACTCGTGGTGACGTAGTCCTAAAATTATGGATACGCAAACGTTTAGTCAAAATTAATTACAAAGTACATAATTTGTATACTACATTTTTTATAAACTATAAATTAAACATGTGTATATAATGTATATATCATACCTGAGTGGTAGCCAATGTCACAGATGTGTCTACAGGTATGCTAGCACGATAATCATAAGATGGAGTCAAAAATAGATTATACCAAGGCCTGTATGGATGAGTATGATATCCATGCTCCTGTTCGTAAAATCAAAACACATAAAATATATATGTACATGTGAGTCAAAATTGTTCAGATTATATGTTAATAATAATGTACATACATAAAAATAATACAAATTATTTTTCTTCAGTCAAAAGTTCATACCACATGTATTTGAGGTTGTGCCTCAGTGGTAACTGGAGTAGGACTTGTACTAACATCAGTATGTGTAGATGCAGACAATCCCTACAAAATCAAATAAAAAGAACATATGAGCACATGTTATTAAATTCAAATTTGAATGTACATTTTTATAGTGTAATTCAAAGTGCATACCATATAAGGGATGCCAACATCTGTAGGTCTCGAAAAAAGACTATACTGCCTCCTAGGAGGAACAGTGTCATCCATCCTCTGTTATTTGAAAAGTACAAATTAATATAGTTAATACAATTACACATATATGTAGAAAGTAAATAATTATGTGCACTTTATATTTATATTGAAATTAAAATTTTACCTGCTGCTCTTGACTCTCTCCAGGCTCTCCCTGCTATATGAGGTCAACAAATGATGACACGTCTATCTCGTCACTACCATCACCATGGGCAGCGTATACATCATCATCAAAATCTGCACCCTCATCATAATAGCCATTGTGTGCTACACTAGGATTTCTCTAGGAGCCTGTGCATATGCCTCCACAGCTAGTACAAACATGTCCAAGTGGAGGAGCATGTACTGCCTGCGTCCACTGCTATACTAAATTGCTCGAAAGGGCACTCAAATGGGTAAAAGAAAATTCAATTGCATGATGATAGTGAGGAGCAGGCACAACAGGCACAAGAAGAGCTACAAGGGGCTCAGCTTGCCTGCGGTTTCTCATTCTATCACTCAGCTTTGCCCCAAGCCTATCCTAAGGCATCCCTCTACCAACCCCCTAAAATGATCTCATATCAAAATAGTTGGGTTTCAAACCCAACTCAAACTCAGCCCATAAATTCCTAAGGAAGTACATGAGCACCTCATGATTAGCGTGTGGTGGATGGTCAAATACCATCCACCACCACTCCCAAAAATGTGCTGCTATGCGCAGATGTGTACACCACCTAATGGAAATGTGAGGCTTCTTCTCACTAATTGGTTCACCCGCCTTAGGGTTTACAAAATAATGTTGAAAATTTCCTTTACCTATATGTAGGTTATAAACCTCTCTATATGATAAGCCATCAGAGTAGAAGGCACGCATGCTTTCCCTCCATGATCTAAATGAATTGATGTCTAAATCAAAATGATGAATGGAGTCAACCATGCCTTGCATGCTATCTGCAAGACATAGTAGGTGGGGGGGGGGGTGCCTCTCATGTCGGATAGCCTCTATATCACTCATGAGGTCATTGAGGTTACGCCTCATGGTCTCGCAGAGCTCATCCATGGTGGGTGGTGGAGGTGTGGGTGGGGGTGGAGGTGGAGGTGGAGATGGAGGTGGCAGAGGTGGGGGTATGGGAGGGGGAGGGGGTGGCGGTGGGTCCATCAAATATAATCTGCATATATATTTAAAAAAACATAAAACATAAAACACATAAAAAATGCATCACAACATAATACACATGTATGACAAAATTACAATTTAATAAAATTTAAATCTAAAATTTATCAACTAGATCTATATAAATGCGCATATCTTTATTAAAATCATATCAATTAAATAAATAAAGTTAAACACTTAAGTCAAATTAAACATTAAATACTAAATTTTTAAGTATGAACTCATTATGGATTATACATGTTCATTTCTCAGGATGAAACAAAGTTAAGATTATGACAAGGTTATGGTTTACAATTTTGTTATGTTAACAGTTTTCATGATGGCTAAGCTTAAGATTATTATAATGATTGCGATCCTTTAATGTTAGGGAACTTATCTAGGATTATGGTTTTAGTTACAATTATATTTACCTGTATCAGATATTTATTATGGTCCTAAGATGAGAGTTAAGGTTACAATTATCTAATGAAAGCTTAGAGATAGAATTATGAATTGATTAAAAAATATTTATGATTGTAGTTTGAATCCTAACTATTATTCGCTTTTTAACATAAGTAGTTTTCTATCAACAATGACACATCCAACATGAAAAAACACTAAATACCAAGGACAAAGGCAAAGACAATTATGCTATATAGAAAGGATAGAACAAACTTCACAATTCTTCAAAGAATCTAAAAGCTATCACATGAAATTATTGTTGTAAAGTAGGTCATATGAAATTCTACAAAAAGTAGTTGGCTGATACAAAATTGTTCTTGGAAAGGTCTCAAAAATGCTCTTGTCATAGAGCATTCAAAGGAGTCAATCTTCTATGCAATCATATGACCATATTACAAACATAATAGAATAGGGAGAAGAACAAATAGAAAAACCTTGTGTGACACAAGTACAAATCTCAACACTTAAAATAGGCATCCCCATTAACTAAGTCACCTAGGGATGAGGGAAATTTTGGGGCTTTTGGGAATGAGGGGACAATTCTACTATATAGAAAGGATACGAAAAAAATCATGATTCTTCAAAGAATCAAAATCTAAAACTTAACTCATGCATTATTGTTGTAAACCTGGTCATATGAAGTTCTACAAAAAGTAGTTGGCTAATAAAAAATATTCTCTAGAAAGGTGTCGAAAATACTCATGTCATAGAGCACATGCTAACAATTTCTCCATTGTTGATCAGATGATAGAATTATCAGAAAAAGTTTAGATTACATTGCACACAAACAAGATGTTACAAGAAAATTGGGACAAGACAATGGCACTAATTCTAAAGGTATGTTCTGACTTCTTGTCACATTTTTGAATAACCATGTAAAATTCACCTTTGGCATTTACATTAGAAAGGGGGAAAATATGTAAAGGTGAAAATATAAGAAGTTTCTATCCCTAACCATATAATAATCCTAATTCTAATCATAATCCATAATTCATTACCTTATGAAGCTTTGGCTATCCATTTTATTGCCAAAGTAATCCCTTGGCTATCCACAAAATGGTCCTAATAGATTTATATAGAAGACCAAATTGATTTAAATAAAATGAGCAGGAAGAAGACAAAATTACACCCAATATTCAAGGAGAGAATCTTTTAACATACTTGAATTCTACCAACCAAAGTGAGATAATTAGAGTTCCAGTTGTTGAGTTTTCCAAAGATTTTCTTGTTGATATAAAGACACATTTCATTTATATGTTAGGGTTTACTACAGATGGAATCCCTAGGTACCTAAACACTTAATTATGAAATCTCCATCCAATACCATATTTACTACACAAGGTAGGGGACTCAATATTTAGCCCCAATAAGATAGATGTAGAGACATAAATCTTACTACCCGATACAAAGAAAAGAGGTCCAATTTGATCATTAAATGACTCATGTTGCACTCTTCTAGCTTAAAAAGAATACAAATATATTATCAACAAACTATGTAAATTAGATACTTATTAATTATTTGGAGAGTAGATCCTCTAAATTTTAGAGACAACTGGTTATCTCTAAGGAGATAATGTAATGAGTCAATGTTCAACAATAAAAAATAAAGAGGATGCAAGAGGACACCCTTTCATAATTGATCTAGAGAGTCCTACAAATTATGATCTAACCCCATTAATTTCTTTACTAAAACCTTGATACCAATCATAAGAGAGGACACCATTTGACATTTAATATTGGATGGAGGGCTTGCAACATCATCATAGTGAAACTCTATTCCACCCTTTTGTAGACATTTTCATAATCAATTACTTGAGCATGCCTACACTCTATCCTAGAAATGTTTCTCAATCCAAAGTCTTCCAATAGGTTATCAAGTTCTCCAATATGCATAAATATCCTTAACAAAACACTTTTGTGTAGGGTTAATGATCTTGGGTAGGATATCTTCTAGTCTAGAGGCTAAGACCTTGGCAATAATTATTTTGTATGAGATGCATTTAGGAGTGTCCTGTCTCTAATTTTTAATGAGATTCTTATCTCCCCTTGGAGATCAATTGATTACTTGACCTAGGGATTTTATGAGCCCTCTTTTGATCACTTGATCAATTTTATGAGCCCTCCATTCATTACTTGACGTAGAGATTTCTCATTACTAATTTTTTGGATGGAGGAGTTGATTTATGATAGAAATGGGTTTATCACTTGGAATAATGCATCTTCATTCTAGGAATGACGGTTCTCATTTTATCCCTATCTTCTAAATCATTTTGAACTATCATCATCTTCTAACCAAAAAAATTGATAGTAAAATTAGGAAAAAGATCTTACTATATATATCACTAGGGGGCGAGTATTTCTTTTTATAGAATAAGGCAATATTTTGTTATGTGGCCTTTCATTCTGCAAAGGTAATAAACATTTAGGCTACCCATCCAAGGGTCTAGTCCAGGCTCCTACTTGCACTGATGTGGACACCTCCACCTCTTGATGGTCAGGGAGGGTTACTTAATTAGATGCCTGATTCATTCAAGCCTCTTCTAATTTTTTTATGATGTATCATTTTGAGACCTTGATATCAATGTTTAATTAGTTTTAGGATTAGGGTTCAATTTGGTTTGTACTATTTGATTAGGTTTACATGCTTAGGTTTCAATTAGGACAAGAGTTAATAAATTGAATTAAGTTTTAAAGTGCTAAATTTGGTTTTAGATATAGAATTATAGTTAGAGCTTTTAGATTAAAAACCAACATTAATTCAAAAAAGTTAGGTTTGAATTTTTTT
Organism: Cupressus sempervirens; assembly: GCA_028749045.1. Lineage (NCBI taxonomy): Eukaryota > Viridiplantae > Streptophyta > Pinopsida > Cupressales > Cupressaceae > Cupressus > Cupressus sempervirens. Next base: position 821,680,348 of record CM053791.1, on the reverse strand, counting down.
TTAAAGTGTTCAATATATTATTGAGTTCTAGTTTAGGGTGATTTGGTTTAGTCTAAAGGTCAACATTTAACTTGGTTCAATCTTCTAGGGTAATGGTTCAATTTGGTTAATGGTTGGGGAAAGGATTTTTAAGGTTAAATTCAAGGTTTCTACTCTTAAGTTGGGATATATAATTAGGTTTATGATCATGGTTTAATTCAATTTGGTTTATAAGTATAATATTAATTAGTTAAGGGCTAGGGTTACCTTTCAATCTTAGGGTTTGACATTTATAAAATTAGTACTCAAGGTAAGATAGGAAAGTTATTTAATTATTTATATATTACCTGGTGTAGGTTTTAGAAAATTAAGATTACTTAGGTTAAGATGATAGTAAGGGTTATGATTAGAGTTAAATTCAATAAAAATTGACATTATAGAACTAATCCTAAATGGCGCCCAGCCAAGGGATCCAAAGAACTAATCAAAAGTTTTACTAAGCAAGCAATAACAGACCTACAATAATTTACATTTATAAAAAACATAAGAGATTGCATTCCTTAATGAGCACATTTACATTTCATTTTAAAATAATTATAAGCTACTAAAAGTAAAATAAATAACACATCCACATGAAAGTTCATATTAACTACTTCAGTTCAATTCATTTAAATAATTTATATACATTTGTTCCGAATGCCACTTGGCAAATTAATTCAGAATGCACAATCATCCACTGTACATGTCACAGGGTATGAAAGGCTGAAAGAATATACATTTATAAAATAGTTTACATCATCCATTTTCGATCCATGAAACAAAGTACAATACAATTTAAGTAAAATCATTTTAAATACTATAAGTTTTTTGTTTGGATCCCTTGGCCGACTGTTATGTGATTAAGTATTTTATATATGTTTAGGGTTTTATTTATATGGTTAGGTCGAGATTATAGTTTAAACAATGAATTTAGGTCAAGGTTGTAGTTAAAACAAGGTGGAGGTTATATGGTTTTAGGTCGAGGTTATAGTTAAAACAAGGTCGAGGTTATATGGTTTTAGGTCAAGGTTATATTTATTTGTAAAATTACATGTTTAAACAATAAATTTACATCTAATCTAATCATTCAACATTGTAATAAATACATAAATTAAATACATTTCAAAACATCTAAAATAATAATTTTTTAAATAAACATTTACGAAACTATATTTTAATTAACAAATACAAAAATTTAAACATTTAAGTTCATTAACAATGTAAATTTACAATTTTACGTACATATTAAAAGTGAAAAAACAATAAATTAACATACATATTAAATTGAAAATTGAAAAAAAAAAGTAAAATAGTATAAAACATAATAAAATACCTGTGTATCAAAAACTAGCAGTAAGGGGGTAGTCGGTAGGGCTGAAAAATGGGCTCCCGTATGTGTCTCTAATCGGGCTCCCATTTTTGAGGTCATGAAAATGACCTCAAAAATGCCAAAAAAGTGATATATAAAACTTTTGCAAATTGGGTACCCGATTTGTAAAAAACTCGGGTACCCGATTCTTAAAAAGGTGGGTGTCCAATTTTTTAAAACTTGGGTACCCGATTCTTAAAAAGGCGGGTGCCCGATCGTTAAGTGGCTCGGGCACTCAATCCATTTTAAATAACGGGTACCCAATTTTTAAAATTCAGCTCAGGTGCTCGAAGCGTAATTTTAGAAATAGGTACCCAATTTTAAAAAAATCAGGTACCCATTTCTGAGAAGTACAATTTCGTAGATCTGACTTCCGCAGAATTGTGACCCAACTTCTTGCGGTCACCCATTACAACCCTTTGAAAGATGCAAAGACATCAACAAAAAAATTGAACAAGTTGATGATCACCTTCTCAAAGATCATGGATACAATGAATGAAAAGAAGACTCTTCTTATTAATACTCATCTTGACAGAGCAAGGGAGGTAATGAATAAATTGTCTTTTACTCTCGTAGTGGGATCAAGACAATTAGTCATCCAAAGGAGGTCTGGTTATAACATCATCAAGAACAAAGAGCAAACAACTAATAAAGGGAAGCAAATAGTTGAATCAAATAGTATTGTTTTGGGAGAAAGTTCTGAAGATCCAAGGCCTAAGAGGCATAAAATAAAGGAGAAGTAGATGTCACAAATAGAAGACTACATGCCTTCTTAATCTCCCTTACATATAGGAGAGGAACAACTCATTAAGAAACAAATTGAAAAATTAGGATCCCAAGGGGGAGTGTTTATTATTGCTATAGAATTAAGGAAGGAAATCCTTAGGAACCTTCCATGCCTAGCCTTGAGTTAACTGTTGCTAATTACAAAGAGAAGGAGTTAGACCTTGTGGTAGAACAAGCTAGTCATGAATTTCTTTCAGATGACAATTTTGTCAAATCAAGAGCTTTCTACCAATTTTCCTAGAGAACTAATATTGAAAAAATTGAAGAAAGATGTAATAAGAGGAAGAATAAGCATCCAAAAATGGAGGATGTAGCTATACAAGATCAAATGAAGGATGAAATGATGCAAGAATTTAGAAGTTTGACTCTTGAAGAATGAAGAAGAATGATTAAATCCTCTAGAGTTTTGTTGTTGCCAAACTGGGATATTGCAAATGTCATGGATTTTAATATTGTTACCAAGAAACTAAGTGCTAAGGAGAAGGTGAGAAAAGGACTTAGAGGTGCTAAGTTCAGTGAAGATTGTGCTACTTTAGTGATTTGGTCTTTAAGAAGAGAATCAAGAGCTAGTTTTTCTCAACCTAATGATACTAGATTGATTGGAAATTTGTTTGTTAAGAGGGTAGAAGATACTCAAAATGATGAGGCTACAAAGTTCAATTTTGAAATAGTTAGCTAACCTCACATTAGCCACCACTAGGAAGGAGAAAAGACAAAAATTAGAGTTAAAAGAAAAATATGAACAAGTTCTAGATGCTTACAATAAAGAAGTACATAAGAGAATTAAGCTTGAAAATAAGATGGTGGGGTACAAAGGAAAATCTAGTAGACCTAGGATCACTTATCCTCCTCATCCTCCAATTGAACCTTTCAAGTGAACCCCCCTTTCAGAGATACTAGCCACCCCATAGGGACCTTTGTCATATATAAGTGAAGAGTTTGAGGAAGAAAAGAATAAATTGTGGGAAATGCATGTGGAGTTGGATGTCCAATATAAAAACAAATTAAGAGACTCTATTATGTATCTAGTAGAAAGGGTCGAATGGATTCTATTTTAAGGACAATTGTAAAAACTAATGGATGGTTGGAATGAGTTAAAAGACAATGAAAGTGTCTTGAAGCTAATTGTCAAAAAGTGGAACAATAGGGATAGTGATGCCACAATTTTATGTTGTTCAGTCATTGGTCTTTCTTGTGAGCAAATAGAGAAGACCTTTGACATGACTAAAAACCTCTTTGATTTTGAAAATAAGAGAATTGCACTATAGAGGAGGATCATTAATTATTTTTCAAAGTATCTTAATGAAAGTTTTGAACTTTTCCCTCATGCATTCAAGGCCATGGATAAATTGAAAGATAAAGAGGAGTGAGCTAAAGAGCTAGATGAATTAATGTGTTTCAGATTGAATAAAGTCATCAATGAAAAGGGCCATATATGGTATGCTAAAACAATTGAAGAAGTTGTTTGGGTTCATATAAATTTTAATTCTTTTAAAAGGGATTTTGTTGAAATTGAGAAATTGGGAGAAGAAATTTGGAGGAAACAACAATAAATTTTGAACTTTAATTGGCCAGATGACTCATTGTTAAACAAATGGATGGCAGATCTAGCCCAATCAAATCAGTTAATTTATGAGAAAACCAATGAAAGTGGCATGAAACCAGATGAATTACAAGCAATAGGTGCACTTGAGGAAAGAAAAGAGGATAATCTAGTTACATAAAATGATGGAATTAGTCAAACTGATGATATGGCGGTAGAGAAACCAATTGTAATTGTTGGCTTGTTAGTTTAGGATATTTTGGAGGACGATCCATGAGTTATATTGAATTTCCAAATATTAGAAATGGACACCTCATATGCAGATCAAGCTATCCCATAGTTGAAAAAGAAACAACAACAGGAATCTGCAACAAAATTGGCCCCACAAAATGAATATTCATGATGTAAACATTTAGTTGCAAAATTTTTTTGTCTTTGATGATAGTAACCTTTTTGTAATATCTTTGTGTCTTAAGGACAACTATCATTCTTCTCTTAGCCTAAAGCTTGTTGCATCTCATGCTATATAAATGAGATTCCAAGACTAGAGAAAGGGTCTGAACTCTTATGTAACTTTTAGTATTTTGCTAGTTTTTGCATTCGGTCCAATTTTCTTGATGTTAATTTTGTGATGTATATTTCTCTAAAAATTTAAGAGTACATTAACATTGAAGGATCATGTTGTTGTGTCCAGAATTGTTTTGAGTTTTACATTAGTGTTGTGTAATTTTGAATGGAAAATTAATACAAAGGAGAGTTACACCCATATCTATTTTCTCTGAATCTTGTCTCCATTATTATTAGCTGGTTATCTTTAGATTTTATGAGCAAGGCTTATTCAATTTATTGCAACTAGGATAGGTTGTATATCAATTTTCTATTCAATGAGATGATAGGATTTTCAGTTAGTAAGAAGGATATGCATAAGAATAAGGTTTAGGGTAGATTGCTGATAATATTGATTGTAATGCAATTGATTAGTTCAAAATGGCTAGGTAGACGCTGAATCCCAATGGATGAGGTACTAGTCATTTATTTAGTTTTCATATGAAGAAATCATATATTTGCATCAAGGAAAGTTTCAAAAACCAAATCAATTTTACTTTAATGTATGAAGCATTTAATTTCTGGTCAACACTTGTTTGCATTTAATCTTTGTGTGTTCTAATAAGCTGCTGTAACTCTAAATTATCTATAAATCTAAGAAGAATTATGACCAAATATATGCTATAGGGGATAATTTTTGTAAAAGAACATTAGTGAGTGGATGAAGTGTGAAGATAATATCAATTTGTGATCCCTTTATCCCTCAGGTGCACTTGCCTTGGTTTTGCAAAACTAAAAGAGGAGAAAATCCTTGTGATTTTGTTGAAGTTGGGTCCAAATCTGAAGATTTCTTAGTTGAACATAGGAAATAGCTAACCCTTAGACTAAGTTTCTCTTTATTATCCTGGTATCAAGTATTTTATTACTTGGTAGTTTTGAAACATCGATAACACACATATGAACCATAACGTGTAAATTTTTGTTGAATAGACAAGGGTTGAGACTATGTCATCCAGGGATCATCATCACCTTACCTCGACACTTCAAGATGTTAGAACCTTGTTCATAGTATTCTCTTTTATTTATACACATCAAAATACATTTAAAATAAATAATTAAAACTTGAATTTCATAATGTGCTTGATATATTTTTTGAAATTTGTAGGGTTTTCCAAGTAATGCTAAGGTTGGAAGTTCTTTGCACCCTAGCTTATCGACCACTGAGGCTTAACCTCACATACCCCTAGTATATATTTTATTCATTAATTTTAAGCTATATGCTTATTAATTCATGAAAATCTAATTCATGCAACTTTTTTCCAATTGTAAGCTCTTGGATTATTTGATGATGCATCACATCTACATCCTAACCCATTAGTGACTTTGATCATAATTTTGTAGTCTTTATGTACTTTGTAATTTACATGTATACAAGTTTGATGAACATGCTAAATATCTATACATTGTTCAGGTAAACACCATCATGCATCTTGGTCTGAGTACAGGATTGAGCCAACTACAAGTATTAACATTTCCCTTTGAGGTCATGATTAAAAAAAATTGTGATTTCTAAAATGTACCTATCTTGTATAGGGATTATCAAAATTTTGTAATGTTTATTTGTACTAGAATTAATTAAACTACTTTTTTTGTTCATGAGAATGGACCTCCTCATCCCATTGAAAGAATTATTGATAACTTTGATATGGTAAAACTTAAAATGTTCATCATTTAATTACTTTGCAATTGAATTATGCAAGTCATTTGAATTGAACAAACAATATTCTCATGTTATCTTTTACTAAGCTACAAGAGGGTACATACACTCATACTATAGACACATGGAATGGTGCATCTTAGGACTAGATCCAACAAGATGATTCATCTCAATCAGCTTTGCATAGAGTGAAGAGGATTGTAGATCATTTGTATGAGAGCTCATAGATTATTTATGCCACATGCTATGTTATTATATGATGCACTTTGTATGATGGCACTTATTATGTTTTAAGGACTTTTTATCATGTTATTTAGATTTGTGTTAGACTTTTTATAGTTTTTATTTATGTTATCCATGGACATTTTATCCTATTTCATGATCTTTTAAAATACCAGTTTAAATTTATATATGCATTTATGTGAACTAGATTACACTAGGACATTAATTATACATTTAATCGACACAAAAATATATATATTTAATGAACATAGGACATGAACATATTTAAAATCATATATTAATGAACATATGAATAACGTACATGGTTTATTTTTGAAAAATTAGATGAATTCAATTGTGCATTAAACTTATATTTTTTGAAAAATTGGATGGGCCTATTTAGAGGCTTTCAAGGGTTGGTCCTTCTAGTGAGTCTTAGGGAAGGGTGGAGGATGTTAGAAAGGTAGGAGAGGGGTGTGTTAGAGTGAATTTATATGGGGCTTCCAAAGGCAACACATGCATGAGTGGTGTAGGTTGTGCTATTTTAGATGCATCGCATAACATTTTAACTCTTGGTGAAAAATCATTATTGGATGAGAAAAATAATGTAGCCAAATGTTTCGTGGCAATTTTTTCTTTGCAATTAACAAAGAAGTTTATTTGTAGAATATCCATCTTTAAGGTGATTATCAAATTGTGATTAATGGTATTTTGATAGGTAAGATGGCATCATGGTTCCTAGATAAGCACATTAAGAAAATGAGAAGGCTTTTGGAGGGGTTTGAAGAATTTCATGTTAGCCATACATTGTGTAAAGGGAGTACTATAGCTGACAGGATGGACAACGTTGGTGTCAATTTGAATGAAAATACTAAATTGCTAGAATAGTTTAAAGACCATGTTTTTTTAATTTCTCTGTTAGCTTTTTGGGTGTGATAAAGTAATGATGACACATAATGATTGGTAGAAATTGTGTATGGAGATGATGAATTCAGCTACGTCAGAAGGATTTTTGGTAGTGGAAAGATGGCGAGATGATGGAAAAATATTATTTTGTGTTTTGTAAGATGTGAAAGAAAAATATTCTAGACATGGTACTTTATCAGGCCCACATGATACTTCATCTTTCAATGAACAATGATTGAGAGAAACATTTGGAAAGAATAGTCATGGAGGAAAATTTCTATTTCTTGACACCAAAATAAGAAAACCTGAGGATTTTGAGGCAAAATTATGCCAAGATGATTGGTTGAGGCATGTGTTAATGAGGAGGAGTTTGTGTGCATATCTGCAAGTTGTTTTCCAAGGATTTCATCAAAGAAGTTTTTTCTCTTAGAACTAATGTGACATATCCTCTCTATTTTGTGCTTGGGATTTCCTTTTGGCTTAGATGAAAGAAGAAACATTGAGGATTGTAGAAATGTGTGTTGAGATGGAATGGAATTTGGGGATTATGCACTTTTTGGATGTGATAGATATTGGTGTGGCTTTTCATACAACATACAGGCATTAAAGATGAGTATAGGGTGCAGTTGATGGCTTCTAGTTGTTCATCGTCTTCAAAACCTTGACTCCTATAGTGTAGAGGGTTGGTGAGGGATGGATTACCAAAATAGAATTATTGATTTTCATGGAGCAGTGGGAGGTGGATCAATGTAGGTTGGTTGAGGAAATAAGGAGGAATTGAAAGAACACACCAAGAAAGATAAGGGAATGTGAGGTAGGGGATGTGCCCAAGGTGGTGTCGTTGTTGGTAATGAGATGCAAACAAAGCAAGGTGGAAGCAAAAGGATGAGTAATGAAGAACAAATCTAGGGAGGAGATGCTAAAGGCACGGGGTCACAATGTGTAAGTCCATGCTTGGATAGTGTTTTTCTATGTGTCAATTTTCCTTAGTAGGGATAATTTTTCTTTGTGATTAGGTTGGGGTTGTGAGGTAGTGTTGGTTGATGAGGCTATAGGGTAGTTGTTATTTTGTAGCTTGGATGGAAATTCATATTTAGACATTAAAGCCTTTTTTTAATGCAAATGTAATGTATCTTTATATATTAATAAAATATTATCACTTATAAAAAAGAAATGGATTAATAAAAGTGATCTCATATTTTTTATGAAATCACAATTGGATTAATACACTTGTGCATTATTGAAAAATAGGTTCCTATGTAAGTTTTTCTAGGGTTCTTGCATCATGAAAATGAATGTTCAAATTTTAGTTAAAATAGAAAAATAAATTATAACTATTACCAAAAATTTAAATAAAAGAATGTGTACTCACCTAGTATTACAACTTTTCTCAGCAAAAAATTGTAAAATGCACAAGTTGTAGATGCCATCTATGTCATCAAGAAAAAAAAAAAAAAATTTAGTTTCAACTATGTATAACAATTATACCATCTTAAATTGGAAGTACTCCAATTTAATGAAGTTTTATCACCAATTTAATACAAGATCATATTCTCTCTCTCTCTCTCTCTCTCTCTCACACACACACACACACACACACACACACACACACACACACACACACACACACACACCCACACACACACACACACACACACACACACACACACACACACACACACATATTTCTTTTTCCCTTTTTTGTTCTTTCTCCTAGGTGGAATTGGGGTAAAACCCAATAGATCCTTGTTAAAGATTCTATTTTTATGGTGATAAGCTCAAGGTAGGATCTATTTCGTCATTTCTTTCCATCTACCTTGCCATTTAAAATATACTCCTCACATCAAAATAGGGCTTCCCTTATCATCTTCTAGGTTTTGAGACTTATTTTGGGTCCCTATATTGTCCCTAAGGTTTTTACACCTAGGAATGAGGGGCACATTTCACCCTTGTTGCATTAGGGATGCACTACACTCCTGATGGACCAATCAAGTGTGCACTATGCCGCCAATGAGGCCCTATTTTGGTCCTTTTTCTTTGGGTCTCATGTTTTGGATAGTTAGGTGTTAATTTTTAGGATATTTGTCTCATAGGAGTTAGTTAATTTTTATCTCTATATAAACCCTTCAATTTTATCCTTTTATCATATTACAACATCTTGCTCTCAAATATTCAAGACTTCACAAGCTCTAGCATTCAAATGTTCAAGTTTCAAGCCTTCAAGCATTCATCCATTGAAGATCAATGATTCAAGAACTTAAGAAATTAAGAAGCTTATCTTCAAGGTCTTTTTCAATCTATTCAAGATCATTTGGCACATCTTCTACATCCATTTATCTCCATCTTCTTTGTTCCAATCCATTGGTGAAGTCAAGCATATTGCATTTGATTGAAGAGATTTAGTTTTGTAAGGTGAATTCATACATTTTCTTTACATTCATGTTATTCCAATTATTTCAATTCAAGGTTAATTCCTAAACTAGGGTTTGACCAAGGAAAACCCCCATCACCAACAAAAAACCTTTTTTGTAGGTTGCATCTATCACATTGATGAACATGTTGTATATTGGAGTACCCTTTTTGGCTTTCTTCAAAACTTTAAAATAAAAAGTATCATCAGACAATCAATTAGGGTTGCACTACACCCCTAATTCACTATTCACCCCTAATAGATCACCAAAATATTTCTAGGTTTCATCAGTCATGTAGTTTTAGGCCTAGATTTGAATATTTCCTCCCATTCTTATCATTACAACAAGCATAAAGTAGACTTCAAAAGTGAGTCCTCTTTCCCTTATTTACCAATTTAGTATGTCTACATTTAGAATATAAACACATTTTGGGTTCTTAAAGGATTTTAGACATCTTTCCCCTATTCTTCTTAGATCTAATTTGGATTAGTGCTCCTTATTCTATTTGGTTAGCACTAATCTCTCTAGACCATCTTATAAAATCATGGTTGAAAGGTTTCTTTTCCTTATTTACCCCTTCTTATATCACACACTTTCATATGTAAGTGGGTTATGCGATGAAATTAGGGTTTGTATTCTTGAGTCACATGTCCCACCACACATTTATTGGTGAACCTGACTATCAACATTTCCACTTCTAAATTGGTGTTAGACCTTTCATTTAGTATTATCTTTTATTTCTTGCATGCTTTATAGTTCAAATTATAAGGTTAGATTTCTTAGAGTCTTCTTACCTTGTTTGCTATATGAGATTTATTAATTTTAGTCCTACTTATAGCATTCTCATTAGGAGAAGTTGTAAACTCATGGCTCTTTTTGATCTCAATTCCTCTTCTCCTTGCCTTGGAAACTTAGGTGATCGTATAGTTTCACATGATCCTAATCCTACTATAGAGCATGAATATTGTCACTCATCTCATTATGAGGATGTGGATTTAAGAGTTCCTCTTGAGAAAGTTGATAAGCTTGCTAAGATTGATAAAATGTATGATTGATTTTTTCAAGAAAATCACAACACTTAAAACTATAGCTACTTTTGATGCTCTTAAAAAGGCGATCCTTAATGATGAACATGGTGTTAATATTTTGTGTAGTATTACTCACCTTGTCCATACTAATGTTAAGCCCTTGAATCATGCTATAACTAAAGTTGGGATGACTCCACTCGTCTCTACCCTTGATCCTATTATGCCTGCCTCTATGCCTTTCTCTAACATCTCTACTTATGTACCTCATATTATGACTACTTCTATTTAGGTGTCTAATCTTCTTAGTGGTCTTCCTATTCCTTCCTTTCCTGTGAGTGTTTTGCTTGTTTCATTGCCAACTTCACAACCTTCATATAATAGTGCCCCTTTTACTTATCCTAACTCTTCTACTATGGTTCCCAATGTTCCACTTGTAGTTTATTCTATTCCAGCTAATTCATACACTTTTTCTAGTGTGTCAAATATTCTTGTTCCATCTATCCCTTCTAGTGATTTCAATATCCTTAGTTTGGATCAGATGTTTTCTTCTTTGTAACAATAAATTATTTCATTGACTCAAACTAAATTCAATGTTCCTACATGTGATATGGGTAGTCCTTTGTCTTTTGACATTAGGTGTAGTTTATCTCCTTTACAAGCCGATATGCCTTGCCTTGATACTTACAATGGTAATGGTGATCTTGTGATACATCTTAAGACTTTCTAAGTTCTATGTACTGACTATTCTCATGACCATAGTATTTTAGCTAAGTTATTTGCTCACATTTTCTATGACAAAGATTTTCAATGGTATTTCTCTTTGCCACCTTATTCTATTGATTCATTTCATAAACTTTCTAATTCCTTTATACAAAAAATTTAATAGCATTGATTCTTCTATTTCTTTCATTGATTTGAATCATTGTAAACAAGTTCCTAAGGAGAAAGTGATTGATTTTATTGATAGATTTAAGCATTTTCATGCTCATATTTCTTATCATGTGCCTAATATTGATATACAACATATATTTATTTCAAATTTTCAAAAATATATTCAAGATAAGATTTTTCTTACTAAGTTTACCTCTTTCCCACAACTTTGTTCAACACTTCATCATTATCAAATATAGGGAGTCAGTTTGAGAGTGCCACTCCAACGGCTCATGTACTTGCTAATAAGAGTGATGTCATGACTAATCCTAAAAAAATCACAAACCTAAAAACTATGTCAAGATAAAAAAAACCATGAATACCATAGATAATCAAGTCAGTGCTACTTCTCAGAGTACCTCTAATTCTTCCTCTATTTTTTGGATGAACTATAAGTTTACTCTTCTCTTAAAGTCTTTGCATTCCATTATTACTAGGTTGGTTAGTGATAATATGATTACTTTTCCTCCTGTTAAACTACTTTTTCCTTCTACTACATCAAGTCCACATTTTAATCCTCAAGATTTTGTCAATTTCATCACCAGACTAGACATGATACTGAAGCTTGTTATTCTTTGAAACATAAGGCTCAAGGTTTGATTAATGCTAATTCTTTATCCATTAAGGGTCATGATAATTGGAACACATCTTTGGTACATCCTAATACAAATATTCAAATATATACTAACCCTTTACTTCAACATACTACAAACACTATTATTCAACATCCTTCTTCTATTCCTTCTAAAGTGAATGGTCCTTGCAATACTTTATGATAAGAGAATGATAATAATATTAATACTATGGAATTTTTAGTTCAACCTCCACCTCAGCTTAAGGAAGATATTCCTTCTACATCTAATGATCAACCTAAATTGAAGCATAAGCATGCTAGAGCCCTTACTATCTCATTCACTGATGCTAATAAGTTTAAGGCTCCAGATGGTCCTCTTTATATCACTACTTAGATTGCTAAATATCTTTCTAATGGGTGTCTTGTTGATCCTACTTTCATGGTTAACCATTGATAACAATTATTCAATTATATATAGTCATTGATGTTACACAAATGTTATACTCTAACTGAGCATTGCTAGTTGGAATCGGGTTTAGTAGACTCCAGTATCAGTTGATCAAGTTTAGGAATTCTTGTGTAAATTGAGTCAGGTCAGTTACCAAAGGAGTTTAGTGTAAATTGAGTCAGGTCAGTTTCCAAGCAACTCAGTGGTAACTGAGAGACCCAATTTTAGCTGACCTTCAACAAATTAGTTTGATCTATTAGTTGGTTTATGAAAGTTGACTCAGTGGAAGTTATTTATTTATTTGGAAGGGTATTCAAGCTGACTTGACATTGGTTTCATATATATGAAAGGTCAACCTGTGGATTGAAATGTGTGAAAGTGGAGAAGAAGATAAGATGTGAATAAAGATGGATATATGATTTATAGCAGAGTATCCAAGGAGTTACAAAGGATATTTTGATCAAGAAGGATCTAGACATTAAGTCAGAATGATGATTTGAACTTGCAATTTAGTTGCTTCATTAATCAGGTCAATCATTGTTACTCTCTAACAATTGTAGTAGTGAAGAAATCTCTTAACAAAGTTGAATTAACAATTATTTTGTAAATCCTCTAATCAAATGACATATCTTGATTGAAGTGTATTAAGACCTCTAACAAGGCCACTCCTAATAGGGTGATTCAAATTCTTAAACAGGGTCACACCTAACAATGTGATTTGTAACCTGTAATAGGGTTGACTCCTAACAGGGCTTGCTTCAGAAGAGTGAAAAAGTTGTAACTAGTTGCATTGGTGGTTTCCCAAATTGGGTTTCCATGTTAAATATTGGTGTCTCATGTGTTCATGTTATTTTCTTACTACTTTATCTTTCTGCAACTAAGTTACACAATGTTAATACACATTAATATGTCAGATTATTTTGTTAACCAAGTTATAATATGTATCTAATTGTAACCAAGCTGTGCAAGGATTTGAGTTTGTATTCTATGGGATTTGGAATTTCTTTAGTGGTAACTAATTCACCCCTCCCCTCTTAGTTACTTCTCTTATATTTCCAATAATTAGTATAATAACTGTTAATGCTTGCAGAAAAAGATTTCAAGGACCTAAGCTAAAGATCAAGATGTCTTATAGAAGAGAGATTCCCAAGTTGAACAGAGAACTTCGAATCATGGTAGGAACTCATGAGGCTAAATTTTAGAACCATCGAAGATGTGGGCCTAAAATTCCTAGATAACCACTATGTGTCACCTTTTGATCCTTTGACTATGCAAAAGATGGTAGATAAAAAGAAGCACAATACAATGATGATTGAAATTACTTGTACTCTCAATTATGCTGAATTTGATGAAGTCAAAGATTGTCCTACTGCTCTTGAAATGTGGAACAAGCTAAAAAAGATACTATGGAGGAGATGAAAATGTGAGGAGAGCCAAAGTAGAGAGTTTAAGAGGTCAATTTGATTAGATGAATATGAGATAAGATGAAAAAGTTTCAAAATATAGTGAAATAATCAAAGCAACTATGAGTGCAATCAGAGCCTCAAGAGGAAAAATAGAAGATGAAACTGTAGTAAGCAAGGTATTGAGAACTCTTCTTCCTATTCATACAATTAGAGTTTCAGCTATTCAAGAAAAGAGATGTGATCCCAAAAATGATATAACTTTGGACGTACTAGTGGAAAGGTTAACAACTTTTGAGTTGGATAACTTTAATAACTATCTTCCTAGATCTTGCAACATAGAATTATCATTTAAATCAAAATTAACCCTTGGTAGAAAGGGAGAAAAATCAAAAGGAAAACAACCTGACAGTGAAGAGGAAGAAGAATCTGATGATGATCTTGAAGCCATTGAAGCCCTACTTGCAAGGAGGTTACCAAAAAGAAAAGGTAAAATATAAAGGAAAAATTCCATTGATTTATTTTTCTTGTAAAGAAGTTGGTCACATCGCTGCAAGGTGTCCAAAAAAGGAAAGTAAAGATGACATAAAATCCAACAAGTTCAAAGGCAAGAAAGATTTCAAGAGCTACAAAGACTACAAAGAAATAGGTAAGAAATCTTGTTATATTGCTAAAGATTTTGATAGTGATAATGAAGATGAAATGGTATTTATTTCTATTAAAGATGAATTAAATGACGAGGATAGTGGAAAGATGTCACTTATTTCTCATGTTAGCAAGAATGGCACATAGATAATAGATAGTGGTTGTTCTCATCACATGACTGCTGATAAAACTAAGTTTGAACACTTGGAGTACTATGATGGTGGAAGTGTTAAATTTGGAAACAATAAACCATATTATGTGAAGGGAAAAGGTTGCATTGCATTGATTGATGGAATCAGATGTGATAATGCCTACTGGGTTAAAGGATTGAGACACAATCTTCTAAGTGTGGCACAATTGAAAAAAATGGATTAAAGGTAGAATTCATCAATGGGAAGGCCAGGCTTCTGGATGGAAAAGGAAACCTAGTTGGAACTGGCAATCAGACAAAATGTAATCTATTATATCTCGATCTCATTGATAGTTCATGCTTCTTGGCACATGTAGAGGAAAGTTGGTTATGGCATAAAAGGATGTGTCATGTAAACTTTGATAATATAGTTACTATAAGCAAGAATATACTAGTAAGAGCTATTCCAAATATGAAGAAACCTGAAATGGACATATGCAAACAATGTTAGGTTGGAAAGATGGGTAAAAGTAGCTTCAAAAGTAAGAATCTCAATACTAAAGAAGTCATGGAACTAGTTCATATAGATCTTTGTGGACCAATAGGTACATAGAGCTACACTGGAGAAAAATTCTTCATTTTTTTTGTTGATGATTATTCTAGGATGATGACAATAATGTACTTGAAGGATAAATCTAAAGCTTTTCAAAAATTCAAGTGGTATCTAGCTAGAGTTGAGAAAGAAACATGTAAGAAGTTAAAAGGCTTAAGATCAGACAAAGGAGAATTCATCTCTAATGAATTCAATGAATCCTGTAATGAAAGATGAATCAAAAGATAGATATCTGCACTTGGTACACCTCAGTAGAATGACATAACAGAAAAAAGAAATATATCCATCATGGATTGTACAAGAACACTATTGATAGATAAAAATGTTGCAACCAAATACTGGAAGGGAGCAATCAACATAACAATTCATACCTTAACTAGAATTCAATTGAAGAAAGGTATAAATCAAACACCTTATGAATTATATAAACCTAATGTTTGTTATTTCAAAGTATTTGGAAGCAAGTGTTATATCCTAAAAGAGTCAAGGAAAGGAAATTTTGATGTGAAAAGTGATGAAGGTATTTTCCTAGGATACTCCAACAAAAAAAAAGCATATAAATGTTTAAATATTTCTACTCACAAGGTTATAGAAAGTGCACATGTAAAAATCAATGAATGTTTAGAAAAGAATGAAGAACAAAGTAGCAAGGAACTTGAGGGTTACATAATTTTTTTTTACTTTGAGCCTAAAACTTTACCCAACATTCAATAGATTACTCTACCCGAGTCACCCAATCTTGGAGTGTCAACCGAGTTGCATTCAGTGTTAACCAAGTTGTAGCAAGTGAAAAACAAGTTGGAGATAGTTCAAATCGAGTCTTAGATAGATGAGCTTGAGCCACAATATGTGGGAACCAAGTTTCAGATAGTAGAAACATAGCAAAATTTGGAAATTCATAGAACCTTTGAGCATGGTGAACCAAGTAAATCCAATCTAGAATCTAGAAGTAAGATACTTGTAGTTGCCAGGTATTTCAGAAGACATCATGAACCTAAGAAAATAATTGGAGATCAGAGAGGAGGCACAATGAAAATGAACAAACTAAAAGGTACATGTTTTCTCACTGAATTTGAATGTAGATCTATTAATGATGCTTTGAAAAATGAAAGTTGGATAGAGAGAATGAATGACAAGATTGAGAAAATTTAAAGGAAAAATACTTGGACTCTTGTTCCTAAACCCAAGGTTAAAAATTTAATTAGTATAAAGTGGGTATTCAGAAACAAATTTAATGAAAATGGTAAAGTATCAAGGAATAAGGTAAGGCTAGTGTGGAAAGGATACACTCAAGAAGAAGGAATAGACTATGGAGAAACATTTTCTCATGTTGCTAGACTTGAAGGAGTCAAACCACTACTTACATATGCTACATTTAAAGGATTCAAAGTGTATCAAATGGATGTAAAATCAGCTTTTTTGAATGTAATTCTAGAAGAAGAAGTCTACATTGATCAACCTAAAGGTTTCATTAATCCAAACAAAAGAGACATGGTCTGTAAGTTACACAAAGATTTATATGGTTTGAAGCAATCTCCTAGAGCATGGTATGAGAGACTTCATGGATATATGGTAAAGATTAGTTTTGAAAGAACCAATAACAACAACAATATGTATATTAAAGAGGGATCACAAAACAATATTTTGTTTGCATAAATATTTGTGTATGATATCCTATTTAAAGGTCATGATGTCTTATGCAAGTCATTCTTTGAAGAAATGAGGAAAGAATTTGAACTATCAATGTTTGGAGAAATAAAATTCTTTGTTGGTTTACAAGTTTATCAAATGAAGGATGAAATTTATAATACTTAGTCAAAATATGTCAAGGAGATATCAAAGACCTTTGGAATGGAAGATTCTAAACCATTTGGAATGCCTATGTCTACTAGACATAAGTTATCCAAGAATGATGATTCAAAAGAGGTAAATGATACTACCTATAGATCTATGATTGAGAAACTTTAATATGTTGTTCATACAAGACCTAATATTGCATTAGCAATTGGTATAGTTGCAAGATTCTTTGAAAATCTTAGAGAAAATCATATGATGGAAATCAAAATAATTATGAGATATCTAAAAGGCACTCAAGACTATGGTCTATGGTATAAGAAAATAGGAAAATTTGAGTTGAAATCCTTTACTAATGTTGATTGGGCTAGAAGCATTGATGAAAAAAAGAGCACCAATGGAGGAACATTCTTTCTTGGAAAGAGGTTAATATCTTGGACAAGTAAGAAGAAGAATTGCATCTGTTAATCTACAACCGAGGCATAATATGTTGCTAGAGCAATTAATTGCTCCAACATAATGTGGTTCAAGCAAATGTTACCAGGAATGAAGAAAGAAATCAAGGATCCAGTGGTTATCTATTGTGATAAAACAAGTGCAATAAATATATTTAAAAATCTAGTGATGCACACTAAGAAAAAAGACATTGCAATCAAGTATCATTTATTGAGAGAATTAGTTCAAGATAAAATTGTTAGATTGGAATATGTTAACACAAAGGAGCAAGTTGCTGCCATATTTACCAAACCATTACCTAAGGATGTATTTTTGTATCTAAGAGAAAAGATAGGGGTAATTCCCTTAAATTGATGCTCACTAGAGTACATATTAGTGATGCATCAACCAAACTACTTTAAAGATCTATCAAGTTGATGCAAAGAAGTCAAAGCTCATTGCATATGAATCAGTATATCAGGTACATTGTAAAATCACTATGTCAATTCTTTAGAATTTGATGTCAAAGAGGGAGAGAATCATGTCATATATGTATTGAGAGAGGTTGGTGTAATTAGAGAGGAATCAGAGGCAATAATTTGCAAGAGGGAGAACTTGATCTGATGGATTCAAAAGATAAGATGGAAGAGGGAGAATCTCAAAGGGAGTTCTCATGGATGGATAGAGAATCAAAATGAAACTAAGGATATTATAAAATCTTACAAATAGTTTGATTTTTGTAAGTTTTCTTTTCTTAATGACATGTTCTATTTCCATCAATGCCAAAGAGGGAGATTGTTGATAAAAATTATTTAATTGTATATTGTCATTGATGTTACACAAATGTTATACTCTAACTGAGGATTTCCAATTTGAACTGAGTTCAGTAGCCTCCAGTATCAACCGAGAAATTTTAGGAATTCCTATGTAAACCGAGTCAAGTTGGCTACCAAAGGAGTTTAGTATAAATTGAGTTAGGTCAGTTACCAAGCAACTCAGTGGTAACCAAGTGACCCAGTTTTAGCCTACCTTCAACATATTAGTTTTATGTATTTGTTGGTTTATGCAAACTGACTCAATGGATGTTATTTGTTAATTTGGAAGGGTATTCAAGTCAACTTGACATTGGATTTCATATATATGAAAGGTCAAGTTGTGGATTGAAATATGTGAAAGTGGAGAAGAAGATAAGATGCAAATAAAGAAGGAAATTTGATTTAGAGCAGAGTATCCAAGGAAATGAAAAAATTATTCTAATCAAGGAGGATCTAGAGGTCAAGCCAGAATAGTGATGTAAATCTGAAATTAAGTTGCTTCATTAATAAGGTCAATCATTGTTACTCTTGAACAATTGTAGCAATGAATAAATCTCTTAACAAAGTTGACTTAACAATCATTTTGTAAATCCTCTAACTAGGTGGCATTTCTAGATTGTATTGTCTTAAGACCTCTAACAAGGCCACTCCTAATAGGTTGATTTAAATCCTTTAACAGGGTCACACATAGCAGTGTGTTTTGTAACCTTTAACCAGATTGGCTCCTAACAGGGCTGACTTCAAAAGAGTGAAAAGTTGTAACTAGTTGCATTGGTAGTTTTCCCAAATTGGGTTTCTACGTTAAATCTTAGCATCTCATGTGTTCATATTATTTTCTTACTATTTTATCTTTATGCAACTAAGTTACACAAGGTTAACACACATTAATATGTCAAATTGCTTTGTTAATTGAGTTACAATATATATCTAGTTGTAACCAAGCTGTGCAAGGATTTGAGTTTGTATTGACATCTAAGGGATTTGGAATTGTTTTAGTGGTAACTGATTCACCCCTCCCCTCTCAGTTACTCCTCTTATATTTAACACATTAACATCATCACTAAGGAACATCTTTTTAATAAGTAGAAACATTGTGACTTTTATCACTCAAATAATATTTGGATTTAGACTTGCAATGGTTTTTTGTATCCTCTACAAGGTTCCATCTCTTTTCTAATTGAGCTCTTTGGTAAAGGGGTGAATAGTACCTTTTTTTAAATTCATATTTATGATCAATTTCAAGTGAATCTTTTCTTAACTTGGTTGACTACTATGCAAGCTATTGCTTCTCTTATTCATCAATGCATTTTATTTCCTTATGATTGTGAGATTAAGAAGATCAATCACAATATTTATCATCTTTCTAGATGTCAACATTGTGAGACTTTTAACTTCTTATGACCTTCTCTTCCTCTACTCCTCCTCATTCAGACTACATGTTTCATTCATATCAAGAATATAAATGCCAAAAGATTGTTGAGTTAAGTAAGCCTCATGGTCTTTTTCCTACAACTTCAACACCCATCTCTTCACATTCTTCTATTTCTAATAGTCAACCACCTCTTGCATCTCCTGATCCTCCTAATATGGTTTCTTCTTCTAGAATGGTTCCTCCTATGGTGGTTCCTACTTCTACATCTCATTCTTATGTTATTCCCCCTCTTGTGCCATCAAAAGAGAAGGAAACTATGGTTGTTGATCCCCTTCATCTTCTCAATGAATTTCTAATAAAACTAAGCATAATTGACATGCTTAGGAATGTCAAAAGAATTGTTAAGCTCATGCTAAAGCTTGTATGAATAATTCTCATCAGCCCATTTATATTGGAGAGGTTAATAATATGCATATTCCTATTTTGGAACATATTGCTATAAATCTAGATGAGGAAGATACTTTATATCATGAGCATGGGATTATTGATCTTGATGTTGATTTATCGAACATGCTTTCTACGCACCTTAGATCTACACCTAAGCATAATGATTCTCCTAAGAGCCCTTCTTTGGATTTGGCTATTGTTCATACCATGTTAGACATAGCTCCTCTTGCAAGTTATCCAACATTGTTTATTATTATTGATTGAGATAGGGGAGAAGGGAAACATGCTTTAAGTGAGTGCTCTATCATAGTATCATTTTGTGTATTTTCTTCTTGCTATGTGCTTCCCCCATATCTTGTTTTCCAACATATGCTTAGATTTATTTAAATGACCCTTGTTACTTTTTTGGTAGAAGGTGATAAAGAAATTGATGTGTTGTGAAATTCTTATATTTGTATCTCACTTCTTCTATAAGATGTTCTATGTTATGTTTTACATTTGTTATTCTTCATACTTGTATCCTTGTGTCATGTGCTTGGATTTGCAATATGGTAGCACCAATTCATTTTGGTCTTCATGATGTTGATCCAAAAAGACTCATCTTCATAACTCTTATGTGTATTTCTTCTATTGTGTTGTGGTTCTACTCACTTTGGGTGATGATGAAATGACATACTTGATATAATACTTATATTTTCTCATATGATCATACTAACCCTAGAGTTAGTAGATCCCTTCTATGCTCTTGTGTAATGGGCCCTTGGAATGAGCTCTGATACCACTGTAATGGACACTCAAGAATGCCCAAAAGCTGAACCAAGGCTAAAATTATATTAATGCTACGAATGGTGCAATCAATTACAAAGAGATGTATTCCAAAGGCCAAACCCTAAGGGAATGACATCTAGAATGTTACAATAGAGAATGAACGTCCCCTATTGCCAAAAAAGAGTGTGATTCACACATCCAAACTCTTATCAAATGCAAGTTATAATCATCTGATACAATAATCCCCATGCTCAACAATGAGACTTTCAACCCTATTTATTATTTTCTTCATCCTTCTCGAAGGAACTAAAACATTAATTAATTGTAAGAGCTAGAAGCTTACTCCTTCCAATAATTAATGCATTCTCTAGAAATCCCTCCCTAGCAATAATTAATTAAATGACGAGAGGCTTCCGTCCTTCCAAGAATTAATACATACCCTAAAGCTACTCCCTTGTAATTAATAATTAAATTAATTAAATAAAAAGTCACCTTTAAATTGAATGAATTTATAAAAAATTAATTTAATTTCTTCTTATCCTCCACTTAGACTTTGGAGAACGTGAGAGCTAAAAGATGGGATCATTACAAATCCGCCCTCCTTAAAATTGCTTGTCCTCAAGCAATTAAGTAACATAATGGACTCCAACCTCCACCTGGATCCCAATATGTGATATCCATATGGAAGTTAAACCAACTGCAAACCCGCATCATCAAGACCAACCCCTATAGCCTAGCATTCAAAACTTGTGCTGATGAAGTCAGAATGTCATCATAAGGCAACTCCATAGAAGATCTATGAAATGTCTTCTTCCCTGTATCTATCCACATAGTATATATTGGATTGGAATGCATAATTTCACTATCATGCATTGAAAAAGATGTAGCTGCAGGTGAACCATATGTACTCATGCTAACTGTATCAACAATAGGTGTTGCCACATCAAAATATATGGACATAGGAACAACATTAACTGCTACAACAGAAAACTGAACTGAATTTGTAGTTGATGAAAACTCATAATCATTAACATGTGTGGCTTCATTAGAAAATACATCAACCACTACATTTATACCATTAAACTCCTCATTGGATGCTTCAACTGACATAGAAGTGGCTGTTGATATGATAGTATCCTCGCATTCTCCTAATTCCACTATTGCTACGTCATCATCCCCTGACAAGGCTTCATATGTGGTCTCCTGACTTTGCACGCATGTCTCTACTGACTCTGCCAAAATGCCCACATCACCAACATCATAGCTGGCTGGCTCTATACGTGTCTCGATCCCACCTGAGAAATCGACTACCTTCTGCTCTGGAGCAACGTATAAATCATCAATGTTGATGCCCATCTATCTAGCCATAAGTTGCAACATCATATCCATTCGCCTATTCTGCTCCTGTTGCATACGTTGCCTCTTCTCTAATGTACCCAATAACTGTCTGAACATCACATCTTGATCTGGACTAATATACATCTTTATTCAGCTATCAATATGATCTCCATAGGATGGTAGGACTTATAGCTCTAATACCATTGTAATGGGCCCTTGGAATGAGCTCTGATACCACTGTAATGGACACTCAGGAATGCCCAAAAGCTGAACCAAGGCTGAAATTATATTAATGCTACGAATGGTGCAATTAATTACAAAGAGATGTATTCCAAAGGCCGAACCCTAAGGGAATGATGTCTAGAATATTACAACAAAGAATGAACATCCCCTATTGCCAAAAGAGAGTGTGATTCACACATCCAAGCTCTTATCAAATGCAAGTTATAATCATCCGATACAATAATCCCCATGCTCAACAATGAGACTTTCAGCCCTATTTATCATTTTCTTCATCCTTCTCGAAGGAACTAAAACATTAATAAATTTTAACAGCTAGAAGCTTCCTCCTTCCAATAATTAATGCATTCTCTAGAAATCCCTCCCTAGCAATAATTAATTAAATGACGAGAGGCTTTCGTTCTTCCAATAATTAATACATACCCTAAAAGCTACTCCCTTGTAATTAATAATTAAATTAATTAAATACAAAGTCAACTTTAAATTGAATGACTTTATAAAAAATTAATTTAATTTCTTCTTATCCTCCACTTAGACTTTGGAGAACGTGAGAGCTAAAAGATGGGATCATTACATCTTGCATGTTATGTTTTCATTTCCCTCAGTTTGTTCGTTATTGGGGGCATCTCACATTGGAAACATATTTTGATCATTGTATGTATACTCTATTAAAGCCATTGCTCCTATTAAAGTGTCAGCAATGAATTTAACATGGGGGCATATGCTTTTCTCATCCTTGCATTCAAATTATGGGGTAGTTAATATAGATTTTGAGTCTAGGTTGGGGTACTTTAGCCTTAGCTACATGGTATGCTTCCTAAGTTAGCATCAAATCTATGCATTACTACTTCATCCCTCTCTTTCAATACACACATTTCATGAATCACTTTATGGATTAGGCACAGTCCTAAAGAATGGATTCTCTATGCACACATTCAATCTAGGAAGTGAACATTCTTGACATTAGGTCTCCTTTTCCTTTGCATGCACATATTGTAAATCTCATCTATGGGGTATGCATAATAACTTGCTAAAGTCCCATATATGGGTAACACATCCTTGATAAACCTTACCATGGTGATATGAAGGACGTTGATCTATGGGTGAGTTTTTTGATGGGTTGACTAGAGAGTTACCAACCCTTTAGACCATATTTTTCAATAGATATTTCAAGTGATTCATAGTAGGGTGAGCACTCTACTGGGCAAGATAATCACCTCTGTTATTTTCAGTCATCGATCTCTCTCTCATTATAATTTGGGGGTTAGTATAGTCTAAAACCCTTGAGGGCTTGATTCTTTCTCTCCTAGATCTTAATAAGAGTATCCTATGCCTTGTGCTCTGCTTTACCAAGATTTTGGATGAAGTCTATCCCCTCACTAAAGTGGGGGCTAAATGTACCATATTAAATTTGAACCACTCTAATTTAATGAAGGTTTAGCACTTATTTAATGAGAGATCATCAACTCTCTCTCTCTCTCTCTCTCTCTCTCTCTCTCTCTCTCTCTCTCTCTCTCTCTCTCTCTCTCTCTCTCTCTCTCTCTCTCTCTCCTTTTTTTAATCTTTTCTCCTAGGTGGAATTGGGGTAAAACCTAATAGATCCTCTTTAAAGATCCTATTATTATGGTGATAAGATCAAGGTAGGATCTATTTCTCCTAGGTTCTTCCTTTCCATCCATCTTTCCACTTGGAATCTACTCTTGACATCGAAATAGGGTTATCTCTAAATCTGATCCGGGGGATATTTTCACCAAAATTAAAGTATCTCCAAAACTCCAATAAATGGCATAAGTTTTAAGTCCTCAAAATTTTGCATCCAACACAACTCAAATGGGCAAAAAAGGAGTTCATATGCAAAAATGATAGCCAGTCAAAGTTTGGTCAAACTAGGTACAGAGGTCGTCAAAAGGTGAAAAAAATCATCTCAAAAGTGGTCAACAATGGGTTTCAAATTAAAGATCTCGTTGAGAGCTTTCCAACAACATTCGTTTCATAAAAAATGTAGTTCGTATGCGAAAGATATGTTTGATTGAAGTTTGAGATGATGAGGTGGAAAAAAATAATTTAAAAAAAAAAAAAAAACAAAAACAAAATAAAATAATAATAGCAGCGCCGGGTTTTGAACCCATTACCATCGGTTCCCAAAATCTAGCCGGTGGCCATCACACCACCAGTGGCCTATGAAAACTATTTAAGAAATGTTTTATTAATGGTTTGACAATGGTGCTAACTCCAAAGGTCGGTGTGGTGGTTGGAACCACCGACCTCCTTTATGACAAAAAGCTTCATTACCAACACGCCACATGAGTGACTATGCATAGAATATGAATTGTTTTTATTTAACTTTAAGCCAATGCCAATTCCTCTTGCCAATTTAAAGGGATTTGTTGGAAACTAACCCTCCAAAAGAGGATAATGAGAAATTCCTAAAATGACTAAGGCCTGATTTTGAAGGTGGATAGTTGTGAAGGCCTATTAATAGATTTGTTTGTTTTTGCCCTATTTTAGGCAAATATTTTGTATAAAAAAGGGGGTTAGGGGCCTTTTCAAGGCATGGAAAATGAAGGGAGAAATTATGCAAATGGTGAGAGAGATTTTGTCTATGTGGAGACTTAGTGATTTTTCCTACACATAGAGGAATTTTGCTGCATGTGCTTGAAGGGGATTGTTACAAATCACTTGCATTTGATTTATTGGAGTTAATCGGATCGGTCCCCCTATTGGAGCTGGACCCAAAGACGTAGTCCTTCCCAGATGAACTCTGAAATCAAATGTGTTGTGTCTCTATCTCTCTTTCTATCATCTCATTCTGTGTTTTCTTATTTGCAATTACGTTAATTTTGCTTTATTAAAGCTTTAAAATTAACTTTATGTAATTGGTTAGCATTCTCTATAATAGTCCTAGATCCTAGAAATTAGATCAAATTTGGTATCAGAGCTTTGTTGGACTAGTATTGCAGATTTGAATGTTAACAAGATCTAGGTTGAATCAAGGTGAAGGTGATCTTGAAGAATATAATCCTGAGATCAAAAAACGAAGAGCTAATCCACCGTTTCAGATGGAAGATAAAGGTGGTGGACAAGGTTCAAAAGATCAAAATGTCCAGAAGACTCTCTAGAGTTTTCAAACAATGGTAGAAGTTTTGTTACAAGAAAGAGAAGAGAAGATACGAAGGCATGCAGTTCATGATGACAAAGGGAAAAAGAAAGGTACTGATCTTGATCTTGATCATGAGCCTCCATCTCCTCCTTCTTCTCCCTCTTCTCCATCTCCTCCCTCTTCTCCCTCTTCTACACATTGTGAGTCTTCTAATATTTTTAAAGGTGGACATAAGCCTTGAATTAAGTTGGATGTAAAGTTTGACTTGCCAAAATATTATGGGGAGTTAAATGCTGAGATATTAGATGACTGGATTCAGCAAGTAGAAGTCTACTGTAGAGTCCAAAACCTTATAGATGATGTTGATAGAGTTCAATTAGCCACTCTTCGGTTAGGCAGTGTAGCTCTAACTTGGTGGGAGAGTAGGACCCAACATGAAACTTCAAAACATGGTAAGTTAAATATGTCTTAGTCAGAATTTGTTAGTGCTTTAAAGAAGCAATTCTATCCCCTAGGCCATATGCAACAATTAATGATGAGCTGGCAACATATTAGGCAAGGGAAAGGTCAAACTATCCAAGAGTACACCCATGAGTTTTGTAAAAGGGCTATTTCGTTAAATGTCCCATTGTATACCTAGGACACTTTACTCAAGTATATAGGTGGTCTTCATTCTTACCTAAGGCACTCTATTCTCATCTTGAATCCTTGTAATTTAGATGAAGTATGTGTCCAGGCAACACATTTAGAGTCAAGAGGTAAGGGTACCTTCATTGATAAGTCTGACAAAAAGTCATCTAAGTCTGAGGAAAAGTCCAAAGGCAAAGGGAAGGGTAAAAAGATAGCTACAGTAAAGAAAGAGGGTGAGAAACCCACATGCTCACATTGCAAGAAAAAAGGGCATGATGATTCTAAGTGCTGGAAGCTGCATCCTAAAAAGAGGCCAAAGCAATTTTGTGGAAATAAAGGGAAACAAAAGACTGCTACTATAGCTCAAAAGGATCTTGGATCTGACTCTGGAGATGAAACAAAGATTGTTGCTACCAGGATTCAAGGTAAAGGAAAAGGTATTTCTCTTTCATCAGCTACTAGTTCTTCTAGCATAAGTGCAAGTACAAGTGAAGATTATTCTCCTAAGAATGATAAGGAAATGAATGCATTATTTCAGATTCAAGTTGTCATCAAGCAAAATAAGGTTGATACATTATTTGATACGGGTTCTCAAGTTAACTTGATATCTGAGGAAATTGCTAAGAAGCTCAATCTGACTACAACACCTCATCCAAAGCCATATCCTCTTGGATGGGTTTGCAATGATGCACAATTATAGGTAACCAAGCAATGTAAGTTAAGATTTGCTAGCATTGCAAACTTTGTAGATGAGGTAGAAGCTAATGTAGTCCCTCTAGATATTTGTGGTCTTGTACTTGGGAGTCCCTATTTATATGATCAATAGGCTATCTTCTATAGGGGGAAAAATAAGTATCATCTATTTAAAGATAAAATTGAATACATTGTACGAGCACATAAGGTTAAGACTAATCTAGCACTAGTTAATGCTGGTCAAATGAAAAGGTTAGTCAACTCTAGTAAGAATTTTGTGTTGATGATTGTAAAAGCCAAAGAAGATGAAACATCTAAGGCATTTAAGGGATGTGATCCAAAACATAAGGATGAAATGGTCAAAATTGTTTCCACCTATGATGACTTGTTTAGGAACCAAAAGGATTGCCTCCTAAAAGAGAGATACAACATGAAATTCAGTTGCAACCAGAAGCACCACTTCCTAATATTGGCATGTATCATTTATCAGTCTTACAAAATGAAGAAATCAAGAAGAAAGTTCAAGAGCTTGTGAAGAAAGGAGTTATCCATCCTAGTACTTCTCCTTGTGGTTCTCGTATTGTGTTTATTCCAAAGAAAGATGGGACTTGGAGAATGTGCATTGACTATAGGGCTTTGAACAAGATAACGGTAAAGAACAGGTACCCTCTTCCCAGAATTGATGATTTACTTGATCAGTTGAGACATGCAATTTATTTCATTAAGCTAGACTTACATAGCGGATATCATCAGATAAGAATAGTAGAAAATGATATTTGGAAAATTGCTTTTAAGACAAAATAGGGACTTTATGAGTGGTTGGTTATGCCATTTGGGCTTTGTAATGCACCAGCTACATTCATGAGAGTCATGAATGATGTCTTTTGTCCTTTTATTGATGATTTTTTCATTGTCTATCTAGATGATATTCTTGTATTTAGTAAGTCTTGAGATGATCATGTAATTCATGTAAAAAAAGTACTTGATGTATTGAGAAAAGAAAAACTCTATGTGAAGATGTCAAAATGCGAATTTGCAAAGACATCCTTAGTGTACTTAGGCTATGTCGTAGGAAATGGTCAATTGAAAGTAGACCTGACGAAGGTTGAATGTATTGTAAAATGGCCTAAGCCAAGTACAATTACAGAAGTCAGAAGCTTTTTAGGTGTAGTTCAATACTGGAGAAAGTTCATTGCAAACTTCTCTTATATTGCATCACCGTTGCATGCATTGACCAGTACCAAGGCAACTTTTTAGTGGGGAGGTCCACAACAAAAGGCTTTCGACACTTTGAAGGAAAAGTTGAGTACAACACTAGTTCTGGCTTTACCAAATTTACATCAACCATTTGAGATTGAGATAGATGCAAGTGGGTTTTCCATGGGAGCTGTACTCATGCAAGGAGGTAAACCAGTCTGCTACCACTCTGAGACTTTTTTAGGAGCAGTAAGTAACTATCCTACTTATGATAAGGAACTTTATGCTTTAGTTAAGAGTGTTAAAAAATGGAAGCACTAATTAATGGGAAAGGAAACTATAATCCAAATTGATCACCAGCCACTACAATATTTGCACTCACAATCTAAGTTGCAATAGAGTAGGCATTTTAGGTGGATGGGTTTTCTACAACAGTTTCATTTGGTAATTAAGTATAAAAAGGGTTCCCATAACAAAGTAGTAGATATGCTCTCTAGGACTCCTATTAAGAATGCTTTGATAATCCTTCAGAATAGTTCTATGGTTCATGAAAGTTTTCAGGAACAATATGATAATGATAAGGACTTTAAGGATATCTATGTAGCTTTAATCCAGGGTAAACATGTGGAAGAGAAAGATTACTATGTGCAAGATAATTTATTGTACCACTTGGGAAAAGTATGCATTCCTAAAGATGAATAGGCACATGTAATCCGTGAAGCACACACCTCTTTGATTGTAGGGCATTTTGGGGTAAGTAAGACATTAGCTCAATTGCAAAAATATTGTCACTGGCCTCATACGCAGGAAATTGTCACCAAGTATATAAAAGTATGTGTAATGTGTGCAACTAGTAAGCCAAGTAATAGGAAATTGGGTTTGTACACACCATTACCTGTACCATCCTGTCCATGGGAAAGTGTGTCTATGGACTTTGTGGGGGGTTTACCTATGTCTAGGAAGGGTCATGATTATTTGTATGTAGTAGTTGATTGGTTTAGCAAAATGTGTATTTTAATGCCTTGTAAAAAGCAAGTCACTGCTGAACTGACTGCTAATTTGTACTTTCAAAATGTATAGGTTCATTTTGGGTTACCCACTTCCATTGTATTGGATTGAGATTCTTGATTCTTAGGGGAATTTTGGTCATCTTTGTGGGGACTCATGGATACCAAGCTGAAGAAGAGTACAACCTTCCATCCACAGACTAACGGATAAACAAAGGTAGTCAACAGGACAATGGTTCATTTGCTTAGAGGTTACTGCAACAAGCATCTTAAGTTGTGGGATGAAAGTTTTCACTATGTGCAACACACTTACAACCATGCAACACACTCTTCTACAAAGAGGTCTCCTTTTGAGACTTGCTTTGGTTATTTGCCAAAAACACCAATGGATTTTACTTTTGGAAAGGATGACATCATCGATGGACGCCATGATGCAAAAAGGGCTTTGAAGTTCATCCAGAAGGTCCAAGCAATCCACCAGGCAGTAGAAGCATAGTTGGAGCAGAGTTAAGAAAAATACAAGGCTCGCCATGATGAGCATCGCATCAATCATCAGTTCCAAGTTGGTGTTAGAGTTTGGTTACATATCAGTAAGGAAAGAATGCAAGGCGAAGCAAGGAGGCTCAAGCCTATCACGTATGGTCCTTTTGAAATCTTGGAAAAGATTGGTACCAATGCCTTCTACCTTAATCTTCCTCCATACATGCAAATTTACTCAGTTGTCAATGTTGAGAATCTACAATTGTATGAGCCTCCAATGATCTTGGATGAGGACATCGGTGTTTAGGTTCCATCAGTTGATGATCTTTCACCAGAGTACATGACAGAATTGCCAGAAGATGTCATCCTAGACATTCACAAAGAGGACCAGTTGAATACCTTCGAGTGGGATTCAAGGGGATGCATCCAAGCAAGGAAAGATGGATGGAGATTGGTATAGTGAGGGAGAAATACCCTCACCTACTTTCTAAGTAATCCAAACTTTTGGTGGTCCGAAAGCTTCTCAATGGGGAGGCTTGATCCGGGGGATATTTTCACCAAAATTAAAGTATCTCCAAAACTCCAATAAATGGCATAAGTTTTAAGTCCTCAAAATTTTTCATCCAACGCAACTTGAATGGGCGAAAAAGGAGTTCATATGCAAAAATTATAGCCAGTCAAAGTTTGGTCAAACTAGGTATAGAGGTCGTCAAAAGGTGAAAAAAATAATCATCTTGAAAGTGATCAACAATGGGTTTCAAATTGGAGATCTCATCGAGAGCTTTCCAACGACGTTCGTTTAATCAAAAATGGAGTTCATATGCGAAAGATATGTTCGATTGAAGTTCGATATGATGAGGTGGAAAAAAAAAAAAAAAAAAATAGCGGCGCCGAGTTTTGAACCCTTTACCACCGGTTCCCAAAATCCAGCCAGTGGCCATCACACCGACGGTGACCTATGAAAACTATTTATGAAACATTTTATTAATGGTTTGACAGCGGTGCTAACTCCAAAGGTCGGTGTGGTGGTTGGAACCACTGACCTCCTTTATGACAAAATGCTTCATTGCCAACATGCCACATGAGTAACTATGCATAGAATATGCGTTGTTTTTATTTAACTTTAAGCCAATGCCGATTCCTCTTGCCAATTTAAGGGGATTTGTTGGAAACTAACCCTCCAAAAGAGGATAATGAGAAATTCCTAAAATGACTAAGGCCTGATTTTGAAGGTGGATAGTTCTGAAGGCCTATTATTAGATTTGTTTTTTTTGCCCTATTTTAAACAAATATTTTGTATAAAAAGGGGGGTTAGGGGCCTTTTCAAGGCATGGAAAATGAAGGGAGAAATTATGCAAATGGTGAGAGAGAGTTTGTCTATGTGGAGACTTAGGGATTTTTCCTGCACATAGAGGAATTTTGCTGCATGTACTTGAAGGGGATTGTCACAAATCACTTGTATTTGATTTATTGGAGTTAATCGGATCGGTCCCCCTATTGGAGCTGGACCCAAAGATGTAGTCCTTCCCGGCTGAACTCTGAAATCAAATGTGTTGTGTCTTTGTCTCTCTTTCTATCATCTCATTCTGTGTTTTCTTATTTGCAATTATGTTAATTTTGCTTTATTAAAGCTTTAAAATTAACTTTATGTAATTGGTTAGCATTCTCCGTAATAGTCCTAGATCCTAGAAATCAGATCAAAATCTAAACTTGATTTCTAGATTTTGATACTTGTTTTGGGTCCCGAGGGTTTTTGCACCTAGAAATTAAGGGTGCATTTACCCCTAATGCATTAGGGACACATTTACACCTAATGCATTAGGGGTGAATTGCACCCTTGATGGGCCAATCAAGGGTGCATTGCACTCTTGATGAGGCCCTATTTTGGCCCCTTTTCTCTGGGTCCCATGTTTTGGCTAATAAGTTGGCTAATAACTTCTAGAACAATAGGCCCGCAATAATTAGTTAGTTTTGATCTCTATATAAACCCATTTATTTTCTCCATTTCTCATCCATGATCATATCAAAACATATTTCTCTCAAATATTCAAACCTTCACAAGCTCTATCATTCAAACATTCAAGTTTCAAGCCTTCAAGCATCCATTCAAGAATTCATCCATTGAAGATAAAGGTTTCAAGAACTCAAGAAATTGAAGGAGTTTATCTTCAAGATCATATTAAATCTATTCAATATCCTTTGATGCATCTTCTACATCTATTCATCTTCATCTTCGTGGTTCAAATCTATTGGTGAAATTAAGCACATTGCATTTTATTCAAGAGATCCAACTTTGTAAGGTGAATTCTATTATAAATAGATAATACTGAGAGGTGGGAGGGGGTGAATCAATATTCTACTAAATTTTCCCCACAACTAAATATTGTTAATTACTTTATAACTTGCATATGAAAGTAAACCAACAATGCTAAACAGTAAATATAACCATACACATAGATAGCTCATAAAACCATTATGTATTAACTAGAGAAACCATGGCCAAGGGAAAACCCTAGTGGGGATGATACCCACAAGATGATTCACTAATAAAAAGGATCTTGTTAAGAATATTGACCTTGTTAGGAGTCTATGAAGTACATATAGTATCTTGAGTCCTTGTTAGAGGATTAGGCATTGTTAGAAGCCTCAACTCTGTTATTCAACCCTGTTAGGAGTTGCTAGATCAAATACAATATATGTAAGAAGAGCCTACTACCCTAACATGAAATTATATAATTTATTTCTTCATAAGAGTAGGTATACATACAATATTTTCTTAATAATGTAATTCACACTTCCTCTGATCATACATTAGATCTTGCATTACATAAGGCTCACATTCTTTCAAGTACTCTGTACAACAGTTCGCATCACATACAACTTCTAGTGTAGGGAACCCTAACCATATCCATGGAATTTTGAATCATAATTATCATGTGTTTTAGTCATGATAGATTAGGGATTAAGTGTTTCAATTCATGTTGTTAGATGTTCAATTAAGGTCATGTTGACCAAGTTCTTATTTTAAGCATTATGGGTCATAGTGAGTAAAAAGTGGGAAAATTCCTTACAAGGGCATAAGTGGAGTATATGATAGTGTTAAGATTTCATAATTTCATGATAAACCTTTTAAGGTTCCTAGGAAACTATATTAGAACATAAAATTCAAAATGTGGAAAAAGGGGTAAAAATTGCCAAGAAATGTTGTCAGCAAATTTCTTTGCAAAAATTGACAAATTGTAGAAGGTGAGTAGTCATTCATCTTGTTCAAAATTATTAGGGAGGTGAAAGGTCTTTTTTGTGGATATAAATCAATGTAATCTAATTTGGAGATATAGCATAGATAAGGAGAAGAGATGTGGAATAGAAAGATGTAGATTATGATGGATAACTTTGTATAATACAAGTCTATTTTTGGAAATCTACATATTCTAATATTTATTTACAGCCTTATGTTCTTCCTTACTATCTCATGGTTTTGGTGATTATTAAACTTCCTTGTGAAGATTATTAAAGGCATGGATCAATATGAATGCAACATATACCTAACATCATGGGTTAGTAATATGGTTCTTTATATTTATGGGTTGGTCAATGGATTACTTATAGTTTTTGGGATTGTTAATCACAATAGTTACATTCTTTTATTAGATAAAGTTTGGAAGGATTTAAAAGTCACGTGTATGTTTTATATTTCCTATTATTATTAAGTGGATGCTTCTTGATAATGCTTTGCCTTATTTCATTGTTTGAACAAAGAAAGTTGCCAATTATTGTAGATAACTGTGTGACTCTCATAGAAATTACAATCTTGATATGCGGACCATATATTTTTATTGAACTGTTGGATTTTTTTAATTTTTGGATATGCTATTTAGAACCAAATTATGAAAGTTATGGTAGAAGGGATTGTGAAAATATTATATATTTCAAAAGTTATGTATGACTATTTGGAGGTCTATAGGAATTCTAGAATGCTGATAAATATCATTTAGAATGTAACCAGAGTCTTGGATATTGTTTGACCATTAATAAGTTATAAAGAGGAGTGTGATTTTTATACAAGATCTAAGAATTTGATTTAGTCAAGATTCTACTATAGCTCTACATTAGTTTTGAAGCCCACTATGATGTGTAGCTTTATTGGTAATGAATTAAGCCTTTGTGGAAGTAATTTAAACTATGTTGTTCATAAAGATCTTGAAGGTGCAAGATGATGGAGGTGTTGTGTGGTGAGGTGTGAGAGGTTGTTGTGTGGTTTTGTGAAGGTATAGGTAAAGACAACTAGAATAAGTGGGAGTGGCACAATAAATAGGCCATTCACCTTGTCTCTAAACCTGGAGAATCTAAAGGAATAACATAGGATATGCTTGGTAGGCTTGGGAAGAAGCCTAACTAAAAGAATTAGTAAGTCAAGACATAATCACTACCTCCATGCTTGCATCATATTTGGTATCAAAGTAGGATTACACCATTTTGGAGAGCATAGTAGTGTTGGTTACAAAATTTTGATTGTTTTGGGTAGAAGTTTGATTGTGGGTTGTAGAAGTTTGGTTGTTTAATTGTTGATTGCAGAAGTTTAATTTGTGATAGCTTGAGAGAGTTTTGTAGTTTATTTTAACAAGGATGATACCACAAAAAGAAGAAATATGAAAGATGTGGGTATAATATAGGGATACCTTGAGAAGAAAAAGGGAAGAAGAAAGGAGAAAGAGAAAACATTGAGAATAGGAGAAGAGCATGTTAGAGGAAATAATAAATTTGAAGGAGGCACTAGCAAAGAATTAAGAAAGAGGAAGGAGATTAGAGATATTTCTAAGGCAATAGGAAGAGGAAGAAGAGGAGGAGAAATTTGATAGTATAGAGGTTAAATGTATAATGGAGGAACATGTTAAGATAGAAGATCATGTAGATACAAAAGAAGTGGTCACTGAGTTAGACCAATTGACAGAACCAAAGGGAGAACAAGTGCCTAAAGAAGAGGACATAAAGAGTGAAGAAGATATATAAGGAGAGTTGGAGCATGAAGTGACAATGAATTCCATGCAACATGAAGGAAACATGGAGTAGACAATCAACACTATGATAGAAGATGTTGATTATTACAGTAAAGAGGAAAGCCATTTGAAGATGTAATCAATAAAAGAGGTAGGGGATACCTTAATTTGCATAAAGAATAGGGACATAGCCATTAGGGAGGCTAAATGTTTTTTCAAGATTGGATTAAGATAGGATGCAATTAGAATCATGAAGTTGAAGAGCCAATTTCCATGCAAGATGAAATTCAAAATAGCATGAAGATGGTGATTGATCAGAATAAGACATCAAATAGTGCAAGTATAGATTCCTCTTATGAAGAAACAATTAATTATTTGTGGATAGTAATCAAAGTGCAGGAAAACAAGAAGAAACCAATGATAAATTGGGAGAAGCCACCATTTTTGATAATGGGGATGATGAGTAATCAATATATTTTATTCGTGTCACCAAGGCAAGACAAACCTTGGG
Organism: Cupressus sempervirens; assembly: GCA_028749045.1. Taxonomy (NCBI): domain Eukaryota; kingdom Viridiplantae; phylum Streptophyta; class Pinopsida; order Cupressales; family Cupressaceae; genus Cupressus; species Cupressus sempervirens. The sequence continues at coordinate 821,645,235 of CM053791.1, read as the reverse complement.
TGAAAATGAAGAATATTGGTTCATGTGGAGCTAATATATCTTAGTCACTAGACATTGGCATAATGTTGGTGATTAATGTAATCCAAGAAAGAGTTGAAGGATGGAAGATCACAATTAGGCCTCCAAGAAAGATAGCAAAGTTTAGTAGTATTTGGAAGAATGTGAGGATGTAGAAGAAAATGGGAAATAATTGAACAACGTGGCAAGCAAGTGAACGAGGAGGCAACAACATCAGATAAATTCCTAGTAACAAACTTAAGGGACTTGAGTTTTTTCAACAAGAGAAGTATGGTGTAGGGCACCCTGACCATACCGATGGAATTTTGAAGCATAATTAGCATGTGTTTGAGTCATGATAGATTAGGGATTAAGTGTTTCAATTCATGCTGTTAGATGTTCAATTAAGGTCATGTTGACCAAGTTCTTATTTTAAGCATTATGGGTCATAGTGAGTAAAAAGTAAAAAAATTCCATGCAAGGGCATAAATAGAATATATAATAGTGTTAAGATGTCATAATGTCATGATATACCTTTTAAGGTTCCTAGGAAAGTATATTAGAACATAAAATTCAAAATCTGGAAAAAGGTGGTTTTAGTGATTATTAAACTTCCTTGTGAAGATTATTAAAGGTGTGGATCAATCGGAATGCAACATATACCTAACATCAGAGTTTAGTAATATGGTTCTTTGTATTTACATGTTGGGCAACAGATTACTTATAGTTTTTGGGATTGTTAATCACAATAGTTACATTCTTTTATTATATAAAGTTCAGAGGGATTTAAAAGTCATGTGGATTTTTTAGATTTCCTATTATTATTAAGTGGATACTTCTTGATAATGCATTGCCTTATTTCATTATTTGAATGAAGAAAGTTGCCAATTATTGTAGATGACTGTGTGTCTGTCATAAAAATTAAAGTTTTGGTATGTGGACCATATATTTTTATTGAACCATTGGATTCTATTAATATTTGGATATGTTATTTAGAACCTAATTATGCAAGTTATGAATAAAGGGATTGTGAAAATATTAAATATTTCAAAAGTTATGTATGACATTCGGAGGTGTATACGAATTTCAAAATGTTGATAAATATAATTTGGAATGTAAAAAGAGCCTTGGATATTATTTGACCATTAATAAGTTATAAATAGGAGTGTGACTTTTATACAAGATCTAAGAAGTTGATTCAGTCAAGATTCCATTGTAGCTCTACATCAGTTTTGAAGCCCACTATGATGTGTAAAACCTTTGCATGTTATAAAAGCCTTTGTGGAAGTAATTTGAACTATGGTGTTGATAAAGATCCTGGAGGTGCAAGATGATGGTGTTGTGTGGTGAGGTGTGAGAGGTTGTTGTGTGGTTTTGTGAATGTATATGTAGAGAAAACTAGAATAGGTGGGAGTGGCACAAGAAATAGGCCATTCACCTTGTCTCTAACCTTGGAGAATATGAAGGGATAGCATAGGATATGCTTGGTAGGCTTGGGAAGAAGCCTAGTTGAAAGAATTAGTATGTCAAGAAATAATCACCACCTCCATCCTTGCATCAACTTCTCATCTAGCTCATCATGACTTAGTAATTAATTCCTAAAGTTATACAATCCAATTCTCTACTATGCTCTGTTCTGCATTGTCTAATACCTATATTGGTATTTTAATCATAACTCATGCCATACTATTTGTACACATTTTCACAATGACATACATCATCATGATATTGTCATAGAACTTTCCTCAATTGTGCATAAGCTAACTCTCAATGAGTCAACTGTACACATCACATCTGCTCTCTATGCTGCTACAAATTATCTAACACTTAAGACAATTTTCTATCTCTAAATGGATAAATAAAATGATAAATATATGTTTCCATAAGTGACAAATCTCAAAACATCTATCTGACCATATTGCCAACAATCTCTCCCTTTGGAATTGATGGAAACACTTGGGAAAATTGGCTAAGTCCCAAAATGATCTTGTACATAACAAAAACAAATCAAGTAACTACACAAAATTGCCTTCAAAACATAACAATTTTATTCATGTTTTGATGGATAATTACATTCCTTATCACTCCTTTACATTGATATATAAGTACATATGTGTACTCCCCCTTACATATACATATACATATACAATTTCCTTAGAACATACATGCAATTTTCCTTTACATATTACTCCCTTTTTGATATTAATGGCAAAGGTGTCAAAAACTATATCCAAAACTATGTGACCTACTACTGATCAACTTGTTATTCTGGAAAAACAATCTACATAAACAAGTTTTAGCCTATCCACTTCTTTCTTCCAATTTTCCTTCACTATACCATAAATATTAATTAGTGCACATAGTGGATAGGATGCCACTTCAACTGTGCTTAACTCAGTATATACAAACTTGTCATAGGAACTTTTGGTTGCAAAACATTCCTCTAGTTGCCTCTGCAAAGTACTTAGCTTCAGTGACAACATTTGTCCAAGACTAGAGAATCTCTTTTCTAACCTTCTCCTTGCTCGATTCCAAGCCTCTGATTGCACTATGGATCTTCTCCACTTTTGTTCCACAATCTTCAATACTGGTCTCTAGGAGCTGTAATTTTGCAGTGAGTGTTTCAAGATCACTCAACTTGCCCTTTATTTGACTCTCAAAGTTAGTCAGTTACTTGTATGACAATAAACACTATCCATACAACTTCTTCCCTACATCAATATATTTCCTCAGTTCTTTGATGCTTTGATCAAGTGCCTTCAAGTCATTTCTCACGTTGGTACACACTGTATCAAATAGTGCTACATCATGTTTTATTTGTACTTGCACTGAAGCTAGTTCTACTAAATTTGTGAATTCCTCATCAAAGGTCTTCACCAACTCTTTGGCCTTTAATTGTAAGTTTGGATTGACTATAGTTTCGTTAACTATCTTCTGCATTTCGTCCAAGACTTCAGTAAGAGGCTTTTCCAAAGACTTTACAGATTTGTTCCCATTCAAACAATTTTCTCAGTGAGCTCATTAATCCCTTTTGATCATCATCATCATTTGATGGTACTTCCACCACTACTACTAGAGTTACTATAGGAAAAGGTGCAACTTCTTTGATTTCTACAATCTTCTTGTCTTCCTCAGCTTTCTTCTTCTATTCTTCTAATATCCTAGTTTCGTTCTTTCTTTCCTCTTCTTCTTTTCTTTTCTTTTCTTCCTCTAATCTCTTTACCTCTGCTATCCTCTTTCTTTGTTTCTTCTTCTCTTCTTCTTTCTTCTTTTCCTCAGATTGTTTCCTCTTCTCCTCTTCTTCATCATCATTTGAGATGGTGTATGCTATAATATTACTAATAATGCCAACAATATTTGTTCCATAACCTTAAAAAAGGTTCTCCTTTGCATCTATAGTTATGTGTGTACTATCCATTTGCATGGATTCCATACCCATAATGATGTGCAGTGGTGAGGGTGCCTATTCTGTCTACTCTACTTCTTCCTCATCACTAGAGGGTGTAGTGACTTGTGCATATGTTGGGCTCTTAACTTTTGACTACACACTCACCTTTGGTACCAAAGTCATGAATTTTACAATTGCCTCCTTTGTTTCTTTCCCAACATCCTCATAATTTTCTCCCATCAGAAGAATTGCTCTTCTTTTATTCCTCAATAAGGGCTCAATACCCTTCAAAATTCTATCAGAATCCTCTTTAGAGTTGACTTCACACAATTTATTTATCATTTTTATTCTCAAATTGAGATCTTCTTCCAATACTATCTTCTTTCTATTTATTATCCTATTATATAGGTCTTCAGGTATCTTATTATGAATATTCTCAAACTTCTTATATCTCATAATCATATTCCTCATAATGAAATTTTCCAATTGCCTTCTATCCATATTACTATACAAACTATAATACTTATTTAACAAAATTATCACCATTTATTATTTGCATGTTAAGGTTCTCTACCTTTGGTTTCCATGCTTTCTTTCCAACTAATGTTTTGCCTTCTTGCACATCTTGCACTACTAGTCTATCTTTCTCTTCATCCTCATAACTCTTAGATTCACTAACTTGCATCAATTTTATTCTCTTTCCTAGTCTACTAGTGGTATACTTGACCCTTTTCTTGGATGATAGTGCATGTTATTTTTTCACTTTCACTAATCTTTCTAACTTCCTTTGCGCAATAGGTTCTTCTACCTCTTGCTGCCTTCTTGGCTAAGCACCACTTGTCCTCACAGGTTGCACTTATGCAACTGTTGTATATGGTGCAATAGGGGCCTGCAAACATGGTTGTGCTATTTTCACACCTTTTGACAATCCTACAATAGAAATAGGAGTTGTTTCTATCACTTTAAACTGCCCACTAGCTTTCATCTTAAGTGCTATCCCTTTCACCTCAATAAATTCCTCTCGAATAATTCATGATTCGTTAAGGATGGAATCAATTAGCTTTTCCACTTTCTTCTTTCTTTCCTTGTTATGTAGTTTAGAATGAACTATTCTCATTTTCTCCAAATAGGTTCCCCATCTAGGGCACTCTATGTCCTTCTCTGATTGGAGTATGATCTATGCATACCCTTCTATGAGCTCTGTGCTCATCTCATATCCCATGGGTTCAATGAAATTAACCCTTGGTAACACAACTTCCATACAAGTGTTATCTATCTCCACCATGAAGCATATTTCATGCATATATTTCTCTACCATGGATGGAGGTATTCTATACCTTTGTTTCATTTCAGACTACAAATTCTTCATCATTCTATCAATGTCATCATCTCTGACATTCTTCGGCTTATATTTGTAGCATTAAGTCACCAATTTTATTGTGCACTCATTTCTATCCCAATTTATCACTCATGGGAACTTCCTTGTAGCATAGAAAAAAAAATGAGTTAATAGGGACTCAAATCTAAAGACTACAATCTTAGTCTTCTTTAACTTTGCAATTTTATCCAACAATTGCAATATGATAATCTCACATAGAGTAAATTTTCTTCCCTATAATGCCATTACATAAGTGTTATGTAAAAATCCAACTAGTACTAAGTTAGTCCTTCAGCCATGGTTAAACTTATACCCTAATATCTTACTAAAAAGTTTACTCCTTTATCTTGGATGTATTCTACCTTCATGTTGTAAGAATTTGCCTTAGGGAAAAATCACCCAAGATCAAGGAACTCAAGCACAAGCATAGAATGGACCAAAGTATGATCAGAATAACAATATCAAAATGAATTGATGCAATGTCATGTACATACACACTAGGAGTGCCTAAATATAAAGGCCTCTGGCATGCTTCTAGAATGTCTAGGAGTTAGCACACTGATAAGTCTTACAAACAAGCACATGCCCACTAGGAGTGGATTACGCTCCATTAAGAATAGGAGTAACAACGATGATGAGAGGATAAGCCTACAAAGGTGTAGCACATAATATAATTTTGTAGACACTATGTGCTAAAATAAGAGTATGAATAACTATGTTTTCAACATGACAACTTAGTTAATTATGCAAACACTAGTGTTGTAGACACTATGTGCTGAATTAGAGTTTCTTACTCCGGTGTTGTCAACATGAAAACTCATAAGAGTACGCAAACTCCTAAGTGTCAAACTAATAAATAATAAAATAATGCATTGACCTAAGTAAACATAAGTAAAGTGTAATAAGTAAATACTTATTTACATCAACATCCCCCCTTAAGTGCATATGCACTTAAGCTTATGAAAGCTAGGATGAAAATGCAAGATGGGTCCTGGCTACTAGGCCATGTTAGGTACCCATGTACAAAAGAAATGCAATCTCTCATAAAGTGGAGAAAGAGGGAAAAACTCATGAGAAAAACCCTCCCCCAAAAATAGAGATGAAAAAACAAGATGCATGAATGGATGGAGTAATCAAGACCCCCCCCCCCCCCCCCCCATTATGACATACATCAAGTATATACAATAGAGAAGTATGAGAAGAACACAATCCCAATAGAGGAAAAGGTCCCCCCCCAAAAGAGAATAAGTAGAAAGGAGACAAGGTAATCCCCCCCCACTCCCCAAAATGAAGAATGCCAATCAGTGATAGCTGCTCCAATGTAGAAGCTGATCCATGAATTCTGAATAATGTTCCTCCCCTTTGGAAGAAACAATATCATAGGTACATATGAGATGCTTCCCCTATTTGTAGAAAGAGTCCTGATGATGAATGGTGTCTTTGAAACCTGCTCAACTATCCCTATATTGATATTCAATGTCACCCCTTCCAATACTACTAAAAAGAACAATGCTGAATCTAGCAAGGATGGATGTAGAACATATTCCAAACAACCAACTGTCTCCTCAAATTATAAAGAAACCTCTTGCAACTGCTATACATAAGGATCTACAATAATATCAACCTGTAAAGAATGATCATGTAGAGAATGGATAGGAGGGTTAGAGTGAGCCCTTGCAAAAACTAAAAAATGATCTTCTTCATCAAAGAGAAGATGTATATCATCAATGATATCTCCCAAATCTGCTATGTATGACTCCACAAACAAACCTAAAATGTTTTTCAAGAAGGCATCCCCTGATGCTAGAACTGGAAGACAAGGTGTACCTGACTGTGCCAAACTATATAGACCTATCACTGTAGCAATGTATGCAAGTGGAATGTGTTGATGCTGTGACATCATGCTACATCTATCAATAGGATCCCACATATTTGAATATGGTAAATCACTATCGCTGGTGTTACTATCAGTTTCCACTATGCATGAAGTATGGAGAGGATTAGAGGATAAGCTAGGTGAACTTTCCTCAAAGTGAGCATTTCTCTCTACAAAAATCTCATGAGTCTCAAGATCCATAAGTCTATATACCTTAACACTATCTTCATATCTGATGAAAGCACAAGGCCTTGGTGGTGTTGCCTTGCATTCCTTTGAAGATATGTTTGCCCATGCTAGACATCCAAAAACTTTGAAGTGTTTCACAACTAGTTTTCTTCCACACCATGCCTCAAAAGGAGTCTTACCATCTAAGAAATAATGAGGAGACCTATTAAGTACATGATTAGCACTTCTTATAGCCTTAGCTTCAAGTGATGGATCAAGAGACTTGGCTCGAATCATGCAACTTGCAATAGACTTAAGAGTTCCAATCCTCATTTCTAAAACACTTGTCTTTTGTAGACTAAATGCTACTAGATTCTGAAGATCAATACCCTCAAGTTTACAAAAGTCTTTAAGTCTTGAGTTCACATATCTAATTTCATTTTCTATACAAAGACCCTTGATGGCTTTCCTTGATTGCTTTTCAACATGACTCTTGAAGGCTAGAAACTTTTTAAACACTTCATTCTTGTCATCAAGAAAGTAAACCCATGTGAAGCGTGAAAAGTCATAATTGAAAAAGAGGATGTAGTGACCATTGCTAACTTATGTCACTACAAAAGGACCTAGTAGAATTATATGAACCAACTCAAGAACAATTGATGCTCTTCAAGACTTTTGTTTGTCATACTTTTCTTCTAGATGCATATCCATTAAACAAGTTGAACACTCACCCTTAGAAAAGTTGATTGTAGGTAGACCTTTGACCATATTTTTTGATTAAAGTTGATGAATATAACATAAGGCAAGATGTCCATACCACTCATGCCATAGTTTTCTTTGTGATTGAGATTGAGTCAACAAGGCATGTGAAGTAGATTTAGGCACAAAGTGGGAGAAGGAATAAAGCCTTTTTTCATGATTGACTTTACCTACTGCAACCAATGAATCATCTTTAATAATACACACCATTATTGGATTGGGAAGGAACTCAACTTTATTGCCATCTCCATAGTGAGTGATTTGGTAGATTGAAAGGAGATTAGAGCTAAGGTTGGGAAAATAGAGAGCTTCTTTAAACTCCCCAATTTCCATCTCAACTTGCCCTTTCCCTTCAACTTCCATTTTTGTATCATCCCCTACAAATATGTGAGGTACCTTAGATTTCTTCAATGAAGCAAAATCTCCTTTTGAAGAACCCATATGATATGAGGTACCTGAGTCAAGAATCCATTCCCCTGAAGAACTTGAACCAACCATAAGTGCTTGCCCTTTTCCCTTTGAAGTGGTGGGAGTTGAATCCTTGGAAGCATTTGGCACATCAATTTTGTTCTTCTTAAGTAATTTTTCCAACTCATCAATTCTCATAGTCATGCAATGATGCTCATGATCATTCAGTTTCTTGCAATATGCACAAAATATTTTGTCCTTCTTATAATTGTTTCCCTTCTTTTTGGAAGAAGAATTTCCTTGTTGTGAGGAGAGAGATTGTTGTGTCTCAGATTGTGATTTTTTCTTCCACTACTTCTTCTTGTTGTTGGTAGAAATTTTTACACTTTGATTTGATTGGTTCTCATTAGTACCCACCAATGCCTTGGTCTTTGATGACTTGAGAATTCCCATATATATCAACTTGGATTATTTCAACATCAACATTTCTGCTAATGCATCAAATGTAGGTTTAGTGAAGGCACTTCCCTGGTCAAGCTATGAGCATTGTAACTCAAAAAAAAATATGCATACTCTGAAGGTAGCCTCTTCAAGATGTGATGAATCAATCAATCATCCTTCATGGGATTACCATAGTCTTTAAGTAGTGCTCTCAATTCATTTTCTTTGTTGATATAATCTTGAATTGTGTCAAAATTCTTAAGATCCAATAGAAGTAGATCATCCTCAATTTGGAATCCCTTTTCCTCATCCATCTTATCATACAACCCTTCAAGTTTGTCCCAAGCAACCTTGGCTTCCTTAAAGCTAGAAATGTGGAAGAAGAGATCTCTATGAACACAACTCTTGATAATTCCTAAAGCTTGATTGTCTTTGATTTGCCAATCAACTAGTGTTGTAGCATCAATGGGTTTTACAATTGTACCATCAACATATAGATTTAAACCTTTTTCTCTTAATCTACTCCATACAATATCTTTCCATGTAATATAATTGTGTGAAGTTAGAAGTGGAGTTTTATATGAAACCATGATTCAAAAAATTAAATGAGTGCAAACAAGAAACACAAAAAACACAAGAGACACCCGCCCTATTCACTCAATTAAAAGACCCCCCCAAAAATGATTCTTTTGGCACTTTATATATAGTGTGTGTACAATAGGCCACTTGTCAAAAATGGAAAAAGTGGAATTTTAATTCTTTTGTTTATAATTTCCTTTTGAGGTTCAAATTTGGCACTAAGCACTACAACTTTGAAGAATAGTCAAAGCATTATAATGCAAAAAAATACCTAATTTTGAAAGTGATATTTTTTTCACACAACCATATAATATGATTGTAGATCTAGAAAATAGACAAAAACTTAAGCACTTTAAAAAAAAAATAGAACCTAAAAATGTGTCCAGATAAGCTCGTACAAAGCATTTGAAGTTGCAAAATGTAGGATTGGACAGGTATAGTTACCAAAAAATGCATTTTTTGACAAATCTATGCACCAAAACTATAAAATAATAGCACCACTAAATTTTTTAGGAAATTCTACCCAAAATTTAAAAAAATTGCACCTAATTTGGAGTCCGGATAACTGATTTATGGCTTCCCAAAGTCAAATTGTCAAATCAAAACTACATCTAAAGAGGGGTCTAGGCAACAAAACACTGGGTTGAATTTGATAGTCAAACAACCATCACAGTAGTATTATTTGGCCTCTAAATGATAGTTAGTTGACCATCAAATTTAGCATAGTAAAATGCTTACATCAGCATAAAACAATCCCTGGCTAACATGGCAAATGACGTGTTGTACAGACTGGTATGAAATGACATGCGGTAGAAGTTTAGTTAGCAAAAAGTGACATTTCTAGGCTTGATGACATGGAAGTCAAGTTGATATGGTAGGACACATGTCCAAAAGTACCTGCATGGTAGGTATGAGCTAGCACCGCTGATGTTGGGACACGTGGGATCAGAGATGAATGCAGAGATGAATGCATGGGCATCAGGAAGTGTGGGATTATCCCACATGGATTGTGCACAACACCCTTTGGGTGTTTAAAACCTTTTGGGTGTTTAAAACCCTTTGGTTGCCAAGTTTTAAACAAAGGCAAAGAGCCTGCCAGTAGTTGGTGAACCGGTTGTGTTATGTTGTGGTTGGAAATCAAACCGCCAAAATATGTAGGTTCCAACTACAAGATGTGTTAACCAGCATGTTGAGCCAATTTGCGAAGGAATATTTTGATGTAACAGTGAATATTCCCTATGGGGGATGGGGTTTCATCACCTAGTTCTTGCAAAAAAAATTCTTTGTAGGCCTAGTAGGCCAAAAAAATTCAAAAAATTGCTCCACAAAAGTTGACAAATTGTAGAGAAAATAAAATACTTATCTAAAGAATAAATTTGTAGATCTAATAAATGATCAAACTAGATTTTCAAATTGGGCCTTTGAGTGTCAGTTTGCAAAATTTTTTTGCCTCAAATTCGACTATGGCCTAGGGTAGGTGAATTTATAGTCAAATTTCAACGAATTGATGTTATGGATGCAATAGCAAGGTTCATTTTAGCTCTAGATGCTCCCAATGACTATGATACTTTGAATTTGGGTCGAGTTCCTCTAACAGGTGAAGCAAAAAATGGTCTCCAATGACTATGTAAAATTTTCCTCAGCTCTGATACCATGTAAGAATTTGCCTTAGGAAAAAATCACCCAAGATCAAGAAACTCAAGCATGAGCATAGAATGGACCAAAGTATGATGAGAATAATAATATCAAAATGAATTGATGCAATGTCATGTACATACACACTAGGAGTGCTTAAATATAAAGGCCTTTGGAATGCTTCTAGAATGTCTAGGAGTTAGCACACTGATAAGTCTTACAACCAAGCACATGTCCACTAGGAGTGGATTATCCTCCATTAAGCACATGAGTAAGTACAATGATGAGAGGATAAGCCTACAAAGGTGTAGCATGTAAAATTATGTTGTAGACACCATGTGCTAAAATAAGAATGCGAATAACTATGTTGTCAACATGACAACTCATAAGAGTATGCTAACTCCTAAGTGTCAAACTAATAAATAATAAAATAAAGCATTGACCTAAGTAAACTTAAGTAAAGTGTAATAAGTAAATACTTATTTACACCAACACATGTTCCTTCCATATAATTTTGTATTCAGGTTTGTCTCAATCGTCTTTCTTACATTTTTCTCATTTACAAGATTTCATCCCTCATTGCTCAAATTTCTAACCTTGTGAATTAGGTCATTATCAATTGCTACTTGTGCATCACCTAACCAAAACATATCATCATGTACCCTACTCAGAATGATTCAAGTTCATTCATGGTTATCAAACTCTGTATAAAACATATACTTCACTAGATTCAAGCCATCTAGGTGTGCATACTTAGACTTCAAGGATATATCATTATTAAAAATAGTCCCCAAGTCCTTGTTTATATCTTCATCATGTATGCTCTCACTCTTACAATGTATATAGACTCTAACATCTTCAACATGAAGCACATTCTCTAGAATTTTCAAAAATGTGCCTAATGGGTCATCCATAAGTAAAATAAATGGATGTTTCTTGAATACATACAATGGCCTTTCACTCACATCATAAATGGTTTGAATTGTCATTGAAATTTAACTTTATTCACTAAATGTTTTTCTTTTAGCTCTATAAAATACCTTAAACTCACATTTTAGAGCTTCTACAACTTTGCACTTCAAGAACTTCTTTTTGCACTTGACATCACTATCAAATTGCTTTTTAATTCACTCAGGACACTTTACATGAACAAATTCTACACATAATCTTGTTTATTATCCTTAAATCATTTCAAATTGTAGTGCACATAAAATGCATATCTACCACAAATTCAAATATTGTATCTATTCACCAGTAAACTTATTTTTCTAAATTCCTGCTTGTTGGATTCATATCTAGACTTTCACAGTTGACCATAGTTTCCACTCTATGTCAACTACCTTATGTTAACTTCACAACTTCCAAATCACTCTCTAAAATTAGTTCTGACCAAATGATGTACTACATCTTCTAAAATCGCTAAATTCAGGTAGGATGAGTCACAAACAATCTGTGACTTCAATGTCTCATTAGGTGCATCAAAATATTGTTCCTCCAAAACTATATAAGAGATTTCTCGATCCTTGGCTTTAACAAATGCCTCTTTGAATTCATCAACATGTTCCTTGAATGCTTCCTTCTAACTATTATCACTATCATTTTCATTCCTTCTATTATTTATGTTGTTCCTTTTGTAGTTAGGATTCCTAGTGAAGTTTCTTCTATGCATTATGCAATATCTTGCTGTGTGTCCAAAGTTATTACAAAACTAAAATCCATGTGCATTTCTTCTCTAATTTGTTCCATTCTAACTTTAAGGTGCCCTAAAATTCCTTACAATGTATCCAGGATTGTTACACTTCTAACACACAAATTGGCTCTTTTCTCCATTATATTTCTCTCCATTATTGGACCTACTCCATGATCTCCCTCTTTCATTACCTACAGGGTTATTATTCCTAAATATTCTACTATTTTCATTATTACCATCAAACTTAGGTTTCTTACACTATACTACTTTATGTCCATAACCATGACAATTATAACAATAGAAATTAGTAATAGGTTTAAAAGACTTACTTGTGCAATCTCTTTTCATATTTCCAGCTTTATTTCATATGAAGAATCTACCTTTGAACTCAAGTCTTACTTCCTTTGGTGGTTCATCTTGCTTAGGTTTATCAACTTGCTTTGTTTTCTCACATTCATCATGTTTTAGTTCAACTTCCTTTGAAACTTTAATAGATGTGCTTGATTCTACCTTACTCGGATCAAATTGTTTAGGGGATTCAGTAACTAGATCTGGTTCTCTTCTAATTTCAACTTTCTTGGTTGATTTCTCTCCAATAAGATATCCAAGTCCTATCTTATCATAAGAGGGTCTCTGGTGAAATATCTATTCATCTATCTTCTCACTACTAGAATTTAAGACTCAATTTAAGTTTAACAATTTTTAGTTCATGCTTCAAAATTTCAATTTCTTTCTAGAGATTTCCTACTTCATCATTGTCACTAGTCTATGCAATTTATTCCTTGCCAAATTTCAGATCATGAATCTTGTCTTTCAGTTTACCAATATAGACTTTTGCATCTTTATATCTTTCTTTCAAGTCATCTCACCTCGAATCAACAACAAAAACCCTTTTTGTGTAGGTTGTGGATATCACATCGATGAGTTGTAGATTGAAGTTCCTTTTTTCACTTTCCTTGAAACTTCAAAATCAAAATTATCATCAAACATATTTAATTAGGGTTGCACAACACCCCTAATAGATCACAAAAAATATTTTCAAGTTTTGTTAAATACACAATTTTAGCCCAGATCTAAAGATTTCCTCTCATTCTGATCATTAGAACAAGCATAAAGCATAGTTTAAAGGCGAGTTCCCTTTCCCTTCTTTGTCAATTCAATACATTTACATTTAGCATATATGCACATTATGGGTCCTTAAAGGATTTTAGACATCTTTCCCCTATTATTCAATCTAATTTGCATTAGTTCTCCTTATTCTATTTGGTCAGTACTAATCTCTCTAGATCAAGTCTTATAGAATCAGGGTTGAAAGGTTTCTCTTCCTTATTTACCCCTTCTCTATATCATAGACTTACATATGCAAGTGAATTATGTGTTGAACTTAGGGTTTGTATCCTTGAGTTGCATTTCCCACCACACAACAATAATATATATTAAAGGGACTAAGACTAAAATATATCAAAATCAAATCAAATGGTAGGACCAAAAAATAAAATAAAATAATTGATCTCACGTAATATTACAACTTTGATTAGTGAAAAGTTTTGGATGTCCTCTATGTCATCAAGAAATACCAAAATTTAATTTTACCTATGTATATAACAACAATAAATATGTTCTCGGATGATGCTATGAAAAATTTGCCTAAAGATGATGATGATTAGGAGGTCTTGGTGAAATTCAAAAAGACCTACTACTAGTCAAGGACTATCAAAAAAATATGGAGGAAGGTGCTTAGGGCCATCATGAAATAAATTTCTCTAGACAATATTATTCTAGGGTTTCTATTTATGATTTTGTGTTGTTGAATCATTTCTATTGTAATTCAAAAGTTTATATTCATTATTATCTTTACCCTTCCATGAATATTAGTATCAATGGGCTTATATCAAGAGAGGACAGGAATCGATCTGTCCATGCTAGGATAATAGTTTTAAGTTATAAATATTTCAAAACTAACTTTGTGGGTGTATATATCATGATTCATTTTGATTCTGAGGAAGAAACATATGGTTCAAGGGACCTTGATGATGAGGATTATTCTGATACTAATCTAGGTAATAATTTTGAGTCCAAGGAGGAGGATGTGGGGTCTAGTTCGAAGCAAGATAAGGCACAAGCTTCTCCATATAAAAGGAAGAGTACTCATAAGACCTAGAAGAAAGAAATTTAGATAAGAAATAAGAAAGAAAGGTATGAATACAATGAGGAGGAAGAAGATATTAACATTGATAGGGAAGAGATTGGAAAATATAAGAAGAAAAAAGCTCATTTCTCTGATGAAGATAATATCTCAAAAGAAGTCATTCATAGAGATCTCATGCCTTTTCTTCTTAAGGATGAAGGTGTTAAAAGTGGTGATAAGGACACCATCCCTCAAGTGAAGATATCTCCTCTAGCTATAAAAAATGAAGCTACTTGTGATCAGGCCAACATCTTCAATATGTGGGTTCCTTGGTAGGGAATGGATTTTGTTAGTGGTTCTGCAACTGAAAAGGCTAATATTAATGTGGAGGCATTAATTGATCCCCCTATTACCATCCTTGATGACTTTAATCATGAGAAGGGAATTAATGTTCTTTAGGCCACCAAAGATGGCGTATAAGATTTCTATAGGGCTATCAAGTGGTCCTTTCATTGGATCAAAGCCATTAATCTTAAGTTGAGGGATCTAGATAGAAAATTTAACCGTCTTGAGGCAATGATGGTGGGGAAAGATTATGTGGAAGGTGCAAGTTTGGGAAGTGGAGAGGGGGATAAGGTGGTAATAGGGAATAGGGGTGATTCTAGACTTGAGGAGCTATAAGATATGATTGCCTATTTAGAAAAAAAAATGCTAGTTTAGAGATTTCTCTTAGGAGTATTAGTGACCATAGCTACTTGGTTTTAAAGAGCTTTTTAGATCATCTTAGGATCCTTTTTAGCAAGTTGGATAACATTGGAACTAATAAATCCATTATTTAGGTGAGGAATAAGAAAGGCAGTCTTGGGGATGTTATCTCTAGCCCCATCAAAAGGACAAGGGTAAATACTCGCAAGAAGGACCAATCTATTGTGAAGGAGAATCATACATAAAGAAGATTGTGGAGGATATGAAGAGTCTAATTATGTCTTGAGGTCTAAGTGTTGGGTCTATTTTGTATTTTTTTTTGTTTGTTTTCTAGTTCTTGAGGTCTAGGTATTTTCCTTTGACAAGCCTTTTGTTTTCCTACTAGCCTATCTTTTGTTGTTGTTTTGTATAGTGGGGATTATTGGTAAATATTTTATTCTAGTTGTTTCATAGTACTACATGAGCTGAGTAGTTTAGAGGGTAACACAATTTAAGATGAGTTTAGTTCATGTCAAGGGACATCATAAAGAACCAAGCATTACTGAGCATCAAGAAGGTATATGTGCTGAGTTATGCAATTTTTGTATATGAGTTTAAAATGACACAAACACTAAGGTAAACTATTTTTCCAAGAATGAATCATTTTTATAAGTTTGAGGAGATAATCAAGGAGGTAATAATGCATATGATTATGCATTATTAATCCATATGCAATATGATAGACCAATAAAAAAATTGGAAAAGTCAAGCACATAAAAGAATGAATGTGGATCATTGATTGTGATATGGAAACTTATTAATATGGCTATAAGAGAAGGGTTTCAAGATAGAAAATGATGTTGTGAGTTAGAGGAATGTATTTGAAGCTTAAGGAGTATCATTAGGTTGTGAATGACTAAGGTGATTGAGAAATTTAGTGAGGAGATATTGTAGATCAGTCATAGATAGGTGATTAAAGTTTGGATAGAGAAGATTGTTATCAAAATTCTAGTACAAACCAAAGGATCAAGGTATTGTTACATTCTAACAAGTGTATCATGTGAATATCTTAATAGAGTGGTCCTAACAGACCTATTGTAAATATCCTAACAGAGAGCTCACTTAATTGTGATGCTAAACTCCTTTTGTAAAGGTAGACTGGTCATATTAGCTTTTAATAGAGAAAACCCCTTGGTAGATCATCAGAAGTGATCAAAATTGTAGCCCTAATAGGCACTTTGTAACTATAGTTGTGAAGATTTTGTGGATTCCATCCCCAGCACACTTTTACCTTTACTTTGGAGGGTTTTTGCATTACCAAATATTGTGACATGCATTGATTACTCATATATGTGTTTTATTCATGTGATTAGATGATAGAACTGACACTACATGTTATTACATGATGATACATGGTTAAAAGATTAATGAGGTGTGTGGTGAAATAAGTTTTATATGGTTTATGTTTGATGTTGTAAAAGTTTTGTAGATTTTGATTCACCCTTCCCCCACTCTCAACATCTCACTTTCCCATTAAATTATCAACAATTGGTATCAGAGATGAGTTCTCCAAGCAAGAAGTCTAACCACTTAAGAGTTAAATATCTTGGAGATGGAAGCCTACAAATTGGGAAAGGTGACTAAAAATTAGAAGCTTGATTTGCATCTTGCATTGGAACAAGTTAAGGCTATAAAGGAGGAATTGAGGAAATCCTTGAAAAGAAGGAAAGAGATGGAAATTCAGCGAAATGACACACAATGCAAGGAAGAAAGCTTTGAGAATGTATGTGATGAAGGAAATTCCAATGAAATTGATGAAAAAATAATAGATCTATTGAAGAAGAACAACATTATGAATGAAGAAGGAAGAGAACTAAACAGAGAAGATAAAATACACTCAGTAAGATTATGTGACATCATTGAATAGAATAAAAAGGTTGAAGAAGACAAGGCAATGATTGATGAAAATAAGAGGATAATGACTACAAGACTTGATGAAAGGATCAATGAAGTACAAAAACCGAAAAAAAAACAATTTGACATGGTCAATTAGCTACTAAGGTCCAATCATGAAATTGTGAGGAAGTTGGAAGAGATTGCAAACTTGAGATCAAAGAATAATCAATTAAAAAATGATTTGAGAGTTGAAAAAGAAATCATTGAAAGAATGAATAGATTGGAAAGGCCATGAGACAACTTGATGAACAATAAAAAGTATAAATAATATGTCATGATACCACTAGATTAGACTATATTGAGTTCATATCATCTACTAAGCAAGGAGAGTCATGAAAACATGGAGAAAAAATAAATGCAAAACTAAAGAAAAAGAAGCCTACATGTAATCACTATGGAAAACCAACTAATACAATGAATGTTTGTAGGAGAAAACTTGTAAGCCCAATCCGAAGTCTAAATTCAATGGTTATTTCTTTAATTTCAACAAACATAGACATCAAGTGTATGAGTGTAAATCAAAGATACTGGTTGCATCTAGAGTTGAAGGTTATTGTTATAGATGTCAGAAGTATGGTCACAAAGGAACAAGATTTCATATCTAATACTAAACATAGTTGGACACCCAAGGGTTAAGGAAATGCAACTAAGAAAGGGAATACAATAAATTGGGATTATAATAATTGGGTCAATTGTCAGTTATGTGGAAAGTATGGACATATTGCAGAAAATTTTTCAAGGATACATCTCAAAGCAAGAGTAGGAAACTAGAGAAACTTTAGTCCAATATGCTTTCACTATCAGAAGGTTAGTCACCTAACAAGAGATTGTATGAACTAGGCACCAACATCCAATAACAAAGAGAAAAATAGAAAAGCAAAGATTAATGCTAAAGCAGTGAGAAACTAGATGAATTAAACCTAGAAGAAGACATCTATAGGAGGAAATAGTGAAAATGATGAAGTTGTAATCACCTACTCCAATGGATCAGGTGATTTCAACACCACAAACTAAGTAAAGAGGTACATATGAAACTATATTTTAAAATTGTCAAATCATACATCAGTTCTTGATATTGAAAGAATGAAAGTCCAAATTAACATGTGATTATATGCATAAGAACATAGTTGTAGAATGGACGTGTTTAGATGTCAAGTTGAAAATTTATTGATGAGTGAGTGTTAGTGTAGACACCTAAAAAACCTTTAGAAAATAAAGTATTTTTATTTTCTAAAAAATTCCTGATGACATCATCATTTATTAATTAATTAATTAATTTATTTTTATGCCATTAAATCCCTTTTTTTTAAATTAAAAATATTTAATTAAGGAATCCCTCCCAAAAATGTTTAAATCTTATTTAAACATTATTTCCTTATTTATTAATTATTTAATTAATAAATTGACCAAAAATAGTAAAATAAATAAAAAATTTATTTTTTGCCCAAAACTTGGCCAATTTCCTTAAGACCACTAACCTCTTCCAAAATCTTCTAATCCTTCTTTAATTTTGATTAAAGGCTAATCCCATCATTTGCTACCCCTAATCCCAACTCAAAATATTTAATTAAGATTAAATATTAATCCTCATGTTTATTAAAAAAGTTTTAATAAATATCTCCTCAACCCAAACCCTTGAAATAAATAAAACTTTATTTATTTCCTAAAAATCTAATTTATCCTCATCCTAAGAAGTTCTAGACTCTTCTAGAAAGTCTTCATCCTCATCCTAGGAAATTCTAGACTCTTCTAGAAAGTCTTCATCCTCATCCAAAGCCTAGACTCTTCTAGAAGATGTCTTTAACCCTAATCCTAATCCCCTCCTAACCTTGTCACATTCCCTAAACATGGGTTAAGACTTGCTAACTCAAGGCAAAGTTAACAAATATCTCCTCCTTCACCCACCCTCATTAATTACAATCCACTTGCCATCCACTTGCCTATCCCTAAGATAATCCTAAACCATCCTAATCCATCCTCTAATCATTTGCACAAGCCTAAACAAGCTTAAAACCCTCCTAATCAAGCCCAAGTCGAAATTGCTCTCATCACCCTCAAAAAATCTCAACCATAAAACTTTATGAAGCCCACTAGGCCATAAATGACTCTTCCAAGCCCTTTTATTGCTCTTACAAGTCATTATGAGGGTCTTTATGAAGATTTTATCCCTCGAGCCTCCTTTGTTGACTCATCCTTCCCCTTTCCTCCATCCTCTCACCATGTGACATGTGTCACTCTCTGATTGGTTGTAAGGAAGCACAATCCATGTGCTCTCCTCTCATGCAATCTGAGCCTTCTATGAGCTTTTTCCCATCCTTGCATCTTAGCCCTCAATCCCTCAAGCCTCTTGCCTATAAATTGAATCCTCTCCCAAGTCATTTTAACATAATCCATGAAGTAAAGTTATAATGCTATTTTGAGAGCCAAATCCATACTAAAGCCATCTATCCACACCAAAAATCCACAATCATCCATTGAAGCCTTTGGAAGAATATTGAGCATACATCCTATCCATTTAGATAAAGCCACTCAACAAGAGAGCTTCTCATTGAGAGAGCCCATTAATGGCTCATATTTTCAATTGAGAGCTCATCTTAGTCTATCTTGAAGTTTATGAATTTTGTTTAGTTTGTAGAAGCTTTATTTAAATTTGGTTTCTATTAGCATACTAACATTGCTCATATACAGTTAGTACTCAAGTTTAAGAAGTGTTAAGTAATTGACAAAAATTATCATTGTAGATCGACTTGTGGTATTGGCCAAGTAGACAAATTTTTGAAGTGTTACTGCTGAGTATTGCAGTAATGGTCGAGATAGCCTATATTGTAGCCACTAAAAGTATGAAACATTAATGAGGCCCTAAAATCAAATTTTTTACCTATAGAGAAAATTTTGTCAATCATTTTTGTCATGCTACATTTGAGTTTTCAAGAGAAAATAGATCTCAAGCAATTTCTAAGGAAATTTGAGCAAGTTTCAAAATATTTGTGTATGTGTTGTCAATATTTTTGAAGTGATTTGTGAGATTTTTGTTTGAACGAAGTGAAGTAAATTTTCTTTGGTCAAACCCTAGTTGTAAAAATGGCATCTTATTGGTCAGCTATAGAGAAGAAAACTAAATCAAAGGTTAGTAGTGTTTATTTGATTAGGAATGAAGCTATTAAGCCACCTAAATTCAAGGTGTACCCCAAGATTGTAGTAAAGGGAGATTCCTTTGGAGTCCTATCCTTGATCCCACTGAGAGTCATATTGATTCACGATTTGAGATCTTGTTACATGTGTAAAATTGGTGAGGTAGGAGATTTTGAATTAAGAAATGCATATGAGAAATTATGTGTAAATGGAAATTTGAAGGAAGAACATAAATACATTGCAAAGAAAGAGTTAACTAATGCCCTAAATTTTCCAAAGGTTTTCAAAATCAAGTGGATTAAGATCATTCTTAGTCAAATCCATGACATGAAACTATGGTCAAAAGGAGTACCTATAAAGATAACAAGGCATATTATTCACCGAGTCTTGGATATCCTGTTACAGATAAAGTGAAAACAATTAGATGCCATAGCAAGGATGAAATTGAGACAAACACATTGGCAAAATGGAATAAGCAAGGGATGGAAATTCCTACTATCAAGGATGCAAAAGTTGAGTTCATAGTGAGGGTCATTACACATAAATTCTATCAATCTAGCCAACTAAATAGTGTACCCTATGTTGAAGTGATGTGGTATGGACGATTGTGAAGAAATATCAAAACTATGATCTTGCAGACCTCCAGCTAGGACAACTAGCTACAAACTTGGAAAGTATCAGGAAAGAAAAGAATAATATGTGAAAATTTGTTTCTTTACTTGTTTGTATATTATTTTATTTCAAAATTCTTTTCCTACAATAGGAGATGCCACTTCAAACAAGAATAAACTAGTAACTCAATAAATCAATGAGTTTATTAATCAGTTAGGTGATATTTTGGGAAAGTAATGGATGGTTACTTTAAAGAGTTTGAGCGAAAGATGAAGAATAGGTCAAGGATTCCTCAATCCTTAGTGGAAAAATATTATGATGATGTTTATTTTTTAGTGGACACTGATTGGACATATATTTAGGTAGTCATACCTAGGATGGCATGGTTAAGACCATTACCCTATAAGATAAACATTGATGAAGCAACTACCATAATTAATTCATTTTTAGATGAACCCATTAATAAGTATGATGATCCATTTGGTAGATTTGAAACTAAAAAATAAAAGATCACATTGCACATCAATGCGCCTAATATTGAGAAGAAGAGATAATGCATGATAGAGAACTTGGAAAGAACATCTGACGAAGGAGCTAGAAAAGAAGGACCATTAAATATCACCAAGAACAAAGGTAAGGATATGTCTAGTAAAGAAGAGGAAGAGGGAAAATAAGAAGAAGAAGTAGAAGAAAAAGATAAAGAGATTGTGGTTGTTGAGCCTTAAGCAAGAAAGAGTACAAAGGTCACCAAGCCTGTCCCAACTGAAAAAATAATCACAAGACATAGGACAAAGGAAGTAACTATAGAAGTGACTGAGCTCGAGAAATAAGTATTTCAAGATACAAAGATTTCTCAAAGGAAAATACTGACAAAGAGGAAGAATACCTCAGTAGAAGAAGCTGAGTCAAACAAGCCTACAAAGAAGCCTACAAAGAAAGGTTTTTATGCCTAAAGATGATGATGAAAGGATCAAGTTAGAGGATACAAGTCAATTTAGAATTATAGTTCACAATCCACCCTAGACCATAGATGAACTTTGTGAGAATATCAGTGGGAGTGAAGGAATGACAAGATTCAAGTATACAAAGTATGATACCTTGGATGCTACAGATAGCAAAGATTGAAGATTTAATTTTGGATATGATGGCAACATTTAAGTATACACGATTGGAGCTAGGTAATTTGATACCTAATGAATTGTATAATAAGATTAATGAAAGATGGAAATATTCTTTGAAGACTAAGAGATAGATAAGAGAAGGAAAATTTTCAAATGTAATGCCTAATTTGAGCAAAAGAAAATTTCCAAAGCAACGAGTAAGTGTAAAAGTAAATTTGTACCCAAAAGAAGAGCATTTTTTATATTGAAGAGAAAAATAGAAAATGTAGTTAAAGGTAGTATGATCATTTGGAAGAATATTTATAGAGTAATGATTGATGAAGAGAAGAAGGATGAGGCTGAGTAGGCTAGGCCTAAACTTGTAGAGTTGGATAACACAAACAATTTCAATGATGATATTATTCAACAATGTGGAGAAAAAATATAAACAATCACAGCTGAAGATGAACTAGAGGGAAGTCCAGTTGAAGATGTGACATGAAATGAGGAAAATTAAAAGACTCAACCTAAGAATAAGAGTGCTATACTAATCGAGATAGAGAGGAAGGAGGAAGCTCCATTATCAAAGTCAACATATGAAATTTTGTTGAATCCAAATCCTGTGTTGGAGCAAGTATAAGATTACACTATGATTGACATAGGTGAGCACTCAATAGATGGATTCAACACTTGTTATTCTAAATATTCCTATTATTTCACTAAGTCTAGATGTTAGTCAAGGTGATGCAAATATTAGTGAAGCTAAGTAACAATTTCAAACCAATGAAGGAGAAATCATCCAGACACCAGAATAGAAAAATGATGCCAAGTAGGGAAATGAAGATGTAAATAATGAGGGTGAGAAGAATGAGAAGAGTCAAGAAGATAAATTAGACCAATCTATGATTAGTAATAGACCAAGTTCTCAAGACCTCTATGGGAGGGAGAAAAGAAGGCAAGACAGGAGAGTTCAACTAGTGAACTCAAAATTAGAGATGAAAAGGAGAAAGAAAATGAACCAAAACAACAAGAAAGTAAACCTAAAGAGAAAAATATAGATGAAGAGACTAAGAAGGTCAATGAGACAAAAGAGGAACCACAAAGGCTGATTCTGGAAGCTCCTTTATAAGAACAATAATCTACCTTGAGCTTCAATACACTAAACTCTAAAGGAAAGAGATTGAAGAAGAAGGTGAAGTAGTCACCACAAGCCATAAAGGGAAAGGCTATCACTCTAGATGAGGAGATCATGATTCCTAATTGAGACACATCCAAATTGAGTATTGAGATGATGAGAACATTAAGTGACTTGCTAGATAGGAAGGTAAAGCAATAGGAGATGAAAAAAGAACATCAATGAAGGAAAGTATTATATTACACTAAAGATATATTTCTTAATACTATTATTTTTTATAATCTAGATGAGAAGAGCCCCCATAATTGAGCAATTGATCAAGATTTTGAAGAATCTTAATGACCCTGGTATAGATACATAAAAGAAATTCATGTAGTGTTCATAATGAAAATTTGAGAGTAAAGTATTGGAGAAGGTTGCTATAGAAATTACAATCAAGAAGGTTGAGCTCTCCTCTCTAATTACTAATTTGGAGTAATTAGTTTTTAGTGCCATTACATTGTTTTCAAATATTTTTAGTGTTCTAAGTTTTACACAATAAATTAGGGAGAAAATAAAATTGATGAGGATTTATGGAAGTGTGGATTGTATCTTAACTTAGATCCTAGTTTCAATTAAGTATATTTTTCAAAGATTAGATTTCAATAGGGTAAATAGTCAGAATCATTATATGAGGACTGTAACACAAAAAATGAGGTCACATAGATACAAATCAAGAGCACACATAGGTTGATCAGATAAACATATAAACACGAGTAATGAACAAAAATATAGGCATGGATCTGTTGGAATATTCAAATGGGAAGAATGCTTCTGAGAGGGGGGGGGGGGGGGGGGTTGGTGAATTAGAAGTATTACACTTTATCCATTAAAAAAACTTGAACTAAACACATGCATCAAAAACACATAACACTAGATTTTGGTAACCCAGGAACCCTCCAAGAATAAGAAGGTAAAACTGGGGTGAGGATGATACCCACAAAATCACTACAGCAATAATTCTTTTGACCACTTCTAATGGTATACCTTGTGAAAGGCCTACCCTGTTAAAGGCTTTACACTATATCAATAGTGACTTGGTTAAAGGATTTACAAACACTTTTCATTAAGTGTCACCCTGTTAAAAGATTTAATCACCTCTTCAAAGGATCTACAACCTAGCTATTAAGCTAACCTATCAACATAGGATTTCCTTTCTAATACAATTACTAGAGAGTATTAGGTATAATAAAAATGATAGCTTACAATCCTTGATTTTTGAATTCGGGCACTTGATCTGCTCTCTCTGATCTTGATTCTCTAAAATCTAATATCTATTCATATCCCTTGCTTTGTTCTGATCAATTGAATATCTAATTGCTGCTCTCTTCCTCTAAGTCCTTTTACTCTTCACTCTGAATTTTACTATATTTTCCTCATACACTTCTTTTCTCTCATGAAAAATGAGATTTTGTCTTCCTTATAAAGACTTTTGAAGACTTAAGGTTAGGTATGGATCTACAATCCATATTGAATCTTTATTTCCTGCTCTTTCCTTGCACTTTTATTATTGGTTGCATGCCTTCTCCATTTTTCTTATTGGCTGCATACAGATTGCATAGGAAGTACAAAAGATTAGATCTTATCACTTAGATCCTTCGAAATTCATCATATGTCAGCCATAAAAATGGTTTACATCTGAGTTTGTGCCTTCTCAAATTCATATGTGCACTCTATGTTACTTGGCACTTTCTAATTCCTGATGCTCAACACATATAAGAAAACTGGCTCACTCGGCTCCTGTAGTGATTCTATCCTGCTTGGCATCATCTGTGACTCGACATCATCTATGACTTGGCACCTATATATTACTTGACACTTTTATCATTCTCATCACCTGAAGTCACTCAACACTTGATCTTCACTCAACACTTGTTGCAATTCTTACTTGGCATACATAGTGTACTTGGCTTCAATGTAGAAAGTGGTTAAGTGTGTTGACACTCAAATGTCAAAACCATTCTGAGACTAAAAATCTCCCCCTTTGACATGAGTGTCAAAAACAATTAACTAAGAATTATTTATTTGACCTTAAGATTCTTATAACTCCCCCTGAGCTGATTGTGCCATCCATTCCTATAACCAAAATTTTGATATATCTGATACTCTTTAGCTGTGATATACAATGTATCTCCCCCTTTGTTATATCTCCCTTATTATATCTCCCCTTATTATATCTCACCCTTTTTGACACAAATGTCAAAGGGTACTAAGGGTTAAGACCATATTTCACCAAAAATGCACTATTTACCACCATTACATTGTTTTCAAATATTTTTAATGTTCTAAGTTTTACACAATAAATTAGGGAGAAAATAAAATTGATGAGGATTTATGGAAGTGTGGATTGTATCTTAACTTAGATCCTAGTTTCAATTAAGTATATTTTTCAAAGATTAGATTTCAATAGGGTAAATAGTCAGAATCATTATATGAGGCTTGTAACACAAAAAATGAGGTCACATAGATACAAATCAAGAGCACACATAGGTTGATCAGATAAACATATAAACACGAGTAATGAACAAAAATATAGGCATGGATCTGTTAGAATATTCAAATGGGAAGAATGCTTTTGAGAGGGGGGAGGGGGGGGGGTGAATTAGAAGTATTACACTTTATCCATTAAAAAAACATGAACTAAACACATGCATCAAAAACACATAACACTAGATTTTGGTAACCCATGAACCCTCCAAGAATAAGAAGGTAAAACTGGGGTGAGGATGATACCCATAAAATCACTACAGCAATAATTGTTTTGACCACTTCTAATGGTCTACCTTGTGAAAGGCCTACCCTGTTAAAGGCTTTACACTATATCAATAATGACTTGGTTAAAGGATTTACAAACACTTTTCATTAAGTATCACCCTGTTAAAAGATTTAATCACCTCTTCAAAGGATCTACAACCTAGCTATTAAGCTAACCTATCAACATAGGATTTCCTTTCTAATACAATTGCTAGAGAGTATTAGGTATAATAAACATGATAGCTTACAATCCTTGATTGTTGAATTCAGGCACTTGATCTACTCTCTCTGATCTTGATTCTCTAAAATCTAATATCTATTCGTATCCCTTGCTTTGTTCTGATCAATTGAATATCTAATTGTTCCTCTCTTCCTCTAAGTCCTTTTACTCTTCACTCTGAATTTTACTATATTTTCCTCATACACTTCTTTTCTCTCATGCAAAATGAGATTTTTTCTTCCTTATAAAGACTTTTGAAGACTTAAGGTTAGGTATGGATCTACAATCCATATTGAATCTTTATTTCCCGCTCTTTCCTTGCACTTTTATTATTGGTTGCATGCCTTCTCCATTTTTCTTATTGGCTGCATACAGATTGCATAGGAAGTACAAAAGATTAGATCTTATCACTTAGATCCTTCGAGATTCATCATATGTCAGCCATAAAAATGCTTTATATCTGATTTTATGCCTTCTCAAATTCATATGTGCACTCTATGTTACTTGGCACTTTCTAATTCCTGATGCTCAACACATATAAGAAAACTGGCTCACTTGGCTCCTGTAGTGATTCTATCCTACTTGGCATCATCTGTGACTCGACATCATCTATGACTTGGAACCTATATATTACTCGACACTTTTATCATGCTCATCACCTAAAGTCACTCAACACTTGATCTTCACTCGACACTTGTTGCAATTCTTACTTGGCATACATAGTGTACTTGGCTTCAATGTAGAAAGTGGTTAAGTGTGTTGGCACTCAAATGTCTAAACCATTCTGAGACTAACAATCTCCCCCTTTGACATGAGTGTCAAAAACAATTAACTAAGCATTATTTATTTGAACTTAAGATTCTTATAACTCCCCCTGAGCTGATTGTGCCATCCATTCCTATAACCAAAATTTTGATATATCTGATACTCTTTAGCTGTGATATACAATGTATCTCCCCCTTTGTTATATCTCCCTTATTATATCTCCCCTTATTATATCTCCCCCTTTTTGACACAAATGTCAAAGGATACTAAGTGTTAAGACCATATTTCACCAAAAATGCACTATTTACCGCCATTACATTGTTTCAAATATTTTTAATGTTCTAAGTTTTACACAATAAATTAGGGAGAAAATAAAATTAATGAGGATTTATGGAAGTGTGGATTGTATCTTAACTTAGATCCTAGTTTCAATTAAGTATATTTTTCAAAGATTAGATTTCAATAGGGTAAATAGTCAGAATCATTATATGAGGATTGTAACACAAAAAATGAGGTCACATAGATACAAATCAAGAGCACACATAGGTTGATCAGATAAACATATAAACATGAGTAATGAACAAAAATATAGGCATGGATCTGTTGGAATATTCAAATGGGAAGAATGCTTCTGAGAGGGGGGGGGTTGAATTAGAAGTATTACACTTTATCCATTAAAAAAATATGAACTAAACACATGCATCAAAAACACATAACACTAGATTTTGGTAACCCAGGAACCCTCCAAGAATAAGAAGGTAAAACTGGGGTGAGGATGATACCCAAAAAATCACTACAACAATAATTGTTTTGACCACTTCTAATGGTCTACCTTGTGAAAGGCCTACCCTATTAAAGGCTTTACACTATATCAATAGTGACTTGGTTAAAGGATTTACAAACACTTTTCATTAAGTGTCACCCTGTTAAAAGATTTAATCACCTCTTCAAAGGATCTACAACCTAGCTATTAAGCTAACCTATCAACATAGGATTTCCTTTCTAATACAATTGCTAGAGAGTATTAGGTATAATAAACATTATAGCTTCTAAAATCTAATATCTATTCGTATCCCTTGCTTTGTTCTGATCAATTGAATATCTAATTGCTGCTCTCTTCCTCTAAGTCCTTTCACTCTTCACTCTAAATTTTACTATATTTTCCTCATACACTTCTTTTCTCTCATGCAAAATGAGATTTTGTCTTCCTTATAAAGACTTTTGAAGACTTAAGGTTAGGTATGGATCTACAATCTATATTGAATCTTTATTTCCCGTTCTTTCCTTGCACTTTTATTATTGGTTGCATGCCTTCTCCATTTTTCTTATTGGTTGCATACAGATTGCATAGGAAGTACAAAAGATTAGATCTTATCACTTAGATTCTTCGAGATTCATCATATGTCAGCCATAAAAATGGTTTACATCTGAGTTTGTGCCTTCTCAAATTCATATGTGCACTCTATGTTACTTGGCACTTTCTAATTCCTAATGCTCAACACATATAAGAAAACTGGCTCACTCGGCTCCTGTAGTGATTCTATCCTGCTTGGCATCATCTGTGACTCGACATCATCTATGACTTGGCACCTATATATTACTCGACACTTTTATCATGCTCATCACCTGAAGTCACTCAACACTTGATCTTCACTCAACACTTGTTGCAATTCTTACTTGGCATACATAGTGTACTTGGCTTCAATGTAGAAAGTGGTTAAGTGTGTTGGCACTCAAATGTCAAAACCATTCTGAGACTAACAATCTCCCCCTTTGACATGAGTGTCAAAAAAAATTAACTAAGAATTATTTATTTGACCTTAAGATTCTTATAACTCCCCCTAAGCTGATTGTGCCATCCATTCCTATAACCAAAATTTTGATATATCTGATACTCTTTGGCTGTGATATACAATGTATCTCCCCCTTTGTTATGTCTCCCTTATTATATCTCCCCTTATTATATCTCCCCCTTTTTGACACAAATGTCAAAGGGTACTAAGGGTTAAGACCATATTTCACCAAAATTGCACTATTTACCTCCATAATCATCTTGAGAGCTACATCCCAATTATGCAAAGCAATTTCCAATGTCTTGTGCTAGATGGTTGTCTCTGCAGCAAGGTGAACAAGTCCATATAAAGTAGAAAGATTAGGATATTTCTTGACAATAGTTTCAGCATAGGCTTGTTCTTTATGGATTACTTCCAAATGTGGGGTAATAGAAGATTAGAGCTACATCAGTTTGGCCTTGATGGTGGCCTCTTCTGCTGTCAACACAGGTACTTCCTTTTGGGTGTGAAGTGTTTGATTAAATTGCTTCTCACTTTGAGCTAGTTCTTTTTGTAGTTGCATGCTTGAAATATTTAGATTCCTCTCCAGGCTCATTATTCTTTGGCTTTTCTCCAATGTGAAGTATGAAAAGTCACACAACTTTTTGTACAATGAGAATATATTCTCAAGTACCTTTTTCACTTTGTCAATCATCTTTGCCAATTCAACCTAGGAAAGTTTAATTTCACTAGATATTTTCTCATTTACTTTCCCTTGGAATTTCCTTTTAGACCATTCCATAAGTTTTACATTAGTTTTTTTGTCTTTATTTTCCACCTGGTCAACAATATTTGATGATTGTTCCATTATATGCTTTGTCTCATCTGCTGACTACAAACTGAAGGCATCCATAAATATGTCCTTAATCTCATGTAATACTTGCTTTTGTTTATACTCCTCCCTGAGTATCTCTTGCCTCTTTCTTCTATTCAATGCTTCTTGCACCTCAGTGATTTGATCAATGCTTATTGTTTTTGATTCATAACTAGGTATGACTATCTCCTCATCTAATTCAAGGTCTCCATAGTGAAGCACCCTTGCAACTTTTGTAGTACTTGATCTTGGTGCTGACATTTGTAGTGGCATTGCATCATTGCTTGGCTATTTCGGAGGAGTCCCCAAAGTAGGAAAATTTATCAATGTTTGTATTGCCTCCTGCTCTTTAGGGGTTTTCTATGCTTCCTTCTCCTCCTATCTGCTACTGTTAGAATTTATAATCTTTTCTTGGTTGTATTTATTAACTGGGATAAACCAAGATATCCCTTAAGTTGTTTGTCCTCTAGTCCACATGTGAGGACAAGTCTATTTTGTAATTCCTTTATTAAGGAAAATAGTTATTCCTCCTTAAGAGGATTATGACACTTGTTATGCACACACTTATGAATGTGGAAATCATTCACATGGGAGTTACAAATGACTCCTCCTCTCATCTCTTTATAAGAGATGCTTCTCTCTCATTCTTAATACACAATCACTATGTAGTTCTTGTAATGAGCCAGTGGCTTCATTTTCTCTCTTCTCTCTCCTCCTTTCATTCTTTAGGCATTTGTCTCATTCATATTATTCACAAGGGGGTTTCTTTGCTTTCCCCTTTCAAATCTTTGTCTCTTCTTGTTGATTCATTGGTGGTTGTTCATTCTTTCTCTCTCTCTTTGGATCTGAGTTTATGGTAACTATTTTCACAAACTCTATTGGATTAATTGATAATTCTTTTATCTTAGTTCATTTCGATGTTATTGTTTCTAACATGGTATCAAAGCTATCCTAATCCTTATTTTTGAGTTTTGTGATGATAGATAGAGCTCACCTTATTTTGACCTAAGCATTTAAATATATATATATATATATATATATATATATATATATATATTTGCTCTTGTTCCAAGTAGCTTTTTTTTCAATTTGAGTTTAGTAGCATTAAAAAATAATTTTCTATATTTAATCTTTCATATATAGATTTTTTATAGCATTTTTTAAAATATAGTTTTTTTTAACCTTAAATATTTAATCAATCATTAACACTAATACAGTATTTTTTTTTTGTTTGTTTTTAAAACATTATTTTTCAAAAAAAAAAATTCAATTGTGTTGGAAGGAACACTTCTTAATTATTAGAGTTTTTTCTACTTACATTAGTTAATTGAAACCTATTCATTTTTAAAATATTTTTAATATATATTCTAATCTATAATCTTATGAGATTTATTAAATATTTAATTTTAATAATTTCATTTTAGTATCTCTATGATTTCCAAATCTAAATCTTACCTTTCCGATTTTCTTTGTAAGTTTCTTTTAGCATTTTTTTGATCTTTTAGCATCTTTCCTTGATTTTTCTTGTTACCCATTCGACTATCTATTTAGATGAGAGTTCTCTCTAGCATTTTTTTTTCATTTGATTCACTCTTGAATTCGTTTCTTCTACAATTTTTTGCTTGGTGTTTTATTTATTTTTGTTTTTCTTTTGATGCCCTTGTGGATAATGGAAAAATGTTGAGGAGGAAGCCTTCATAGGTGGAAGTGCATTTAGAGGACAAAGAAGAGGTCATAGAGGCATGCAAGAGGCTCATTCCTCCACCTCCCTTCCCTCCTTCAAAGTCCTCTGCCGCTTCTGCCCTTCTTTTCGACACCTTGCTATTGCATGGTTCACCCCTGTGATTTGCACTTTGCTATTACAACACACCTTAATCTCATGCTTAATCTCATAGCTGTTACAATAGAGCTTTATAATTTATAAGCCTTTATCTTCTTAAAACAATTTGTCGTGACTTCTCTATGCAATCACACTATTCTGTAATACAATTGTCAAGCAATTGACATGTGACTTTGCTAAACATGCAGATGCATTAGAAATTCATTGTTATAGCACTCAGCTTCCCATTTTACCTCTTTTAGATTATTCTTGGAGCTTCGACAAAATCTCCTTGTTTGTAACCAAATCTTGTTGCAAATCATCCATGTAGAGTGTTCCCTATATCTGTTTTTCCATTTGCATTTGGAAAAGACTCCTCTGTGTGCAAGCAAGTGGGCTTTATTCTTTTTCCATCTCTTGCATTATGCCAGCAAGGAATTGTCTATGTTTAGATGATTTATCTTGGAGGTATTCATTTTCTTAAGTGATTGCCCCTTCTTAACTCTTTGCTACTCTCCCTTCGTTCCTCCTGAAAGCCTTGCATTATGCATTTCTTTACATGGGAAGTTGGAGTTTTAAAAAAAAGTTATTTGTTTGTGATTTTTTAGCTTATTGTAGTTGTCTTTGCATCCGCTTTTCATTGTTTTCTGTTGTGCTTTGATTTTGTGGGTTATTTTTACTATCCCATCTAATGCTTTCCATTGTTAGAATCAGGTTTAGTTTAGTCTAGTTCTGCATTGGTACAAAGGTGAATAAGAATGAGAGACCCTTGTTTGTCTTTAGACCTCTGTATGGCATCCATATGCTCAAAGCACAGCATTCTGGATCCCACTCATCCTTAGGATCTTGAAAGCTTTAAGCTTGACTCTTCTTCTTCCGGTTCTTTTCATGATAATCAAGATTTTGAGGAGTACGTGAGCAGAGTAGGGAAGAAAGATGGGGTGTTTAATAAATTTTTTTAATAGCTCTTAATTAGCTATTTTAAATAAGTTTTTTAAAAAGCCTATAGTTAACTTTTTACAAGTTTTTTAAAGAAAAGTTTAATATAATTTAAAAATTTAATATAAACCTTTTCTTATTGTTTTAGTAATAAGTGTGGCTAATCTTACAATCAAATTTTTAAATTTTAATCAATGCTTTTAAGTTTTAAATGATATTTTATGTATTACTTTATTCATAAAACTTCATTTTTTAGTTTTATTTAATAAGCTTTCTAGAATGATCGTAGCATAAGTTATAAAATTAATTTATAACTTAATGTTTGACATTCTCATATTTCAAACTCTTTCAACAACATTAATTAGGATTCCATATTCTCAAGTCATAAAATTTGGTTATAACCTATAAGTTATAAAATTAATTTATAACCTATAAGTTTGGTTATTTACTATTACGTTGCTAGTTATAAAATTTATTTATAACTTGTACATTTGGCTTTAATAATTATAATTTGTATTAGTTAGATACTACTTTTAAGTTTCTATTTTAAGGATATTTGCAGATTCCTTAGTAAGTTTGAACAAAACATTGGTTGATACAGTTTCTATATTTGCAAAAGAAATATTCCTCTAACGTTTTCTTGCAGGTCTGCATCATTATTCGCCTATTACAACATCCATTCTAAGTTATTCTCTGACAACTTTTTATAACTCTTGATTATTATCTTTAGAATACTATTCAAAGTCTTCCATTTGTAGCATTACATGATAAAGAGAAATCATTGCTAAAAAAGGTTGTTGCTAATTAACCACATTAAAACATATTTTTCTATGAATTCCTGTAGACAATTAATATAGTAAGTCTATTTCAAATGAGATGAGTATATAAATGTTTCTTTTCTCTCTCTTGCGATCATAATTAAACCTAAACCTATTGCATGCCTAATTTTTTTTAACCCTCTCCTCTGGGCCCAACCCCTTACACCTGATTAGTAGAACCCACCGACTCCACTATAATCCCTATGTTGTCATCCCCAGAAGAGGCCCTCATCTGAGGATGAACCCTTCAATTTTCACAATATCAGACCACCACTAAGATTACATCAAATAATGCATATGCCCTAGCCACCATATCTGTTGGTAGTAGCCCTACAATATGAATCATTTCCCTTTCAAAATACATGTGATTCTTTAGCCGCAACCCTATCCTCATAGTATCCAAAAGGGTCATTCGTACCATATCCTCATCAAATTTCTTGATGGGAATAATTCTCCCACCCATGCCTTTGAACCATGCAATGAATAACCACTGATTGCCTCATCTAGTATGGCTGCATTCACAAAAGGTGGATTAATACAGACCTCTTCAATCTTCATCATCATCCTATACTCAGGTAACATATCATATATGTTTGAGTACAATATGGACAATATTTGTGTTTGATACATAGGACATGGTGCTCTTGGCCTCAACACCCCATCTCCTATTATTCTCGTTATTGCATGCTCCACCTCTCCAGGCATTGCTTGAAATAGTTCATCAAAATCCCCTCTCAGGTATGTTGACTCTAGTGGAAATTCCCATGTTAAAATGGGTATCATAACTCAGAGATTCAACACTTTATGATCCATTTTCTCTCTACAACCTGCATTAAAAATACATAAGGAATATAAGTTTTTTTTCATGACAAAAAGATACTTTTGCATGCTCTACTTTCATATGCTTTACCTTCACCTAGAATCAACTCGACTGAAGTTTTTTGAGTAAGACTCTAAATGCTTCTCTCTACTTCATTCTCTTTGTTTGCATCTTATAGAAGTTTTCTTTTCTTTTCTATTCGATTACATTGTTGACTGCCCAATGCATGTTAGCGGATTCATTTTTGGCTTACTTGCAACTATCTTTTCTAGTTATATTCTTTTGTAACTGCTAAAATTTTCTAATCATTGCTTTAACTTCTCTGTTCATGTATGAAAAAAATTAAAGTTTTTTTAGTTGTTCATGTAAGATGCTTTTTAGCTTTCATCTTTCTGAAAATTCGGTTATTTTTTTTAACAAAAAAGAGTACTCTATTTTGCTTTGGCAATCATTACTAATTATTGTGATTAGATTTTGTTATTCCAAATTTATCAAAAATTAATATTTAAGAGACTTTGTCTTTATTCAAAATGTTCATTCTACTTGATCTATATTTTTTTTAAGGATCCTCTCAATATTGTGACTTACCATATATTTATTTAAGTATATATGGGTGCACACATATATACCCAGATAAATATATAATTTTATGACTATAATAATTCAAAAATTGATATATACCTTCACAAAATGAATTAAGTACTCATGTTTACCCTCAATGGAGTTTTATACCTGATATACATATTTTGTTTATTTATTTTCTCAATGATCATCCTTGGATCTATGCATTTACCTTAATTCTGATTGGATTATGAGTTATCTTACACATTTTGCCTTCAACCTTATTGTGATATTTTGATGTGCACATAGTTGCACTATTATGCTTTTATAGCATCATTCTATACCCATGTTGGCACTTTATGGTTCTATACCATTGATATACATTATTTATATGATATTTTGTTTTGAGTTGCATAGGGAGCCAATTTTTATCAAGGATAACTATGTAGGTCCCCTCAGGAAAACTGATACATAGTTTCCTTATCTGGCCCATGGAGTATCCCTCCATCCTATATTAGTGATCACTCATTCTATATGGATTTTCCCTCCATTTGATCCTATCTGTTCCATTTTGATAGGATAATTTCTTTATGGAGTTTCCCTCCATTTGGTTCTATTGGTTCCACTTTGTAAAATTAATATTTTTCTATATGCTCTACTTTGAAAGGTTGATATTTATGGAGTTTCCCTCCATGTTGTTCCATCTTTGTTCCTCAATGTGAGGATGATATTTTATGGGGATTTCCCATTTCTATCTCTTTGTCTCCTTGGTGTATGTTCCTAGTTGTGATTTATTCATGGTATGGCTTCCTACACCTTGCTCATTTTTTAGTGTATAGGTGATGAGGCTACCATATCTTGGAGCACTCCAATATTGGAGACTCTATTTGAGAAAGTTGTTTTGACCCATGATTATCTTTTTCCTCATGGAAATGATGTTTCTTGTCCATGATGGATTTCCAATTTGAAGGCAATATGTTGTTACTCCCTCATAATCCATTCGTTTGAGTATCCTAACAAAATCATGATAATACTAATTTGATCAGCATGTCTCTCTTTTTACTTTATTTTCATATATTAATGTGATAATGATCTACATACTTTATTACTTAGATCATGAGTCATGCATGTTATGGATTGATCACCCATTAACTTGTAGTAGGATGATTCATTAAGTGGACTGTCTATATCTACATGATTGATACAATGTTGATGCACGTATCATTAGTTGGCCTTGTCTATGGTCATTAGTACATTAGTATAATATCCCATTCATGAGAATACTGATCAAACTTTTTGATAATATTTTGAGCATATACTTCATTTTGATATCAGGTTATCTCCATTGCTTTGAGGTAACATGTTATATTTTCTTCATTGTTTCTCTATGAGAGTTTTATTATCCTTATTCAAAGGATTTCTAATTTGCATATAAGATGAAATACTTCCTATGGATAGTTGTCTTGTCTCTTGTCTCTATGTTTTTCTAGTAATCCATCTAGCACATACAAGATTGGTGTAATTTAATAACCTATCCATTTCTCTCTTGGCTGTACGAAGATGTACCTACACTCACAAGAGACCTTTTGCATAAAAGAAGACATTGTCAAAGATCAATTTGCTGCTATTTTCATTGTAAAAATTTGGGTTTAATACCCTTTGATGTAATTTCCCCAAGTAAATATTAAAGGGGGGTGTTAGAATTTATAATCTTTCCTTGGTTGTATTTATTAAATGGGATAAACCAAGGTATCCCTTAAGTTGTTTGTCCTCTAGTCCACATGTGAGGACAAGTCTATTTTGTAATTCCTTTATTAAGGAAAATAGTTATTCCTCCTTAAGAGGATTATGACACTTGTTATGCACACACTTATGAATGTGGAAATCATTCACATGGGAGTTACAAATGACTCCTCCTCTCATCTCTTTATAAGAGATGCTTCTCTCACATTCTTAATACACAATCACTATGTAGTTCTTGTAATGAGCCAGTGGCTCCATTTTCTCTCTTCTCTCTCCTTCTTTCATTCTTTAGGCATTTGTCTCATTCATATTATTCACAAGGGGGTTTCTTTGCTTTCCCCTTTCAAATCTTTGTCTCTTCTTGTTGATTCATTGGTGGTTGTTCATTCTTTCTCTCTCTCTTTGGATCTGAGTTTATGGTAACTATTTTCACAAACTCTCTTGGATTAATTGATAATTATTTTATCTTAGTTCATTTCAATGTTATTGTTTCTAACAGCTACCTTGGTCAATTATAAAAATGTGAGGAGGTGCCCCTTGTGTTTGTGTTGTAGGATTAGATGCAACAGTCTGTCCTATTTGTTCTATACCTTTGTCTCCTTCTGCACTCAGCTTCTACACTATGGTGTCAAATATTCTTGATGTAACAACTATTTGCATTTGAAGTTGACCACTAGTAGCTATAAAGATGATGGAAGGTGGTTCTTGTGGATTCACCTTATCTTTAATTATGTCAACTCCTACCTTTTATAATTCATCCATACTGACCAATACTGAATTTGTACATAAATTTTTTTTCTTCTGTGGATTGGTCAAGGATCTTTTTGAGATTCTCTGAAATTAAAGGATTGATGGTCTGAGCAGAAGTGTCAGGAACATCTTTTATAGTTATACTATCTGCAGGTGTGATGGTTACATGAGGAGGGCTAGGAGGTGGCAATTGTGTGTCTTGCACACTCTAGTCTTGTTGTTGCTCCTGCTCAGCTATTGCCATTTCATTTTGTTTTTGTATCTCCTCCTTCTCACCTTTTTCTTTCTCCTCTTCATCTTTCTTTTCTTCTTCCTTCTTCTCTTCTTCTCCTTTTTCTATAACCTTTTCTTCTACCTTCTCTTTTTCACTAGGCTCTGTCTTATCTTCTTGTTCAGTGTTTTGTCCCTCAAGGGGATCTTCTTCTCCATCCTTGACAGTAGTCAAACCATATATCAACTTCCATATTTTTGTGGACTTATTGAAAACATCTTCAATCTTGTTTTGTAGGATGTTAAAGGCTCTATACTTTGGTGTGAACTTGCCACTATGTTTCTTATTAGCCTTTGTTATTTGACCTCTTGTTAGGGTAGACATCACTTGTGCTAAGGTAGATTCTCTTATCTCCTTTTCCATTTTTAGAAAATAATGCCATTTGTTTTCAATTATCTCATATAATTCCCTAGGCATGGTATTGTCTAGCTCTAGAGGTGTATACTTAAATTCAGCCATCATGGCATATACAGATTCCTCTATTTTGTTTTGCTCTTCTTTACTTAGCTTGTTGAAATCAATACTTTTGAAATCAGTAAAATCTACATTCTTAATTTTTCACAAATTTTATCGATGGCTGATTTGGGAGGATGACTTACCACTCTGAATTGGCTATTATCTACTAACTCTATTCTCTCCTCCTCATCATAATCTAGTTGTGCTAGATAATTTCTTCTTTTCTTCTACACTTCACCAGTTTGTTCAATGGCCTTCTTCTTCTCTTTAATTTGTTCCTTGGCCTTTTGTGAAGATGTCCTTGTGGTAGCCCTTGTGACTAGTATCTGTGGCTTGGCTTGGCTTGGCTTAGCAACCTTCTTTGCTTTAGGCTGGGCTAAAGGCTGTACTATTGCCTTTCTTTTATTTGGCTTGGCTTGGGTTGGTGCTTCCTTGACTTCTTCTTCCTCGACACCTTTCTCCTTATCTTCACCTAGGCCTAGAGTCAATTCCATTGGGCCTTGCCCTTGTTCATCCTCATCCTAATCATCATCATCTTCTTCTTCTTCTTCTTCTACTGCTACTTCAATTTCTTCACCGAATTTCTTCTTTATTTTGTTCACCAATTTATCTTTCTTCTTAATTATAGAGGCAGTCTTCAACTTTGTTTCAAATTTGGATTTAACAATATCATATGTGCCAAAAGGCTTGGCAGACTTGTCTATTTCTTCTGCAAGCAATGTAGTGATTGTTGTTGATGCTTCATCCACATCTAGTTCATAACCCAATGGCCTTAGCCATCTCACCCTTGGAACTGCTGCTTGGATATAGGTGAAATTAGTATCAACTAAGAAGCATATGTCATTGATATGTTTTTCCACTAAGGAAATTGGTATTCTTACCCTTTGGTTCATGGACTTCTTGAAATCCTCAAAATAGCTTGTCATATGCGCTCCAAATTTTTCAACCATCTAATCAATGAACTCATTGATTTGTGTAATTATAGTTTTGTTAGGATTCCAATTCACCTTTCCTATAGAAAGAAAATCTTCCATAACATAAAAGAATATACACATAAGAACTTAACCAAATTTGCATTGAGCACCTTTTGATCTCCTTATTTCTCCTAGGTTTTCATTTATCTGCTGCAAAAAAAGTTCTGACAGATCATATGTGTGATCTTTCTTTACCAGTTTATAGGCTACATCAATAGCTATGCATGGCAAACTGTTCAATCTACTGGATTGATAGAATTTGTGGATATTATTCTCACAACAAAATCTAGAAGAGGATCAGTGATAGTATCAATAGTCATACCCCTCTTATTCCATTTTGCACCTATATTCTTTTCAATGATCTCCTTGGAATCACTGCACAGGGTCTTAGGCCAATCTAGGGTTGGAAAACCCGTAACCCTATGCACTATCCTTTACTGGACCTTTTTCCAGCCAAAAACATCCATCATGAATTTTGCTTAAAAAAATTTGTATCCATTTAGTTTTGAATCCTATAGGGTAAACTAGGGCATTGGTCAAACCCTTTCTCTCAACTATCTGGAATTTGTCCTTCACAATCTTGTTCTCACATAGTTTGTCATAGGCTTGGAATATTTCAAGATCACCTATGGCAACAATTTTTCATTTATAACACTTCCTTACATCCTGCACCATGACTACTTTGGATGGGATAATGGATAATGCGCCAGCAGGGTCCTTTTTGTAGGCAACTTCTAGAATTGGCCTAAATTCAGGTTGTTTAACCTTATTACTGACCAGTTGAACCTCATGACCTTCTTTTCCCTTGGGGTTCTTAGAACTAGAAGCTATTATATTGATCTAGGGTTTTAAAAGATTAAAACTTTAACAGTGCGTATCTCAACACTTGATAAATACCTTTGATTGACAAAATTTATGCTAAATTGTTGTTGAAATCCATGCAAATGGCTTCGATGCAGTTCTTTGATCTCTCCTGCACTCTTCTCATCTTTGCTTTGCATTTGAATGGGGAGAAATGATAAAAAATTGAGCTAATACCCTTCAAAACATAGAAGTAAATGCTTAGTGCATGTACAATTATAAACTCGGCACTTGAAGGTTTCAACATGACTCGGCTTCAATCGACATTTCTCAACTTGGCATCAACCATCAACTCGATTGCTATTAGCAACTCAACATGCATTGGAGCTTTACTCAGCATCTAAGGATGACTCGACAATATTTGCAAGAACTTAAAATTTTGACTTGGTATCTTTGCTTATGCTGATTTCTTCTTTGCAATACTTCTTTGTCTTGGGACTGATGTATGATATAACTTTGTATATTAGTCCCATACACCTATTCATGCTTAGTTTGATGAAGTGTGATCACTTGACCCATTGGGTAAAGTGATCCCTTCACTTGATGTGCTGCACTCATTTTTCTTCTTCCATGTCTTATTCATCTCTCCTCTAGTGTGTTCAACACCTGCCTTTTTCTTCTCTTTATTGAACTCAAAACTTTGTGCCTTGGGCCTTGTTGGGCAATTCCTACTGATACGACCAGTCTTCAAGCAAATGAAACATGTGATTTGACTCAACCATCTATTGTAGTTTCCTCTAAAATGTGTCCTTATGCAATTTTCAGGAACATGTCCATATTCCTAATAGTAATGAAAACTATACCTGGTGTTGTAATCCCAATAGTAGTGATTTCCATTTCCTTTTGTATTTGCTGGTTAATTTGATGTCCACATGGGATTTGATCTGCATTTAAAGGCTCTATGTCCATACTTCTGGCAATTCCTAGTGTGTTCAACACCTGCCTTTGCCTTCTCTTTATTGAACTCAAAACTTTGTGCCTTGGACCTTGTTGGGAAATTCCTACTCATATGACCAGTCTTCAAGCAAATGAAACATGTGATTTGAGTCAACCATCTGTTGTAGTTTCCTCTGAAATGTGTCCTTATGCAATTTTCAGGAACATGTCCATATTCCTAATAGTAATGACAGCTATACCTGGTGTTGTAATCCCAATAGTAGTGATTTCCATTTCCTTTTGTATTTTCTGGTTAATTTGATGTCCACATGGGATTTGATCTGCATTTAAAGGCTCTATGTCCATGTTGAGATAATGGGTGTTGCACACATTGCATAATATTGTTATTTTATTATTTTATTTTTATTATGTAATGTTGTACCTAGATGGACGTGCAACATGTAAAGATTCCCATGGAATATTCGTGATGAGTTGTATTGTAACATTGTGAAAATATTTCATGTAATTATTTAATATTGGGGAAAAGAATTAAATGCCCAATATTAAATGTGGGGTCAATGGGTTAGGTAGCACATGGTTTTAGCACATGGTTTATGTAATACCACTTGGTGGTTTTGTGGGACTTGCTACTATATAAGCAGCCACAAGGGTAGTTGTTGTAGAGAGAGTGATAAAGAGTGACAAGGAGAAGACAAGAGGCAAGAGTCGAGCGGGACAAGGCTTGATAGGTTAGCCAAGGGAGCATTTGTGAAGGTTGAAAGCATGGCATGGGATGTGTGGATTCATGCTTGTTCACATAGTTTGCTCAGTTGTGGCTATGGCCATGAAGGCTTCCATGGTTGTATGGCAATGGTATTTTTTGCTGAATAATACATGATGATGGATGCTTTTGGAGGCTGGGTTTTTCCCTCAATGAGGGTTTCCCAGGGTATATCTTGTGTCACATTTTGTGGGTATGTTGTCTATTCTCTTGCATGTGGATTTTAATTCCGTGTTTATTTTAGATCTATTATGGGTTATGTGGAAACGATTATATTCTTTATTGCCAAGTTTCCTTACAGTCCATACTTCTTGCAGTTGTAGCAATGACCTTCAAATCTTGGTGTCTTGATAGTCCTAGTTCTGCATTCATGTGCTTCATGTCCTTACTTCTTGCACTTATGACAATAGCTTGCACTCTTAGGTTTATCATGCTAATGGGCATTATTGCTCCTACACACATTAGAAGTGTGTCCTTTCTTACCATAGAAATGACAGGTAGGTTTGGTGTTCTTACCTTTGTTGTTCCTTTCTTCTGCAGTCTTGGATGACTCTCCTTCTTCAGTGTTGGTATATCCTAATCCTTGAGTGTCATTGCTAGACCTTGGGGATTTTAGTAACTGCTCAAAGTACTTGATGGCTTCATTGGGTTTGTTGAAACTCTCTGAAATTTCCTTTTCACTTCTCAAGTCATTCTTTAATTGTTCATTTTGCATCTTCAATGTAGAGATCTTAATATCCTTCATATTCAGCTCATGATGTGCATTCATCATCTAGCTTAAGGTTTCTAGCTGCATGTTTGAGATTCTTTCAAGCTCAATTGTCTTTTCTTGCAATCTATTTGTAAGATTTCTCTTATCATCTTCTATCATGGCTTTTTATTCAAT
Source organism: Cupressus sempervirens (assembly GCA_028749045.1). Classification (NCBI taxonomy): domain Eukaryota; kingdom Viridiplantae; phylum Streptophyta; class Pinopsida; order Cupressales; family Cupressaceae; genus Cupressus; species Cupressus sempervirens. The sequence continues at coordinate 821,603,190 of CM053791.1, read as the reverse complement.
AGCTCTTTTCTTTTGTTCAGTCACTTCACAAAGCATTATGGCTTGTGATTCTTGTTCAATATTCAAGGTTCTAATTTCTTCTGCTTGAGATCTATTTTTTTTCCATTAGTTCTACTATTGTTGCATCAAACTCTTTAGTATCACCATTGGCAAAAACTTTTTGGTATCAATCTCCTTTTAGTTTATATCATTTTCAGCTATGGTTATATCCTTCCTTCTTTTCAAAGATTTTTGTAATTCTTCTTTGGCTTCCTCCAATTTGTATAGAGCGAGTTGACCATCAATCGCTTGATTTTCTATTATCTTCCCAAGTTTGAAGACCTCCATATTCTAACCTTTTTCTCCAAGTTGTTAGGCTTCTCCTTGTGAGAACCTAGGCTCTAACACCAATTGTTAGAATATTCAAATGGGAAGAATTCTTCTAAGGGGGGGGGGGGGGGGGGGGGGTGAATAAGAATTATTACACTTTATCCATTAAAACTTTTAACTAAAAGTAAATTGCATGCATGTAAAGATATGAAATAAACATGAAGTAAACAAATGCATCAACAACACATAACACTAGATTTTGGTAACCAAGAAACCCTTCAGGAATAAGAAGGTAAAACCGGGGTGGAGATGATACCCACAAAATCATTGTAGCAATAATTGTTTTGATCACTTCTGATGGTCTGCCCTGTGAAAGGCCTACCCTATTAAAGGTTTTACATTGTATCAATTGTGACCTATTTAAAAGATTTGCAAACACTTTTCATTAAGTGTCACCCTGTTGAAGGATTTAATCACCTCTTCAAAGGATCTACAACCTAGCTATTAAGCTAACCTATCAACATAGGATTTCCTTTCTAATATAATTTCTAGAAAGTATTAGGTATAATAAACTTGATAGCTTACAATCCTTAATTGCTGAATTCAGGCACTTGATATGCTCTCTCTGATCTTGATTCTTTGAAATCTGATATCTGTTTGTATACCTTGCTTTGTTCTGATCAACTGAATATCTAATTGCTGCTCTCTTCCTCTAATTCCTTTCACTCTTCACTTTGAATTTTACTATATTTTCCTCATACACTTCTTTTCTCTCGTGCACAATGATATTTTTTCTTCCTTATAAAGAATTTCAAAGACTTAATGTTAGATATGGATTTACGATCCATATTGAATCTTTATTTCCCACTCTTTCCTTGCACTTTTATTATTGGTTGCATACCTTCTCCGTTTTTCTTATTGGCTGCATGCAGATTGCATAGGAAGTACAAAAGATTTGATCCTATCACTTAGATCCTTTAAGATTTATCATATGTCAGCCATAAAAATAGTTTACATATGAGTTTGTGCCTTCTCAAATTCATATGTGCATTCTGTGTTACTTGACACTTTCTAATTCCTGATGCTCGACACATATAAGAAAGCTGGCTTACTTGGCTCCTGTAGTGATTCTATCCTACTTGGCATCATCTATGACTTGGCATCATTTGTGACTCGGCACCTATATATTACTCGACACTTGTATCTTGCTCAGCACCTGAAGTCACTTGGCACTTGATCTTCACTCGGCACCTAAAGATTGTTCAGCACCTGAAGATCACAAAGCACCTATTGGAATTCTGACTCGACATACATAGTGTACTTGGAGTCAATGTAGAAAGTGGTTAAGTGTGTTGGCACTCAAATGTCAAAACCATTCTGAGACTAATAGGATCAAGGGGATTCCATAGAAAGAGAAAACTCTTTCTTCTACATTAGATTAGTGGTGCACTAGAAGGGGCCCTACCTCCATCCCTATGGATAGAGAATAGTAGATAGTAGTGCACCACAACTCTATCTCCACCCCTACCATAGACAGTAGATGCATCACATTCCATATCATACTCTAGCAAGTCTCACCCTCTCCCATAGTTGTATTTAATGAATACGCTAGTAGGATATCTATCCAACTACTATTGTAGTTGTTTTCATATATAGAAATCAAACTGATGGAGTCTACATGTATCTAAATGCTATTATAGTCATTGTTGTCTATGGCTAACTACTACTATAGTTTTTGTCATCTAGGACCCTCTACATACATACAAGGTTGCATATTAGGATATGGGAAATCTATAGGCTCTATTGATTGTTGACCCTAATGAAAAATCCATTGATCACTTTTTGGTGCAGAGTGAGCGGAGTAGATGGGGGATGGATGAGATGGTTGGTGATAGTGGATTGGTGAGTAAAGTATGAGAATCCTTCATGTTCATTGATCCAATCATTGATTAGGACCCCCTTCTATACAAGCCTTATTATTACCTCATTTTTAAGTAATGCAAAGATATTTACAAGTAGCAAAAGACCTAATGCAAAATGAGCAAGTATCTATAGAAGACAACATGGTGGATCTCATAGCCAAACTAGATATTGAAAGACAAGTTCTTGAGACACTCAAGAAGAATTTGGAGAAGATTGTGGCTATTGTAATGAGATTTGCACCACCCATTTTTGAATGAGTTTGGTATACTCCCCAGGCCATAATTGAATGTCAGTACTTGGTACAAGTGACAAAAACAAGGGGAAAATTATATTTTGATTGAATATTATGTCCAATTACAAAGGGGAAATGGAGTAATAAGAGGACAGAGCTGAAAACAAAAAGATTTTTGAAAAAAGGTTTTGAAAATACAAGTTATAGTGATGTGATTACCGAGCTATAGGTATGGAGTACACCATAAGGGTAAGTAAATTTTTGAGGTTTTTGTTATGTTAGAATTTGAGCATGATAAGTTTTTTTTCCACTAATACCAAGGAGGAGATTGTTGACCTTAAAGGAAATCTTAGTATTATCAATTAGTTCAAAACACTTAGTTATTTACTAGGAAGAGTTGGTTAGTCAAGACTACAAATGAGGTACAATAAAGACCAAGCTACATTAAGCACAAGATAAAAAGTTTAGTGTATGCAAAGGCAGATATAGTTTCACAATATATCATCAGTCACCAAGCATTCCAGTTGCTTGTGAGTGCTACATGAGCCAAGAAGTTCAAAGGTAACATGGTTTAAGACGAGCATAGTTCTGTTGGAAACTACAATTGGAACAATTGTTATGTTGTCATTGATGTCAAACCTACTAGTAAGATATTGTCAAACCTACTAGGGAAACATTTACTAATAGTGTAGAGTGCAATATCATTTGATTGATGAAGAGTATTTGAAAAGAAGAGATAGAAAGGTGAGCTAGTGATGTTTTTGAGTGATGAGAAGTTAAGTATTGTGGAAATACAATGGGCACTTGATAATTTAGTTATTGACAAGATAATGTGTTATTTAATCTATACATGAAGTAAAGAAGATAAATGAAATTTTTGTATAAGTGAAATGACAAGAGTTGAGTTAAACTCTAAGCTTAGTCAAGTATTAGTAATTGTTGATCAATGAAGCAAGTGAAGTAGAAGATTACAAAATGTAAGTAGTAGCCAAACAAATTATTTTGTGTCAACTATTAGTTATTGTCAAGCAAGTTGATAAAGAAAATGTTAGTAGTGACTAAGTTTAGTAATGACCGAGTGAGCCAGTTGATGCTGAGAGACACACAATAGTATATGTTGAGCTACATATTGATGACTAAGAAAAAGAACACAGTGATGGTCAAGTGAAAAAAAAAGTTATAGTTTGTGAAAGAATCAAGTTTGAGGCTGACAAAGTTCAAATCTTGGATTAGTCAAAGCAAGTGGATGATAAGGATTAATGAGATGGAATATATATTACATGAAGAGAGTTTGTTATACGATAAAAGACAAGTATCTAATCAAAAGTTTATAGAAGGAGAAGGAGAAAAAAATGATGGAAGGATTTTATGAATCTGACCTAACCCTAAGATCTATGATGATGTTTAAGCATAAACCTATCAAAATTACCTATTTAAGGAGGCATAAGAGATTTTTTTAAAGGTTGGTTCATTGTTGATTGGCGATCTTAAGGAGAAGTTACAAAGAGAAGAACAACAAAGGAGAAGTGTGATTTATTGAAGGAATTCCAAGCAAATTGATGATGGAGATGATAATGAAGGTTAAGTAATGAACCAATATATGAAAAAATGGAGATCTAAATTTGCAAATTGAGTTGTATTTTATAGATCAAACCTACCATTACTTTCTAACCACTATGGTAGTCAAAATCCTTTAATCTAGGTTGACCTATTAGTCATTTTGTAAATCCTTTAATCAAGGTGAAATTCTAATGGAATGATCTAAAGTCCTGTAACAAGGTCACTCCTAATAGTGTGATTAAATCCTTTAATAAGATTACATTTAACAATGTGTTGTCACTAGTACATTATGTTGATCTCATATTGGTTTTGACAAATGAGTGTCTATACACTCTAGTCATCTACTTAGTTCATACCAAACAAGTAACATATGCCAATCATAACATATAAGATAGTGCATGTCGAGTAAACAATGAGTGTCAAGCCACTTAAGTGCCAAGTCACTTAGATGCTGACCAGATGGTATGTGCCAAGTGATTCAAGTGCCAAGAAAGTACTGCATGTTGAGTCATTAAATATCGAGTGAAAAAATTGAAGTTATAATTAGTTCTAAGTAGCAAGGACTTTAGATGTCAAATAATATAGTTTTGTCATAGTTGTTTGTATTGGCACAAACTACTATGTAAACTATTTTTGAGCTAACTTAAGAATTATTTTATGATCTTTATTGATAAGGATGAAACTGAGTTGTGAATCCTTATGCATTACATGCATCCATTCAAAAAAATGGAAGGTTTAAGAGGCAATATGGGTGAATCACTACCATTGATTCATACCTAACCCTAAATCACCTAAGTCTTCTTAAGGAAGATAAACCCTAAACTTTAAAGAAATGAAAATGAATGCTAAGGAGAATTGAAGAAATTTTGCATGCGCAAATAGAGCATTCATGGTTATTAAGGTGTTATGAATTGAGTTACATTGTAGAATCAATTAGAATGAGAACATAGAAAAGGAAATAGAGGATAACAAAGGTGCATCTGATTAGAAAGGATCAAGTATACATTAGTATAGAGGCGGTCTAACATCAAGCAACAAAGTGCTAACTAGAGGATCATTGCTGAGACATTTTAACAGGTGAATCAATTAAATCTCTTAATAGAGTAGTTCTAATAGGCTTTTGTAAATCCTTTAATAGGGTGCTTACTTCATTGTAAGTTAAAGTCCTCTTACTAGGCATAATTTTAGTAGGGTGTTTTAAATTCTTTAATAGGGTAAGATCTAACAATCTTGTAAGCCTTTAACAGGGTAGACCTTTCATAGAGTAGATCATGTTTCATAGCCAAACATTGTAACCTTCATTGGATACACTTTATTACTGCAGTGGTGAAGATTTATGGGTGTCATCCCCACCTCAATTTTACCTTCTCCTTGGAGGGTTTCTAGGTAACCAAATATCTTGTAACATACATGTGTTGAATATTTACTTTCATGCTATGAATGTATATGCTTAATTTGGTATTTCAATTTATATGCATAGACTGTGATATAGGTGTGTGGTGAATAGTTTTAGAGGTTGAAATATTTAAGTGTTGATTCATCCCCCCACCCCTCAAAGTTTACTTTCCTATTGTATTCTGACAATTGGTATCAGACCACAACTCTTTGAAAGAAAAACTTTGCAACTTTGAGGAAAGATCTTGGAGATGAAAGTCTACATATTGGGAAAAACTATTAAGAACCAAACAATTGAAATACAACTTTCCCTACATAGGCTAAATGAAGAAAGAGATAAGTTAAAGAGATCATTGAACAGAAGGAAGGAAATTACTATTCAAGATAATGACACACAATACCAAGAGATTGACACTACTAAATTATTTGCAAATGGAAAGTCCAATTAATTTGATGCAATAATTGCATATCTGATGGAAAAGAATGGAACCCTAAGAAGAGGTCAAAAATCTAAAGAGGGAGCAAGAGATCCAATCAATATTACTATGTGAAGTGACCAAGAAAAAAAAAAGTTGAAGAGGACAAAGTGACAATTGAAGATGACAAAAGGCTTTTGACCAACAGACTAGAAGAGAAAACATTAGAGGTAACTAGGATTTCTATCATGCAATTGGAAACCTTGAGTCAAATGAATGAACTAAATGCAAAGGAGATTGAGATCATAACACTAAAGTTGCAAAATGAACAATTGAAAAATGACCTAAAAAGAGAAAAGGAGTTTTATGATAGTTTCAACATACCTAGTGAAGCCATCAAATACTTTGAACAATTGATGAGATCCCCTAGATTCAATAGTGATACTTCTAGATTGGGATACACAAGTACTAAAGAAGGAGAATCATCCAAAAGTGGAAAAGAGAGAAGTAACAAAGGTAAGAACTTCAAACATACTTGTCATAATTGTGGTAAGATAGGTCATACTACTAATGTTTGTAGGAGAAAGAATGCAAATTAGAATCCTAAGTAGAACTTCATGGGTCATTGACATAAATGTAATAAACAAGGACATCATGCACATGAATGTAGAACCAAGACCATAAGCTCACAAAGATTTGAAGGATACTGCTATAATTTTTAGAAGTATGGACATGGAGCATATGAGGGCAGATCCAAGCCTAAATGGTCATCAAAAAGGAATACAAGGTAAGACATAATGGAAACTCTTATAATTGGGATTATAATACAAGGTATATTTGTCATTATTGTCAAGAATATGGACATGTTTCTAAAAATTGCATAAGAACACATTTAAGAAGTGACTATAGTAGATGGTTGAATCAAACCACATGTTTTAGCTGTTTGAAGATTGGTCACATAAGCAAAAGTTGTCCAACAAGGTTAAATGCACCAAATGAGTTCAACAAAGGAAAAGAAAAGGAAAATGTTGAGAATATCATAGATGAAATGAACAAGACATGGAAGAGAAAGGAAGATTTCAACACATCAAGTGTAGAGAGGATCACTTCACCCAATGGGTCAGGTGATCACACCTCCTTCAATTAAGCAATCAAGAGGTAGGTGGGACTAATATCTAAAAGGATATACTTTACATTAGTTCCAAGGATTTAGTTCTAAAAATATTACATACACATGAAGAAGGATGCAAAGTGTTGTTAAGAATCAAGAAGAAATCTTCAAGTTTTGTTATTTTTCATGTTGCTTTCGAGCATGAAAAGATTCACTATGGTTGTTGAGTGAAATATTAGTTGATGTCGAGCTATCACAATTGTTAGTGTCAACTGAGCTCGTAGTGTTTCCAAGTGGAAAGGAAACTTCATAGAAGTCAAGTGATTTGAAATCTTTATTGAAGCTGAGCTGACAACTATGTAAGCATTAAGCATTAATTGCAAGGTTTTGAGGTCTATATGATCGATTTCTACTCATTTGATATTATTCAAATTTTAAGGAGAGCACAAAGAGTTAAAGAAAAACTAGAGAAATTTTTCTAAGATTTTGTAAATGGATTCAATAGTCACTCGACATGATCATTGCAAATTTGTAAAGGTATTTATCAAGTGCCGAGCTATGTGGTTTGAATTGTTGCAAAACCTAGTTTTATGAAATGACATCTAGTTCTTCAGTAGCCAAGGCTATAGAGGGAAAGGAAGTTTTGAATGTGAAATTGATAAGTAATGAGATTAAACAACCTAATTTTATAGATATTCTAGACATAGCTTATAAAGAAGATCCATCTGGTGCATCGTCAATAATACCATCACAAGTCTGAATGATCCAAGATGTTAGATGCTGATATACATGTAAGGTTGGAAGCATAGGAGACATGGAAATTAGGGAGACATATGGGAAATTTCATGAAAATGGAGCATTGAATGAGGAATTCAAAATTGTTCAGAAGAAAGGTTTAAATCGTGCCCTAGATTTCCACAATGTCTTCAAGACATAATTGATAAAGATAGTTTTGAGCAGGATACATCATAATTCTACATGGTTAGAGAATGGACCAGTAAAAATCACCCAGAAAATTGTGCATAGAGTTATAGGGTATACATCCCTAGATCAACCAAAGACATTGAGAAGTGAAGAAAAAGAGGTAATTGAAAGGGATATAGGGGTGTCATGGAATAAATGAGGGATGACAATAGATACAATCATAGATCCCTTAATTTCTTTTGCAATGAGGATTATAACACATTAGTTCTATCAATCCAATAGGCTTAATTGTGTTGCATGTATTGTAGTGGATGTGGGATACAAGATAGTGAAGAAAGATCATACTTATGATCTTGCCAAGTTGTAGTTGCAACAATTGACTGAGAATTTGGGAGCCATAAGGAAGAACAAAAGGTGCACAATGCAAATTTGGATCTATTCTTGTATCTATATTATTTTATGTGTAGAATACATTTCCTACTTTTGTTAAAGTTGCATGGAAGGTAAATAGATCTATTGCAGTGTAAATAGGTGAATTCATTGAGCAACTAGGTTATAAGTTTGAGTCATTCATGACAAGATACTTTGAAGACATGAAGTAGACAGTGAATAAAAGACTGAGGATACTAGTTTCACTAGTGGAGAAACATCTTGATGATGTTTTCTTCCTAGTTAACACTAACTATACATATGTCCAAGCAATAGTTCCTAGAGTTAGATGGTTAAGACCATTGGGATATGAAATCAACATTGATGAAGCCTCTGCAGTAATAACAACATTACTTGTAGAAGAAGTGGACAAGGAGGCTATAAGTTTTGGGAACTATGATATGGCCAAGTCAAAAATCAAAATGGACTTGAAGACTACTTTAGTAATTAGAAAGAAGAATAAGATGGTAAAGAAATTGAAAGAGAAATTTTGCAAAGAGGTGGAAGAAGAAGATGATGAAGAAGAGAATGCACCTATCCAAGCACCATTGGCCATCACCCAAGGTCAAGGAGAGGACCAACAAGAAGAGGAAGTAGAAATTGTGAAGGTGTCAAGGGAGAAGAAGCTAGTGAAGCACCTATAACTACTGAATAGAAAAAAACAAAAGCTAAAGAACCTACAGTAAACAAACCAAAGAAGGTTACAAAACCTACTTAGCCTACAGTACCTACAACTAGGGCTAGCACAAGGGCCACTACACAAAAGGCTAAGCAAGTAGCCAAGCCAAATGATAAAAAATCTATTCAAGCTAGCAAGGGTGAAGAATCTTAGAAGAGACCAAGGAGAAAATATGTTGCTCCAGCTAAATTTTATGAGGAGAAGACTAAATTTGGTGAAAACAACCTATTTCAAGTGGTAAGTCATAGTTCTTCTTCAGATTTAGATAATCTATGTGAGAATATTAGAAATCAAGTTGATTCATCTAGATTCTCTCACATTGAGTTTGACAATCTTGAGAAGATTGAAAATAATCAAGTTGAAGAGGCAATATATGCCATGATGACAATATTTAAAAAGTCACCTCTTGAACTTGACAACTCCATACCCAAACGTTTGTATGAGAGAGTTGAGCAAAAGTGACACTATTGTCTAAATACTAAGAAAAAGAAGAGAAACAACACTTTCCCAGGTAATGCCAAAACCAAGTAAAGGTGCAATGGAAAAATCCATTAAGAAACATATAAGAAAATTTGCACCAAAATATAGGGCATTCAATATATTACAAAATAACATTGACAATGTTGTGCAAAAGACTTCTTTAATGTGGAAATCACTATATGGTTTGATAACATCCCAGGAAATATTACAGGCACCTATTGAGGTAGGTGAAGAAAAAGAAGGAGAAAGAGAAGATGGAATTGAACAAGATATAGTTGAGGGAGGTATAAACATGAACATAGACACACAGTCACCAACTGAGGATGAACAACCAATAGAATAGAGTGTACCAAACACACTAGTGTCGAGTGGCAATCCTTTACATGAGATGAACAAAGAAGATGATGCTATAAAGATAAAGGATGTTTTTGATACTATCACTCAAAACATCAATCCCCTCATAGAGGATGACTTGAAGAAGATACTAGTGGAATCCACCATCCAGTCTAAACTTTGTGAGAATCTTGTACTAGTGATTATTGATGAGATTGAAAAGGTAGATAAGGTATCTATAGGGGAGGAAGTAAAAAAACAAATTAAACCTTCAACCCCTCCTCAATTCATAATGATACAACCATTATTACCCCTTGTGGTATATCAAAGAAAGGAGACAACTACTCTTACCATCAGTACAATGGCACAAAGTACTCCAGTCTTAGTCACTATAGAGGAAAGTGTACATGACAAGGGTGAGACAGACAGAGAGTAGAAAGATAAGACATAAAAGAATGAAGAGACTCAAGTTCAAATAGGTCAGGTAGATACTCCTACACCTACAACACATAATCAAGGTGTTACTGATAATACAGATGAAGAAAAGGGAATGACCAAAGAGTCAAGTTTGACAACAAAGCTAGAGGAGCAAATAGCAATACACCAAAATCTGCCACTCCTCCTAGTCAATCTCCTTAGAGGCTGAGCATAGAAGCTACATTATTATAATCCTCAAGGCCAAGTCCAAGTAAATATAAGGGAGCTAAAGTTACATCATTTGTTGATGTAAACCTTGATGAAGTAATTGAGTTGCCCAAATTTGATTATGCAAGTATTACTATTGAGTGGATGGAGATACTCTAGGAAGCTCTAGCAAAGAACAAGCATCAAGAATTTCTTAGATAGGAGCATAGGAAGAAGCAATCATTGATTGATATCAAAGACATTTTCATTGATGCATTCAGTCTGCCAGCTCTAGAGGAAAATAATCCAATAATTGAACAATTAACTAGCTTAGTGGAGAAGATGAATGACATAGACCTAGATTCTAATGTCAAAGTACTTGAATGGTCTAAGTGAAAGTTACAACATAAGATTGATGAAAATATATCAAGTGCTATTGCACTAACATGGGTTGAATTAGCAACCAAAATAGAAAGTGTGAAGAAGACACTAGAGAATATTTTCTCTTTGTAAACCAAATTGAATAATACTACACTCTTCACAAGTGAAGTTAGGAGTCATATCCTAAACTTGGAGAGCATTATGCAAACATCTAGCATAACTCTACCAATGTCTTCAGCCCAAAGTGAGAAACACTTCAGAATCGTCCTACATTCCCAAAGTCAGTTACAACACTACATGCACATGAAGCCAACATCAAGGCTAAATTGATATGCATCTAGTCTACATTGACTCCACACATGGAGATAATACACAAGGAACTAGCCTAACTAAAACTCTCATGAAGAAAGACTCTCATCTTTCTACACATGAAGGCTTAGTACACCTTGCTTTTGAGCTGGCCATCCAAATTAAGTCATTGGAGGTAGCTTGTGATAATTGGGATGCATCTCAAAAGATTATACTTGAGATCCACAAACAAATTTTGGAAAAACACACTGTTAATGTATAACCCATTGATATAAGTGTCAAAAGGGGGGAGTAATAATGAGAAAGAGTATGGAGGAGATGGAGACATAGCTAAATAGATAGACAAGCTACTCAACAGGAGAAAGATTTTGTATTAGATATAGAGTATAGCATGAAACAATCAACTCGGAGGGAGTTATGAAAATTTGAGATATAAGTGATAAATCATGTGTTGCAAAAATTTTGATATTTGAATTTTTTGTATAGAAGTCAAATTAATACTATTTATCTATGTTATGCTCATAAGGATAAGATCATTGATGTATGACCAAGTGTTTTTGACACTCATGTCAAAGGGGGAGATTGTTGATATTTGATTGGTTTTGACAAATGAGTATATATACACTTAAGTCATCTATGTAGTTCATACCAAACAAGTAACATATTGTGAACATAACATTTAAGATAGTGCATGCTGAGTAAATAGTGAGTGCTAAGCCACTCGAGTGTCGAGTCACTCAGATGCCAAGCAAATAGTATGTGTCAAGTGATTCAAGTGCTGAGAAAGCAATGCATGTTGAGTCATTCAGATGCCAAGTGACAACATTGAATTTATAGTTAGTGCCAAGCACTAGGGACTTTAGATGTCAAGTAATACAATATTGACATAGTTGTTTGTATTGGCACAAACTACTATGTAAACCATTTTTAGCCGACTTGAGTATTGTTTTATAATATTTGTTGATAAGGAAAAATCTTTATTGTGAATCCTTATGCATTATATGCATCCAATCAGAAAAAGGGAAGGTTTAAGTGGAAATATGGGTGAATCACTATCGTTGATTCATACCTAACCCTAAATCACCTAGGTCTTCTTAAGGAAGATAAATCCTAAATTTTAAAGAAATCAAAAGGAATGCTAAGGAGAATTGAATAAAGTTTGTATGTCAAACATTGTAACCTTAATTGGATACATTTTATTATTGTAGTAGTGAAGATTTGTGGGTGTCATCCCCACCCCAGTTTTACCTTCTCCTTGGAGGGTTTTTGGGTAACCAAATATCTTGTGTCATACATGTGTTGAATATTTACTTTCATGCTATGAATGTATATGCTTAATTTGGTATTTTAGTTTATATGCATAGACTGTGAGATGGATGTGTGGTGAATATTTTTAGAGATTGAAAGTTTAAAGGCTGATTCACACCTCCCCCCCCCCCCCCCCCCCCCAATAGTTTACTTTCCTATTATATTTCCAACATATTATAGGTCAAATTCTAACCTTTATTTTTGACCTAGCTCTTAATATTCTTGATGAATACTTTTTTTTCTTTTTTATGCTCGAGTTGGTCAAAATTTTGATGAAATTACATTCAAATAACAAAGAAAGAAAGAAAGTTTGTTGTTATTTCACCATCGGTTGGAGGAGGTTTTGTTTGCATGTGCATCATGGGAGCTATTTGAGGTGAGTTTTTCTACAAATACTTTGCTTGCATCATGTAAAAATCATCAAATCATGATACATTTGTGTGCAACACCAAAATTGTTCCTTCTTTGTTTGGAATTGCACTTAGCCATATTGTGGTAGAGAACCTTTACCTTTGAGCATGTTGTAATACATATGTTTGAATGATGATAGCCTTTTGTTTCTCCAACTACTTTGTGTGGATCAAAAGCATGCTTCATTTTGAAGTGGTCTTTCATATGATTATTGAACCGTATATACTAGGGTTTCAATGGGGCATGTATCTCACCCCTAGCATGTGACTCTAACACTAGAAATTTTCACCTATATAGGAGGTGAGTATAGAAACCTTTCCAAGGATAGGAGGCCTTGTGCCTACAACTCCATGCATTTCTAGTTTTCCTTCAAAAGAACTAAAATGCAATAAACATCTGAACTCCACTTTTATAGTGCATAGGCCTTTGAACAATATTTATTACTTTCATTTCTCCCTCATAAATAATGAAGCTAGATGAATTACTAATCAACTATAAGACTGCATGTTTCTCCTCTTTATTGTGACCCATAAGCATCAACATATTGGAAGGATTATACCTTTGTCTATTAGACATCACAACCTTGATGAAGTGTCCACTCTCCTCCTTATCTTATTGCTTGGTTCTCATTTCAACAATGAAAGGATTGTGGCAAACTATGCTTATTTTGTAGGGTTGTGCTTATGTTTCATATATGCTAGTGGATGTAGAATTATTAAGATCATTTTGAGTTTTACCAAAGTTTTGAGGGCATTTCCTTAGTGTTAAAGTTAAATCTAGTATATCTTCATTTTCCTAAACCCAAGTTCATGAAGAGTCATCTTCTTTGAAAGGTTCTTTAATGATTTGAAATTAGATCCCATAGCCACTAAACTTCCCATGTGCTCTATAACTTTCTAAGCCTCAAAAATTAGGATCAACATATGCCAAATTAAGCAACCCAAGTAGGACCTTGATAAGAAAAGGTGGCACACAAGTGTACCCCCTCAAATAGGTCTACTTGACAGGCTAATTAGCTCTTGAGTGACCAAAAGAGCTAACAACAAGTTATAATCGAGTCTGGCTAAAGAGAAGGCATGATAGGAATCCTCACATGTTCTCATTAAATGCTTTAACACTCCATTAAGATACAATTATACCCTTGGACTTGAGCCTACATTGGTCTTTCCAACTACAAACTACTATGTACACTTCAAGTTCATAGAAACTTTGGATACTTAACAAATATGTTTGGAACAAATTTAGAACCTTTCTTTATTTTCCCAAATTAAACCAAAATGAAGCATATTATTGAGCTAAAAAGACTAAAAACCTCCAATTTTGTTGAGTAAGTTTTGGTTTAAGAAAAATAAACTCAAATAATTTTAAAGGGGCATAAATGCATTAGAGGCCAACAAGATCCAGTGATCTACGTTCTTAAATAATTTATGTTGTAGTTTGAATTCATAAAAAATGATGAAATTAAATAAGCAGACTCAGACATCACCAACTTTTGTACTTGGTATTTCTTTAAAATTAGAGAAACTACTACCACATATTAGCAATAAAATTATGTTGCATGGATTGTCATAAGAATTAATTCATGAAATTATGTTACATGGATTGTAATAAGAATGAATTGGTAACTCAAAATTGAAAGAGAGTCTACAACATTGAATTCTTTGATTTTCCAAAGTGGATTCCAAATACAAGCTCTCAAGATAAAGAAATCAGAATTACAAGAAGCAATACTTCATTGCTTCCATTGGGTGAATTCAACAGGAGGCAAGATCTATTGCAGTGGCATCATGGCTTGCCTTTCTTAGGAGAGGGAGGAGTTTGTACCAACACCAAGCTCCATGACATCCTCCATGAACTAACACAAAGTGTATGTTTTCCCTTGCCACTGCCTTTGCCTCCATCACTAATTTTCTTTAATGAATTGAATCTTTCACAAGAATTGATTATAAGAAAAGAGAGAACAAATACAATATATATATGACATCATTCCATGTCATGTCAATAGAAGAAAAAGATGAAATATATCTATTTCAAAAGTAAGTCAAAGAAAGTAGAAAGTAAAGGTTATTTTCACTAGAACTTGATTGAAAATAATGATCACTAACATGTGTCATCATTTTTGAAAAGAGAGACCATTAAAGAGAAAGGAAATAAATACAATGGATCTATTAGAACATTTCATATGAATTGAAGAAAAATTCTTGAATGATGAGATTTTTTTGGTAATATGGTCAGTTAGATGTCTTGATGGTTGTCATTTATGGTAACATATACTCAACATTTTATTTATGCATTCAGAGACATAACATTGTCAAAGTATTAGATAGTTTGTAGGTTTACAGTGAACAGATCTTAATAGTATGGAAAATGCACAGAGAGTTAGCTTATGTGAAGTTGAGGAAATATTTGTGACACCTTCATTATGATGTGTACTAGTGCACATGTGTGTACAGTCAGTATGATGCAAGTTACAATAAGTTTAACTATGCTGGTATTTAATAGTGCAAAATATAGCATAGCAAGAAATAGAGTTGTACGACTTTAGGAATTATTTTGGTTTCAAAGTAATTACTAAGTTATGTTAAGCTGACTATGTGGGTATTATTTTATATTATGTCAAGCATGTGAAGACATGGAAGTTGATTGAGCAATAATTTGTGAATGCACAAGATATAAGGAAAGATCTTATGATGTGAAGATAGTGTGGGAAAGGAAGTTGTGCAGTGAATGTATGTGATGTGCAGATTTTGTGAAAGTTACATGATTAGATGTGACATGCGAACTATTGTGAGAACCATCTATGAGCCTTACATGATGAAAAATCTGATGTAGGATCAGAACAAGTGTGAATTACAGTAGGAAGCAAGTATTGTATGTATTTCTATTTTTGTGAAGGAACAACATTCTATAATTGCATGTTAGGGTAGTGGGATCTTCTTGCATACACTGTAATTGATCTACCAACTCCTTACAGGGTTGTAGCAACTCCTAACAGATTTGTAGCACCTCATAATAGGATTGAGTCTTCTAACAAGGCCTAGTCCTCTAACAAGGACTCGAGATAGTATATGTACTCCATAGACTCCTAACAGAGTCAATATAGATCCTATTGTTTACTGAATCATCTAGTGGGTATCATCTCCACCAGGGTTTTCCCTTGGGTAGGGTTTCCCTAGTTAACAAATAATGGTGTTATGAATTCTCTATGTGTATGGTTATATTTACTATTCAAAATTGTTGTTTTACTTTCATATGCAAGTTATAAAGTAATTAATAATATTTAGTTATGGGAAAAAGTTTGTAGAATTGTAATATGTGATTCTTCATCTGGCTAGGTGGCTTCTCCAGTTGTAATCATCTTAGTTAGGCACTTAATCCATTTAACATATGTAAGGGCTCTAATCTCTATGACTATTTTATTAATGTCTACCTCCAACTTATAAAGAATATCAACAATATAAAAAATTATTGTTATATTAGTTTTCCCATTTTTGTAGGCAATGAATCTTTCATGCTTTAAGATATTGTGAAATGAATCTAACCATTTTTCCCAATTCTTAAGCTTTTTGTCATCATTAACAATGTTTTGAATGAAACTAGGTGTACCATTGGCAATGGTCTTCATTTTATTGTTTTAAACTACAACTTACAAGAACATAATGCATTTAAATATTTGACCTTATTTAGCATTTTCCTTTTAAAAATGATGGTTTCTTTGGTAAATTCTTTCTTTTGGGCCAAAATTGGGACCAACTTGTCAAAAAAATAGGATGTAGGGGCCCCAGTTAGTAAATAATGGAGAAAGAATGGATAGTGCCTTAGTGCACTAATATTCTGCTCCCTGCAATGTGATGTAGCTGGTGTGGAGATTTTAAGAAGCCTATTTGAGGATATTTATTTTGTGTGAGAGAATGTTATCCATAGTCCTAACTTCAACTTCATTTCCTGCTTCTAGCTCATCTACCTCCATTGGCTAGTCCATACCCATATTTTAAGTATTAGCATCAATTTAGGTCTCTTGAGCTTTCACCTATATGATAAGTCTAGTTGCATTCCCCAAAGTTCTTACCTCATTCTCAAAGGTAGCCACTCTCTTCTCTAGTATATAGGTTTTCTTAAGTTCTTCCTCATAATTCTTTTTGGTTTTAATGGATATTTTGTATGTTTGATACTTCTTCTCTTCAAGCGTGTCCATTTTACTCTTCCCCATGAGTGAAGTAGTGTTCATCAAGTTGTGAATATGGTAACTTGATGTAGTAGTGACATTCTAGAATATTACATTTCATTAGGGTGAGTCTTTAACTTCCATCAATGCTAGCTTGTTAGATTTAGGAGCCATGCTCTAGATTGCTATTATTTTGGAATCAACATTGAACCCAAACCCCTGCAATTCT
Source organism: Cupressus sempervirens (assembly GCA_028749045.1). Lineage (NCBI taxonomy): Eukaryota > Viridiplantae > Streptophyta > Pinopsida > Cupressales > Cupressaceae > Cupressus > Cupressus sempervirens. The sequence continues at coordinate 821,585,972 of CM053791.1, read as the reverse complement.
CTTGCAATATTAGTCTCCTCAAATGAGATAGATTTACTTTACCTCCTTTTTTGGTCCAACATGAAAGATGAGCTGAGCTCCCATCTAGGGAAAAGAAACATCCCACTTCTCTTCACTAGCTCTCTAGCCTCATCTACAGTGAGAGTTTCATGGTTTGGGTCACACTCCTATAGTTTCTACACTAGTTAATAGGTTTCTCTTGTGAGTCTCTTGGCTACTATTGAAGAGTGATTTCATTATGTTTAAATTTAAACAATAATGATTTGAATTCCTCAGAATTCATAAATTCATCATCCTTTATAAATTCTTGAGCTTGGATTATTCTTCTATCCAACATCCTTGTTTGAAGCTCAAGCTTATTTATGATTTGTTCATTTTGGCCTACCTTCCTTATTAGGAAATTATGCCTAATATCATCAAATACTTTGTCCCCCTTGGCAAGATCTGTAATTCCTTCTCCCTTGCCTTGCTTGGGATTTTTATCAGCTTATGTTTCTTTTTGCCACTTCGGGCCCATGTTGAGCTCTCTAGTTTATCTTCCTCGTCATCAATCTTAATAATATCATCATATTAATGGGATTAAGGTACTACTTTGTCTCTAATTTCAGGAAGGACCTGAGACACTATAGCATCAAAATTGTTGATGCATTTATTGTATTTTTCTAGATACCTCTCCTCATGATAAAATCCTTCAAAGGAGGGATATGTTCTCTTCATCTCCTCTTCTACTCTCATAATCTCTCTCCATTTCTAGGTTCTATATCTGCAGTCCTCTATTTCCAAGCAATTCATAATTACATCTTCTTCCCAATAGGGTTTTCTATTTGGTAGAGTGAACTTTCTCATATGTTTTAGGGCATGCCCAACCAATTCATTAGTATCATAAGTCCTAGCAAGGGTTGAGGGAAATAATAATTCACTTATGAATTTATCTATTTCTTCAATGGAATCCTTCCCTATGACAAAATCCCCTACTTTGATATTTCTAGGAATAGAGGAACCCTTATTTATTATAGGTCCTAGGTATTCCATATTCATCATTATTAATTGCCAAAATAATTCTATTGTCCCCATTCCCTCTGGAATGTATTTGGGAAAAACATGAGGGGGTTGGGGGCATCCATAAAGCCTTATCAAATAAAAATTGTCAAAAAGGAAAAGAATTGCCTAGTCATGGCCTAACCTCATATCCTCATTGGGCATGCAGAGGGTCTAATTAGCATCCTAACCCCCCAAGGAACCCTCTCAATCAAATTATCTTGCATATTCAAAATTGGAAAATCAAAATCATTTTAGAAAGTAATAGTATATGAATAGGGATAAACCCTTTTCCATAATCTAGTCCACGACTACACCAACAAGTTTTCTCCATTCTCCTTTGTCCCTTCAATGAAATTAGGACTGATGTTCCCTATATTTTTGTAGACAATGATGTGCATAAATAATGGGTAGTGGTGGAATTTGAAATTCCCCATCTCTCCCCTCTGAGCAGTAGTAGTCACATTGTGTATAACCTTTATAATGTGGGTCACAAAATCATACCCTACCTTATGGTGCAAATCTTGAATGTCCAGGGCCATGATGTATACACTGCAAGGAGAGTTCATCATGTCATCTAGTCTAATTAGCTTATCCACTCCAAAGACAATATAGTAGAAGTATTTTTTGAAGAATTCAAGAGGCATGAAGTCTCCTACCTTCTTTGGGAGCTCACCCTTCTCCTTTCTAGACTTAGGGATATGTCTTCACATAACCCTTCTAGTGAAGAAATTATTTTGAGTCTTGAATGTCTCATCCATTTTATCTTTCTAAATGATCTTTATCATTGGTCCTTCAAGATCAAAAACTTCAATAAAGCTTTCCCTATCCAAGGTACATAGTAGACTCATATCCTTCCTATGAAATCCATGAGTTGTAGGATTGTAAGATTTTATCAAAGCCTTCACCAAGTCTATGTTCACTATCACCTCTAGCATGGTTAACTTTGCCAATTTTCTATTCTAGGGGTTGTAGATTTGTGGATTTTCAAACCTATTTTTATTAAAATACCAGAATAACTCATTTCCTTTTGTTCCTGCCATGGTTGCATCTCTACAAAAGTTGTATGTATCTTTGAAAATATGTGAATTCATTGTCTAGGCATGGGATGATCTTGGTAGGAAGTAAACCCATTCTTCAACAAATAAACTGGTTAGTTTTGTGTTTTCTTTCTCAGCACCTTGCCCTCTTCTTGTGCCATTTTTTCTCTAAACCTAATTTCTCCAAAAAATTCTTTTGCAACTCGACTCTCTAAAATAACTTCTCTCTCAATTCCCTTTTGGCTCTAAAAAATTGTGAATGTCATAATTGAAAATCTGTTACATCACCTCTTGATAGTAGTTGAGCATAGAAATAGCATTAGTTGTGTCTTTAAGTCAACATGCATGAGAATTTTTGAAAACTCAAGAAATGTCAAAATCTATCTTTACGACACTGATGCAGAGGATAGAGTGGTGAACCAAGAAATAACCCAAAATGAGCAGATTTTAGCAATGTGCCAAGTGACCCTTCTAGGTCTTGATGGTCAAATCTTGCAAATGGTCAACTCCAAGAGGTTTTAAAGCTTCAATATGTTTTTTTTGGTCTATCTAACATGTACCTATAGACACCTAAAAACTTTTAAAAAATAAAGTATTTTTATTTTCTGAAAAAGTCCTGATGACATCATCATTTATTAATTAATTAATTATTTAATTAATTAATTTATTTTTATGCCATTAAATCCCTTTATCTTAATTAAAAATATTTAATTAAGGAGTCCCTCCCAAAAATGTTTAAATCTTATTCAAACATTATTTCCTTATTTATTAATTATTTAATTAATAAATTGACCAAAAAACCCAAAAAAAAAAAAAAAAAAAAAATTTGCCCAAAATTTGGCCAATTTTCTTAAGACCACTAACCTCTTCCAAAATCTTCTAAACCTTCTTTAATTTTGATTAAAGGCTAATCCCATCATTTCCTACCCCTAATCCCAACTCAAAATATTTAATTAAGATTAAATATTAAACCTCATGTTTATTAAAAAAGTTTTAATTAATATCTCCTCAACCCAAACCCTTGAAATAAATAAAACTTTATTTATTTCCTAAAAATCTAATTTATCCTCATCCTAAGAAGTTCTAGACTCTTCTAGAAAGTCTTCATCCTCATCCTAGGAAATTCTAGACTATTCTAGAAAGTCTTTATCCTCATCCAAAGTCTAGACTCTTCTAGAAGATGTCTTTAAACCTAATCCTAATCCTCTCCTAACCTTGTCGCATTCCCTAAACATGGGTTAAAACTTACTAACCCAAGCCAAAGATAACAAATATCTCCTCCTTCACCCACTCTCATTAAATGCCATCCACTTGCCTATCCCTAAGCTAATCCTAAACCATCCTAATCCATCCTCTAATCATTTGCACAAGCCTAAGCAAGCTTAAAACCCTCCTAATCAAGCCCAAGTCAAAATTGCTCTCATCTCCTTCAAAAAATCTCAACCATAAACTTTATGAAGTCCACTAGGCCATAAATGACTCTTCCAAGCCCTTTTATTGCTCTTACAAGCCATTATAAGGGTCTTTATGAAGATTTTATCCCTTGAGCCTCCTTTGTTGACTCATCCTTCCCCTTTCTTCCATACTCTCACCCTGTGACATGTGTCACTCCCTAATTGGCTATAAGAAAGCACAATCCATGTGCTCTCTTCTCATGCAATCTGAGCCCTCCATGAGCTTTTTCCCATCCTTGCATCTTAGCCCTCAATCCCTCAAGCCTCTTTCCTATAAATTGGATCCTTCCCCTTTGCAAAATAGCACAATCCATGAAGTAAAGTCATAATGCCATTTTAAGAAGCCATTTTACATCAAAACCATACACTCACATCCAAATTCCAACTCCATTTGAAGCCCTTTTTGAAGCATAAAGCTTGAGCATACATCCTATCTATTTAGACAAAGCTACTCAACAAGAGAGCTTCTTATTGAGAGAGTCCATTAATGGCTCATATTCTCAATTGAGAGCTCATCTTAGTCTATCTTGAAGTTTATGAATTTTGTTTAGTTTGTAGAAGCTTTATTTAAATTTGGTTTCTATTAGCATACTAACATTGCTCATATACATTTTGGCACGCCCGGTGGGACCCTGCATGGGTCATCTTCATTAGCTTTTTTAGTCAAGTTTTGTATGTCATTTGCTGATTTTGGCTAATTTTGCCTATTTTTGTGATTGGTAGGATTGTATAAATTGGTTTTGTAGGTCCACATGAGCATGAAGAAGACAAAGGAACTCATAGTGTTTGCAGATTTTTCAAGCTTATAGGTGGACAAAGAACTTGGAATTCTTCTTCCTCTTCTTGTCTATATTCTTCTTATTCCATCTACTTCTTCTTCTTCTTCTTGTGGGAGATCTTGGCCTTTTTTTTTTTTAAGGAAGCAAAATCATACACACTTCTTTTTAGTGCTTAAAATGAACCCCCAAATCATACTTAAATCCATTAAAAAATTAAAAATTTGCAAAAAAGAAAAAATCTTTTAACAAGTGAAACTAAACCAATCTAATCATTTGCATCCTTGCAACATCAAGGTTTTAGATGCATTCATGCAAAGTTAGGAACACTTTATTTTTGGGAATTTAAAAAGAACTTCAAGTTTCCATTTCAAAAGGTTCAAAATCAACACTAAGTGCACACTAAAATCTAAATCAAACTCAAAGCATCAATCAAGGATAAAATAAACCTCATTTGTAAACATTTTAAAGTTCTTTTAAAAATCTCATGAAAACTGAGTCCTAAATGGTTGCCAAAAATTGTCCTAAAAAGCTTTGTTATTTGTTCAAAAAAAATTTCTTGTTGCAAAATCTTGAATGTTTCTTAAGTTTTTCATGCATCAAAACAATCTAGGAATATCATTTTTGGGCTTAAAATATGCAAACTAGAACACAAAATCTTGAATGAAAACCAAAGTCCAAAGAGTCATTTTCACTTTTGAGTCCAAAACAATTTTGAATGATCTAAGGTTAAAAAAAAGCACTTCAAATTTCTTAAAACAACACACAAAATCTCAATCTTGAATGCTCAAAGGAAAAAGCTTGAATGTTTAATCACTAGTCTTTGAATGCATGTTGCAAAACACACTCTTGAATGCCATGGATTAAAATCAAATTTTCCTTGAATTCATGATTAAAACAACAAATCCAATCTTAAATTCCAAGGATCAATTAACCATTGCAATATCAAACACTTCATTTGGAGCTTCTAAAATTGAACAAAACAAATCTCTTTTCCACATGTAATTTAGGTAAAGTTTGATTTTTGGACATTTAAGAAACTTTGTTAAGTTAAATACAAATTTACAAAAATCAATTTGATTAGTTCCTTGGACTCACCTCTTTTCTAATCACCCATCAATTCAACCATTGGTTGCAATCTCAGTGCCATTTATGGGGATGGGTCTATTTGAAAAAGGTGTTAAATGTTCCACAATCTAACTCACTCACTTGGTCTTTGAACGTTTGCTTTAACTTTATCAAAATTTTCAAATGACCAAAACTCTAGATTAAATCAATCACACTTCAAGTTTGGGCACTAAAATTGAACAACTATTGACGTGGAGGGCCTCCGGGTGTGCGCTTGACAAATCGAGTCTCACACATCTTTGCTTTGGGCTTAAAACAAAATCACACCAACTCTTGAATGCTTTAAAGGAAATTAATCAATACTTGACGTGGAGGGCCTCCAGGTGCGCGAGTTTTCTTTTGTTGACCCTAACTCCTCTTCTTGTTTGCATTCTTCGATCGATTTACTTTTGTTGGCACTTCAAGTTGGAATTGAACATTGTCTCTTAAACATGAGTGCTTGCAAAGTCTAGATTAGCACACATAAGACTCAGTTGGTAAAAGAACAAGCATGTTTTTTTTTAGCCCAAGGTCATCCAAGTCTTCTCTCCCCTTGTCATCTTTTGAGGCCATCTTGGGTGCATAAGATTAGGATCCAAAACCTTGTTTCTTTTTAGGAGGCCTACTTGGGGATTTCATCACCCCTTGGATGACCTCAACTCCCACGTTCCAACGGAGTATAAGAACCAGGAGGTAAATTGAAAGACACCTCTCTTGGGATCAAGATTTTGTCACTCAGCCTAAGCCTCAAGGAAATTTATACCCTTGAGAAGTGAAAGAGGAGAAGTGGGTTACCGCTCCTCTCGACTGTGTGACATCTTTTTGGTTTCATCTATGGATTTGGGCCTCACATACCTTGGGTATATCGAGGACTCCCTAACTAAACCAATTGTCAGCCTTGTAGACAACCATCTAGGATGTTAATGTGCTTGAAGTGACTGATCGAAACATTTGTAGAACACACACACTCCTTGGTGCAAGTATCACATTCTGGGAATCAAAACTTTTATCTGGTTGTTTCTATCTATTGCTTGGTCTTTTACTTATTGAATGAATGTTTGCCAAACTTGGTCAATCCTAGATTAGGGTACACTTAGCGTAGTCACTACCTATTCCAAAAGTTGAACAAGTTGAAGCAAAATAACTAAGGTCTCTCAAAGCCAAGTAGATTCAAGAATTCATGTCAGAGCAACCCAAACCCAAACAAAAGTTTCACAAAGTTAAACTCAAGCCATCTCAGGCATACCAAGAACTTTCAGCCAAGAGAAAATAAATAACACCAAGCCCATGAATTGCCAAACTCCACAAAGTAGAGGGCAAAGCTACTGATGAAGCACTTCAAGAGGCTTGGTTAGAGCGAACCATCAAATTTAGCCAACATCGCTGAGTTAATCCTGCTTATGCCTTACCAACTAGGCATGATTTCTATGATTAGACAACCTTGTTTCTCCACATCTTCTTGGATAAGCTTCAATTTAGAGTCATCTTTGTAGAAAAGCTAGCCATCTTAGGTTATCCCCTTAAGCATTATTAGCTCATCCATCTCATTTAGAATCAAACCATCTAGCCAGCAATCCAAAAACTGCACATCTAAGCTTTCAAAATTGTTGTCACCTTGCTAAAAGTTTGCCATTCCTAAAAACTTTCAAAACCACCAATCTCACCAAGGTTATCCCTTTTGACAAAGCTTTGTCTATGGTAATCTAGCTTTGCCACTTGTTATCCCTCATCACCTTGAGCTAAAAGTTGGGATCCACAAGTGGTCAATCTCATTATCTTCCTAAAGGATCATTAGTCTATCCTTAAGTTGACACAATCACCACCAAGCTTGCACATAGGAAAGCAGACCTTTTGTGCTTTGGCAACATATCTTTGAAGTTAGAATCCCCAACCCAATCCTCCTTAGGTTTTGTCATATAGCTTTGTCTCAACCTAGGAAATGATTTGCATAGAAAAGCTTTCCTCCCTTTTGCATCCACCAACATTTGTTGCATCTCATCCCTAGGAGCATTTTTCATGCCACCCATCACTCGCTTAGCCAAGAAGAAAGAAACAATGGAGCCCTATCATTTGGATCGAATAGCCTCACCCCCCTTGAGAACTCAGCCATCCTTCAGCCCAGAGAAAGCTATGCCATCATCTACTGACATTGAAACTTTCATGAACCAACCAAGAAATGCAGTATTGGTAAATGCCATTATAGACAAGAACAAAGAGACAATAATGGCTAATTTTTGAAGGGACAATGTAGGAACCTTTGACTTTGGAAGACCCCCTCCATTATCAGATCCATCTCACCCATTGTTTGGGCAACTGCCACCACCCATAGGCTCTTATGATCCAAATTATCCTCAATATATGCCAAAAGAAGAGCCTCCAGCCAATCCATATGATCCAACAGACCCAAACATACCATCATCCACCCAATTTGAAATCTCCATGCCGCAAGCCAACCCAGCCACCACCACTCCATCCTTGGTTCATACCTCTCCACTCCAAACCCCCTTTACCCAAAACACCTCAATGTTCACCCCCTTCACTATTGATGTTGCTGCTCCCCAAACCAGCCTTCCAAATCCACCCATCTCCCAAATTAGTGCTAGCATCTTTGGCCAACCTCAGAAATATACAACAGGGATGCCACCCATGGGGCCAAGTAATCAACCTTTCATCACCCCCAGCTTGTTCACCACAGCCCAAAGCACAATCCCATCATTTCCATTAGGTCTTGGAAGCTCAGTGCCATCATCCACAAATCCACAAGCTACTACCCTCACTCCACAAAGCTCTACCTTAATGACTTCTCTACCTTAAACAACCTCTAGATCCTATTCCAAGGATCAACTACAACTCTTCAACATTGGAATCAATCAATACATCATACAAAACTATAACTTTTTGTGCTTTCAAAAGCCATGATTGGCTGTAGAATTGACCAATTGATATCATGAGATGCCCCAAGACCTCTATATGTCCTTGAATCTCCAATGTGCCCCTGATGAGTATGGGATGCTCTTGCATCAGACACATGTACTACTAGCTTTCAAAATCTCTTTTGTTCTTTTTTAGAAAACACCTTTCTTTTTGGCAATAATGAGGTTGCAACAGTCATTTTGCTATTGAATTTTTTGGTGTGACCATGCGAGCACTAGAAAACAATTAGTTGTTCAAAGCTTGGCAAGGCTTATCCACTAACTCCTATTTTTGTTTGTGACTATGTGAAACCCTTGATCACTACTTTGCTATCTAATTTTATGCTTAATCCCTTAACCATGTGAAAGAGTGAAACCTACTAAAATTACCTTGTCACTGATTTGTAGCTTCCTTTTTACTTTATGACTTAAGCTGTGTGATTGAGTGGACACTATACTCATGTCTTGGTTGCTACTTCATAGCTTACATTTTTCTTTGTATTCATAACCATGCAAATGAGTGATCACATTAATCTTTACATCTTTTGACCATGTTGCATGATTGTTGCTTGATTCTAGCATTAATATTTAAGGTTTGTGACCATGAAAAATATGTTAAATATGAGAAGTCATTGTGTTGTTTCTCTTATTCCTCTTTATCATTTTAACTACATGACCATGTGATCAAAGAATTCTGCACAAGCTTTTAACTGTGATCATCAAGTCATGACTTGTATTTGTCACTAACTTTTAGGCATTGTAAATTAGTGATCAAGCATTTCATATAACTTCATTGACTATATGTTTTAGACATGTGACTATGTGATCAAAGAGATCACCAGGTCATGGCTTCACTTCATGTTATATCTTCTAATTGCATGACTACACGACCAATGCTTTCTTGAAAGCTTCTTAACCATGATTGCCAATTTCTAGCTTATACTTCTCTTTACAAATCAAACCTTGCAACTAATAGATCAATCATTTTCTAACATAGCACTAGCTACTTTGCATCATCATACTCTTCTTTCAAACTTTAAACTTAGCCGCATGACTGCGCGATCAAAGAGATCGCCAAGTCACTCCATCAGTTTGACTATTTGAACCTTTAGGTTGCAAAATTGTGAATGACATCTCTTAATATTAATCACAACTTTGCACCATTAACTTTATGTTAGAACAAAAAAATCCTTTAAATGCCTCCACATGCCCTATCTTTGTGCTCTTAATTGAATTCCCTTTTCACATGGTCATTGTTTGAAATTTAGATTCCATGCCTGCTTGTAAATTGCATTGCATCTTCACTGTGTTGATCAATCATTTGGGATTAACTATGGTGACCAAGCATACACTGAGCACTTAACTATGTCACATGGTAGCACCATAAAAGGATTAAAATTTAAACCATGTCATGATAGAGTGATCACCTTGGTCACATGGTCACACCTTGAAATTTTTGAAGTCTTTTAAAAGTGTGAAACACATTTTAAAATAAGGAGGGTTTCAAATGAAAACATGCATATAGATTACAAAACTAGGGTTTTCTAAGGTAAACTTTGCACATGAAAAGTGAAAACCCCAACTGCACAAAATGAAAATTGGATTTTGACAAAAAAAAATTTAGGATTCAAACAAGGTGAAATATAGGCCAATAGTGGCTCTGTCTATGGATAATGGATAGCTAGCATCCATATAAGGATTCAAAATCTCTGGGTTAAGAAAACCACATACTTGGCACATTGACAATTTTTTCATAGAGCTATGCACACACAATAGGAAAGCACAAAACATATATATAGAAAAACAACATATATACAAGGATTTACAAATTCACAAGAGCCTAAACTATTGTTCATGGAAAAACAAGTACATTCAATAGAGGTACATCAAGAATTATCCATGAATAGGCAATTCCAAAATATTTCTTGTTAACTCTTTAACAAGATAAGAATCATATCCCCACTTTTCATGAATCAAATATGGGCCTAGCTAGATTGGATCAAACTTTCCATATTTACCCTTGTCTTCCATTCTAGCATTCGAAATTAGGACCAAATCTTCTAACTCAAATTTTTTTGCAACAACCTTTTTATTATATAAGAGTTTGGCCTGCAATCGCAACTTGCAATTCATGGAAAAGGCTTCCTTCCTAATCTTAATCAATCTACCAATTCATTCATCCTTCATTTCATGTCATTTATGATATCCTCATCATACATTTGGATGTAATTGCATAGACCTATCATGTTGTTCTTGTTAGAAAATAAAGCTTAGCATGTTTGTTTTTTTAATCCATGCTTTATTGGATAAAGCTTCTTTTCTTAGTATGTAAGCTAACTAAGGAATACTTTTGATTTTTTAGTTTTATTCTTGTTTTTCCTCTGCTGTATGCTTTGAGGAAGCCTATATTATTGTAATTCTTTCATTCTAATTAATCAGAACTTCCATTTTTCTTATGTTTTGAATTTTTTCTTTCTACAACTGCATATTTTGTTCTATCATTCTAGCTAGATTATTTGCTAGTTGAACTAAAATTTTACATGGTATCTGAGCTCATGGTCACTAGAAAGGAGAATGTATTTTTTTGCTATAGGTACTGAAGAAATCTAGAGCTTTTGAAGAATGGAGTTTTTCGCCTATGCTTGCTTGAAGCTATATTGCTATTTTAAATGGAAATCAAAGATTCTACTTCAACTCAAAAGTAGAGACTTTATGGAATAGTAATGGCAATAGAGGTTGAACTAAATTTTGTTGGTCCATCACAAATAGGCCAAGATCATGCTCTTTTTGCATGGATCTTACCTTCATCTTTTTCTTCGTGATACACAATTTCAGTGGACCTGTCATGCCTTTCATTTGAAGACTTTGTTGAATTTTCTACTGTTTGTGTTGATGCTTCCTTGATTCCATAGTTGATCAATTTTTTAGACAATTGGCACCTATATTTTCAAAATAGAAATTTATTTTTGCATGGTTGAGTAGTGTCATTTGGGTCACTTGTATAGATTTATGTGTCATCTACATCCTTAACTAATAGATGTTTTTCCCTATTTTCCATCTATTCATTATTTGGGGGCTTCTATATAGATTATTGTATTTTGTATCTTTGATTGACATATTTTTTTCTTAGTTTTCCATCTACTCATTGTTCGAGTAGTATCATTGGGGGCACTCATGCAGATTGATCCTAATTTTCATCTTGGTTTCAAAGCAGGTTTTCTCAACACTATGATAGTTATCATTCCACAGTCATCCACACTTTTCTTTTGTCTCAAAAGATGCTTTTCTAATGCACATTTTGAGGGAGCTTTTGTTCCTTTCGGCTTTCCCTCTTTCCTCTTTCCCATTCTTAGGCTTTTGTCTCCTTAATTAGACTTAAGAGGAGGTGCTAGAAAATAAAGCTTATCATGTTTTTTGTTTTTATCCATGCTTTATTGGATAAAGCTTCTTTTCTTAGTATGTAAGCTAACTAAGGAATACTTTTTAATTTTTCAATTTTATTCTTGTTTTTCCTCTACTTTTTCTTTGACGAAGCCTATACTATTGTGATTCTTTCATTGTAATTAATAAGAACTTCCATTTTTCTTATGTTCTATATTTTTTCTTTCTATAACTGCATATTTTGTTTTATCATTCTAGCTAGATTATTTGCTAGTTAAACTAAAATTTTACAGTTTTGAGGTATTCTTGCTTGAATAAAATACACTAAATCAAAAGATGAAACACCTATTTCTTTCTTAACTATCACTCTAGAAACCCAAACTGCCAGGTGTAGCTTGGAATATCATGCCTTCTTGTTATCATCTAGGGTTCTTTTGATAACCTTCAACAAAATCTTATTTGTATACTTGGTTTGCCTAGTCCCTTTTAGATGATAGGAAGATGATGTTGACCTTGACCTTGTAATTACATACTTATCACAAAATTTTATAAACACTTCTAACCTAAAACACATGGCATTATCTATCACTATCCTTTCAGAACATTTGAATCTGGTGATTACATTGTTCAACAAAAAATTATTCACAACTTTTCTAGTAGCTTTTATGGTAGGAATGGCTTCTATCCATATTGTGAATTAATTTGTTGCTACTAGAATCCATGCATAACCTGTACTGGAATTATTTGATATTTCCACTATGAAGTGCATTTCTCACTGCTAGAATGGTGCATGAACTTCTACTAACTTTAAAGGGGCATTCCTAGAGAATTTTAACTTACCAGCAAACCTTTGGCAGGGATTACATTTCCTAACCAGAACATGAGCATCCTTAAATAAGTTTAGCCACCAAAAGCTAGCTCTCATCACCTTATGGGAAATAGTCTTGGCCATCTAATGACCTCCACACACTCCTAAATGTATCTTAGTGAGTAATTTTATTGATTCCTATTGGGCATTTTGACCCCCATTTAGCCCATCATTGATAACTGATCTGAGAGATCTTCAATGAGTTGGATTCTTTGATGTAGGTTAACATAATTTTTGGTTGGGTTAACATCTCGTGTTAACTCAGTTTCTTCATGAGATGAGTTGGCTCAATTTCCTTCATGTGCCAAGTTGTGGGTTAACACACATTTTTTGCCAGGTTAACATTTTGTGCTAACCATTTTCACTATTTATGGGAGTGACTTTTCTTGCTTCCATGAAACTATGAAATTGATGTTGCCTCTTCAACTGAACATTCAAGAAGTGTGCTACCCAACTGATTTCTTCCATGTGGCAGATTCTTCTTGTGCTAGGCTACTTTTAATTAGACAATGGTCATATTTTTGCATCATTGCTTGGGGCTTCTTTGGATTTTTTGAGTGCATCATTCATCTGTGTGGTTAGGTGGAGATATGCATCTACATTTAAGTTTTATTCATTTATTGAGGAGATTTCTATAGCATTTGAGCCGTTCATTCCAAAATGAAGATCTACATCAATAGTTCACACCTTTTGGGGGCAAATCAAATTTATTCCACGTGAGTCAGCTTTGTATTTTCACAGTGAGTTAACTTGTGTGTTATCCCATCCTGTGTGTTTTTTGACATTGGTGTTGATTTATTTGTTGTGGCCATGACATGTTACAAGGACTTTTCTTTAATGTTGAATGACATTCTTTGGCTTTGTTTGCATGACATATTTGCATCTCCATGCCTCATTAATGATTGTAATGATCGAATCTCATGAGATTTGATTTCTTATGGCTAGGTGCATTTGTTTTTCCCTTCCTGTCACCTCTATAAGAGATTGTACTTCATGATCAAATTTAGTTATGATATTCATTTATTGTTGCTCTCTGCAACTTAACTCCACCTTGGGTTGGGGTTTGAACTTCATAGTTTATATTTGAGTTATGCTTGACCTATAAAAGCAAGTTGTAAATACTTTTCCTAGGTTCTTCTTTGTTTTTATTTTGTAGCAGCATTATGCTCTGCAACTTTTGTCTTCCATTAATGAAATCTTTGTTCCTTACCTTTTCTTGCCATTCTATTTACTAGTGCATATATTTTCCTTGTAGTGAATGTTTCCTTTCTATTTTCTTAGATCTATGTGTTGTGTTAAGTCTATTAGCGGTTGTTGTATAGTGAAGTTCCTTTTCTTTCAACACTTCAACTAGTTCCAAACCTACATGTGGTTTCTTGGAGATATAATAGAGTCAAGACTAGTGTATTTGGGTACTTTCATTGATTTGTAGCACAATTACAGGCAGGCTTGTAACCACTGTTCTATCTTGGTGCATCATCACATATCCCTTTTTTCATTTTAATTTCTACATTCCTTCACCCTTTTCCTCTCAAGAAGTAGTTTAAGCACACCCTGATAATAAGAAAGTCAGCCTTCTCTAGAGATTCAACATCAGAGGGAAAGTCCCACACTTGGAGGCTATTTCCATGTTACACAAGGTTGCTTGAGGGTCATGCCTCAAGCAAGGGTACAAAATTTTGTGTCAACAATTCCTCATGACCAATACATTTTAACAATATTCCTTCAAAATTCCTTCACCAAAGGTTCCCACTGTAGACACCAAAAAAAACCTTTAGAAAATAAAGTATTTTTATTTTCTAAAAAAGTCCTGATGACATCATCATTTATTAATTAATTTATTTATTTTTATGCCATTAAATCCCTTTATCTTAATTAAAAATATTTAATTAAGGAATCCCTCTCAAAAATGTTTAAATCTTATTTAAACATTATTTCCTTATTTATTAATTATTTAATTAATAAATTGACCAAAAAACCCAAAATAAATAAAAAAATTATTTTTTGCCCAAAACTTGGCCAATTTCCTTAAGACCACTAACCTCTTCCAAAATCTTCTAATCCTTCTTTAATTTTAATTAAAGGCTAATCCCATCATTTCCTACCCCTAGTCCCAACTCAAAATATTTAATTAAGATTAAATATTAATCCTCATGTTTATTAAAAAAGTTTTAATAAATATCTCCTCAACCCAAACCCTTGAAATAAATAAAACTTTATTTATTTCATAAAATCTTATCCTTAGAAGTTCTAGACTCTTCTAGAAAGTCTTCATCCTCATCCTAGGAAATTCTAGACTATTTTAGAAAGTCTTTATCCTCATCCAAAGTCTAGACTCTTCTAGAAGATGTCTTTAACCCTAATCCTAATCCCCTCCTAACCTTGTCACATTCCCTAAACATGGGTTAAGACTTGCTAACTCAAGCCAAAGTTAACAAATATCTCCTCCTTCACCCACCCTCATTAATTGCAATCCACTTTCCATCCACTTGCCTAGTCCTAAGCCATCTCTAACCCTTCCTCTAATCATTTTTACAACCCTAAGCAAGCTTAAAACCCCCCTAAACCCTCAAATTCGAATTTCATGGTATCTCTCACAAATATCTTCAACCACAAAACTTTATAAAGCCCACAAAGTCATAAATGTTCTTACAAAGCACTTATGAAGGGTCTTTATGAAGATTTTATCCCTTGAGCCTCCTTTGTTGACTCATCATTCCCCTTTCCTCCATCCTCTCACCATGTGACATGTGTCACTCCTTGATTGGTTGTAAGGAAGCACAATCCATGTGCTCTCCTCTCATGCAATCTAAGCCCTCCATGAGCTTTTTCCCATCCTTGCATCTTAGCCCTCAATCCCTCAAGCCTCTTGCCTATAAATTGGATCCTTCCCCTTTGCAAAATAACACAATCCATGAAGTAAAGTTATAATGCTATTTTGAGATCCAAATCCATACTAAAGCCATCTATCCACACTAAAAATCCACAATCATCCATTGAAGCCTTTGGAAGCATATTGAGCATACATCCTATCCATTTAGATAAAACTACTCAACAAGAGAGCTTCTTATTGAGAGAGTCCATTAATGGCTCATATTCTCAATTGAGAGTTCATCTTAGTCTATCTTGAAGTTTATAAATTTTGTTTAGTTTGTAGAAGCTTTATTTAAATTTGGTTTCTATTAGCATACTAACATTGCTCATATACACCCACTAATGATGATATATATGATAGCCTACAACTTTATAGATATTCTTTCATTATTAGTCAGATTAGGTGGTGCTTCCATATGTTGCAAATAATAAATAAAAATTATATACCACTCACAATCATCCATATCATAATTATATGGCATGTGATCCTCATCTACAATATTTATCTCACTGTCATCCAAGTTTGAATGAGCCATATACTTTTCCAACCCTTGGCCTTTCACCAGTTTTGTAATCTAGATTTTAATGTTGAACTCTTGGATTTTGTTGATCCATCTGCATCTCCTATCAAACACTTCCTTGTGGGAAAAGATATCCTTTACAACAGTATTAGGAACAAAGGCTATGACAGTAGCACCTACTAAATAAAACCTAAAATTTTAACAGCTTTCACAAGAGAATATGCTTGTTTTTCATTGATATCATATTTTATCTTTGTAGGTTGGATTGACTTACTGAAAAAAGAAATAGGTTGTTCAAAATGCTCTTCATTCTTCTAGAGTAAACTTGGTGCAATGGCATGGAAATATGCAAAAGAAAATATGTGCATGGGTTTTTCATAGTCATGTGTTCTAAGAACTAGGGAATTTTTCATCGCATCTTTGATTTCTTGAAAAGCCACTAATGGTTCACCTTTCTAATTAATCACTATCCATTTCTTAAGAAACTTTAAATAGGTCTATTGATCTCAAAAAAATTGGTCACAAACCTTCTTTAAAAATTTACTTGGCCAAAGAAAGATTCTATACCTTTGACATGCTTTAGCTTAGGAACCTTATCTATTGTAGCCACCCTCTTTGGATCAATCTTAACTCTAGCTTCAGATACTATATAGCCTAGAAATTTTCCTTCTATAACCCCAAAAGTACACTTCCTTGGATTCAAACAGACTCCATATTTCAAAGCTTTAAGAATTTTTTTATCCAAGTGTCTATAATAATCTTCAAATTTCTTAGAATAGGTTGTCAAGTCATTTTGATAGACAACCATGAATTTATCTATATATTCTTTAGATGTAACATCCATAGCTCTTTGGAATGTATGCCCTGCATTGATTAAGACAAAGGGCATTCAAACATATACATATGTTCTCCATGGAGTTGTAAAGGGTTTCTTGAATTGTTCCTTCTCATCCACTAGCACTTGGTTGTATCCAAAAAAAACATCCATCATGGACATCAATCAGAATGAGTGACTTGTTGTAGCATAGCTTCCATGTTTGGTAGACCATAATTGTCCTTTAAAGAAGCAATATTCAGATTTCTAAAGTCTACACATAGCCTAATATCACCATTCTTCTTCCCATCTAGTACTAGGTTGATACCCATGAATAATATCTTATAGGCTTAATAAATCCCCTATCCCTAAGCTTCATCAACTCTTCTTCCATTTTGGGGGCTAGTATATGGTTGACAGGTCTCTACTTCTATCTAAAAGGCTTGACATTCTCCTTTAATGGGATAATATATTGAAACAAGTCTTCCCTACAAGCCTTAAGATCATCATATGACCATGCAAAAACATGTCTAAACTTTCTTAACAAATCAATTAAGGACTTTATTATTGTAGGAGATAGAATCTTACCTATATATACCTTTTTAGGAGACTTGGTTGTTCCAAGGTTCACTTCTTCAAGCTCTTGTGGTTTCTTGTCTTTGGCCTCTAAGTGGACCCTATCTTGGTAATCAAACACACTCTCCAACACTACTAGTCCTTTGGGAATCTTATTTATTTTCAACCAACGTACTATAACCCAACTCCTGGCCTTAGTATTTGTCTTCATTCAAAAGAAAATGTAGGATATCTTTATCATCCTCAAATACTTGTCAGTTCTCTATATTTTTAGGGATTGAAAGTCTATTCTACATTTCAATCTTTGAAACACTAGAAAATAATATATCATCAAGTTTAATAGCTACATTAGCTAGCAGATCAACCATTTTATTATTACCTCTATCCATCTAGGAGATTCCAAAAGCATCAAATGCTTCAATCTGGTCTCATACAACATTTTTGTTTTGCTTCAACCTCTTGTTCTTAGATGCATAGGTTTCCTTAATCTGAGACACAACTAATTAAACATCACTAGTAACATGCAACATTTTAATACCATGACTTGTAGCTACTCTTAATCTAAGTAAAAGTGCTTCATATTCTACTATGTTATTTGTACAACTAAAATTTAGGGCAAATAAATATCTAAATGTGTTCTTCTCTAGAGAGATATAAACTACTCTAGCCCCTAGCCCTTCTTTGGAACTAACCCCATCAAAATACATTGTCCAAAGATTCTATGAATATATGCATTTACTACCTCTTGTGAAATCAATGAGACTACCCTTTCACTTTCTAGGATAGTACTCTCAACCCTAAAGGCATTTACCTCTATATCTAGAAAATATGTGGAATCTATATCAATGTTATCTTCAATCATATGTATCACCCTTTGTTCTCTATCAACCTTAATGGGTTTTTACCCTATGTGAAATGTGGAAAAAGATAAATCACATTATAGTCTACCTCCCATTACAACACTCCACTTTCTTGAGAGTAGCATCCCATATTAGGGAGGAATATCAACTACTGGGACAGTCATAGTCAAATCAACATTAGGATAAAAGTAACTAACCTAAATGGCAATGCATTAATGGTGCATATAACATGAACTTCTCTAGAATCCATAGCTACACATCTACCCTATTTAGTATTTACCTTTAGACCAAGAGCTTCCATGATTTTAAAGGGCATGATAGTGTTAGAGGCTCCTAAGTCAATCATGTAATTTTTAAGGTCTTTCCATTTATAAGTAGGCTAAGGAAGAAAGGGTCAATATTTTCTATATAATTTTTAGATGAATTATCTAAATACATCTAAGGTATTTGGGATATGACTCCTTTTTCTTCCTTTTCTTTTACTACAAGTGGTACCTCCTTCCCTACTAATGACTATCTCTCAATAACAACATTATTGTTTCCAATCCCACCTAACTAACAAAGGGCTTTACTTTTATGTTCCTCTGTCCTAAACATTTCAAAAAATGGAACTTTAATAGTAATCTTTATAACATGGCAATCATGTCAACATGATCATAAATAAGAGGTTTGCATAGATTACCTTTAGTTGCTTGCACTAGAACAATAGGTTCCACCACTTGTCTAAAAGCTCAAGATTTGACTTCTTATCTTTTGTATTTGTCTTGATAGTTTCTACACTTTGATTTTGTACCTTCTTCTTAGGTTTCCATTTCTTAGCCTTAATGTCCTTGACTTTGAAAACCACTTGATCCTCTTTCTTGTTTTCATCTTTCATTTTATGGGTTATAACTTTAATAAAAATACCAGATCTCTTTTCAATAATATTGTTCATTGTCCTATTCCTTAGATTATATGTGTCATGAACTTGAGCCACCATCTCAGTAGTTATTCTATAAATCTATTCTTGGTAAGTATTTCTCAAATTTATGTGTTCAACATCTGAAATCATGTTATACATCTTATCATAATCTTTATCTTTGTAATCTTTAAAAACTTATTGATGGTGTAGCTGATATATGCTTTACTAATTACTAACATCAATTTTAGATTCTTTTAGATCTGATTCTTCACAATTATCACATAAATTGATCATGTTTCAAGCCACATCATCATGGATGTTTTCCTCCTCTCCTTCTTCATGTTGTGCGTTATGATGTGTAGAAAATGATTGGGCAACTACACAATAGTTAGCGGAATGAGGGGATTGAAAAATTATGCACCAAGGCATTTCCTCCATCATGTTTATAGAATTTATCTACAATGTAATTGGTGTATTCTTGTCATTTATTCCTTGAGAAGGATTAGTGAAGGGCTTTCCATCCTTCCATTGTGTGTTGTAAGGGTAGTTCTGAATTCTGGTCTACCTATTGTAATTGTTATTAAATTGTGGTTTTTCACCAATATTAGGCTTATTAGCATGGTTTACTGGAGGGTTCAAGTTTTTAAGAAGATTCAAAACCTTATCCATTTTTTCATCCTTGGGCTTTTTCCTTGTAACAAGCTTATCACCTTCTTTCTTATTTCCCCTAGGATTGAACAACTTAGGATCATCTCTTCTTCCTAGTTTACCAGAGGCTTTTCTATTATTTTCAATGTTGATAGTTCTCTTGGAAAAATCTCTTAATGTCCTGGGGTCTTTATCTCTTAGAATATAAGCCATCTTGCTATCAAAAGAATTCATATAGGTAGTGAGACACACATTCTCACCTAGTCTCATAACTTTGAATAACTTGTACATTCCTTTTTGGAATCTCACATTAAAATTAAATGTAGATTTATTCTAATTTTTCTTAATATTATTGAAATCATTCAACATGAATCTTGTATTAGTATTATCACCATACTGCTCCTTGAAAAGCTTCTCTCGATCATCCCAAGAACCAATACTATCATCAGGCAATCTTCTAAACTAGTCTCTTGCATCTTCAATGAGTGAATGCACAAATAACTTCATGAAAACATCTTTATGCTCTACTTTTTAATCATTGAGCATATCAATGAATCTATTTAGATGTTCTTCACTAGTTATGGCATTGGTTCCTGAGAACTTTGTGACTTAATCTCTTAGGTCATTGGAGATAGGATGAGGAAAGCCAAGGATACCTAAAAAGGAAATTATTTGTATCTTTCCATATAAATGGGCCTCTTCTATAAACCTAAGAGATTTGAAGTTCTAGGTCTAGCCCCTTAGGTTTGTATGGGAATATTTCCTTGATGGGTTGAAGTTAACTAAGAACTAGTGGTAGAGGAAGAAACTGGTATTGATTGGGAAATTTTTTGACTATTTACCATAGGAGCACAATTTGGGACAGAAGGTATAGGACGTGAAGTCTGGCTTTGCCAAATTTTTAAGCTAGAAGTGGATTAAAGGAAATGAATTTTCCTTCTTGTCTTAGCTTCCTTGACCTAATTCTCAACTTTCTCCAACTCTTTTACAAGATCTTCTCAATCCTTTTTTTCTCTATCCAATTATGAGTTGAGCTTTGACATAATAGGAGGAACATGAGGCTCATTAATTTTTATGCCTACACCCTTTTGCTTCCCTTTACCAAGATTCTTACTAGTATGATCTATGACATTTTCTTCAATAGGTTTATAAGGTTGGACTTGGGAAATGACAGGTCCTTCCTGCTCTCTTAGAACTATTAGTTTGTGATGACTGATCAGGAAAGTACTGTACATACTTCATAAATTCTTGCCCTATTTTAATAGGATTTTGGGGCAACATGTAATTATTAATTATAACCCTAAAGCTGTAAAAATACTTGTATAAAAGAGCTTAGGGTTAGGGATTATTTTAGTGTGGTGATGATAAAATTGGTTCTTGTGGCGGTATTGAGCTATAAGGGATTAAAAATTGTAATTAGGTTCTAATCACTAGATCATAATAATATTAGACTTTCTATTTGGTGGATCTAGCCCATGGATTATGTGAACCATGTTAAATCTTGGTGTCTTGTGTTATTTTCTATGTGATCTATTTTTTTTTTTTTATAGTTTAGATTTGCATGTAATTGTTATTTTTGTCCATGGTTTAATCCTAACAAGTGGTATTAGAGCCTAGTTTTTTTTTAGTTATCCTCTGAAGGAAAGTCTCACGGTTGAGTGGGAGTGATGGAAGATGAGGGTAAGCTGAGGGCTGATAGGTTTAATGGACAAAACTTTTAGTTATGGAAAATGCAAATGGAAGTGTATTGCATAAAAATGTAATCAAATAATAACACTAAGAAACTAATGCATCTATTCCTACATGATTATGCAAACCTCAAAATAATACAAGATAAACATGTAAAAAGCATAACATGAAATCAAAATAGCACTATGAAAACCTCACAAATCACCAAGTGGTTGATAATTTTCTTGCTCATGGGATGTGGTTGCTCAAAATTCCTGCAGCATAAAAATGGGGTAGATGGTGCTTGTGAAAATGAGGAGAGAGCTCTCCTTTTATAAGAAAAGAGATGCAATGGATGGCTAAGATTGAAGGCAAGATGAAGGGCTAGGATCTCTTAGGATCAATGAGGTGTCCATGAGGTGGAGGCCAAGTAGACTCCAAGTGGATTAGGGTTTTGACCATTCAAAGGGGGCAATATGCTCTCACAAGTATGAGCAACCTTTGATGATGACATGATCAATGAGGTGTGAGAAGCATGGCTTCTCACACATGTGTGAGACAACTTGATTCTCATGCAAAGGGACAAGTGTACAAGAGGTGTGAAAGCATGGCTTCTCACACATGTGTGAGACACCTTGACTCTCATGCAAGAGGATAAGTGTGCAAGATGCATGCAAGACATGAGGGGTGAGGAAAGTGTGAACATCTCTCACATGTGTGAGGATTCCTCACACATGTGTAAGCACACACTTAGGATTAAGAGGTGATTAGCTAGGATGATTATGCAAAGCAAGCATGATTAAGGAAGTGGGTAGGGTTAGCAAGGTGGGTTAGGTAGGATAGTGAGGTTAGGTGAGGGTTAAAGGTAGGATCCATGTGCTCAAATAGGATTAAATGTAATATTTAATTCCAAGTGAGATTAGGCAAGGAATTAATTAAGTAAACGAAGTACTTAATTAAAAGGAATGGGTTAGGATTTAAATAAACCTTAGTTTATTTAAATAAAGAAAAGGCAAACATAATTAAATAAATATAAAATTTATTTAATTAAGGTAGGGGAATTAAATAAATATTAAATATTTATTTAATTGGTTAGGAAATGGGTTTTGGACAATTTTAGGTGTCTACATTTTGCCCCTCTTTGATATAGCATTAGTAATGTTATATAAAAGAAGAATAAAATATAGTGGCTGAAAGGATAAGACTAGTAGCATGATGCCCCAGTCATGGAAGGATGAGGAAGGATGATGAGGGTGAAAAGGTATGCCCCCTCGAGAGGACATGCGGGTTAGGAGAACATAGATTTTCTCTCGAAATGGATGGGAGGATGGAAGGGAGTGCTAAAGTTATGCTACAATGGTGTGAACAACCTAAGTTTGATATTGTACTTAACACTATGCACCAAGGTATGAGGAACCAAGATGACAATGTGTCTAGTACATGAAAATAGGGGTCTAATACAACCATATGCCTTATGAAACCATGATATGGAAGACCATGATTCCTCGGACAATAGGATGCAAAGACCATGATAAATGCAAAAAATGCTAATGCATACAAGTAATCAAGCAACCATGCACAAAAGACCAAAAGAAAACCACCATTTTGCCCCTAGTCAAGCTGAAAACCCATTAATGAATCGATTGATGATGATTGATTAAGGATGGCAAAGCTAATGCTAAGCATAATGCACATCCAAGGATTGGGAAGGATTCATCCCATGATAATGATGTTTGAATATAAGAAATGGATTATCAGCTGACTGGGTCAAATTGATGAAGTGATTAAGGGTTGATGCACAAGATTGCAAGATTAGATTGATTGGATTAGTATTGATTGCATAGTTGATATGGTTTTTGATTTTTTGATTTTATAGCAGATAGAAGAATGAACATGGATGAGAGTGGAAGAATGATGTTGATAGGATGAAGAATGATGAAAGTAGAATTGATGTGATGTGAACGGATTAGAAGAAGGGAAATTGATTGAATTAGAGAATGAATGAATTTGATTGAAGTGATTGGAAGAATTGGATTGAATGTGATATGAATAAATGTAGAATGGATTGGGACCAATGACAAGGGAGAACCAAGGCATGGTAAATGAAGGAAAAGTAATGTGAGTTGGTGGATGAAAGGAATAGTGAAAGGATATGAGGGGCCAAATGATATGGGATCGAATAATGTGGAGCTAAGGACCATGTTTTGAAGGAGTCCAAATGATGCCCCATAGCAAGGATATGAAAATGGAAGGAAGTATGGTGGAAAGGGTGCACGAAAATGGCAAGAGGGTGCGAAGGCAAGCATATCTAGGAAGAGAAGGCATGTGCTCTTCCAAAGCATGTATGAACATTTTGGTATTGTGCCTCTAATAGTGATCATGAGCATGGGGATGAAAGTGGAATGGACAAGGGATATGAAAAAGGGATAATGATATGAAGGGTATGGATGAAAGGTGGGATATGAAGGAGATGGGATGGAAGGGACGACCAAGATCAAGGACATATGAAAAAAAGGATGGAAGTATGTAGGAGTATGGATGGAAAATGGATGAAATGAACATGACAAGGACTATGGGATGCAAGATATGGATAGCATGTCAAGATAAAATGCATGAAAGGATGATGGAAGAATGTAGGAAAATGTATGGAAAATGTGCAAGGGATATGGAAAGTGCATATGGATGGATGAAAGAAAAGTGAAAGTCAAGATCAAAGATGTAAAAGGATAATGAATAGAAGATGAAAGTATAGAAGATATGTATGGAAGTTTGGTATGGATGGAGCTTACCCCTAGTGTAGAGTGCAAGTGGAAGAGGAAAAGTTAAGGGAAGGAGGAATGGAAGGGGAAGACATGATAGGAAAATGGAGGGAGGACTCAAGCATCTATTCATATGGATGTATCCCTTGATATTTATGTCTTTTTTATTTTCAAGGAATTTTTATTATTTTCTCATAGATGTTGGTAGGATAGTGAATGGAGGGAAATGGCCTATGAAAAAGGTTGGATTAAGGGGGGTGAGTGGGTGGGATGAAGACATGGTTAATGGAGGCTAGGTTGGAAGACTTGTGAATGGGAGGATGAAGGAGGCAGAAAGCTCGTCATTGGCACACACCTTGAAGGGTGATGGAAAGGAGGGAATTGTGGAGGATATGTGGGAGAGAGTTTGAATTTTGGGATATAGGGACCCAAAATGGATGAAAGAGGTGATGGATTTAGGATGGTGTATTTGGGTATATGAGGACCCAAAATCAATGTGGAAGCCTTTGGATTAGTCAAATTGGATGTCATTTTGAATCTTTCTTTGAGATTCATTGCTACATTAAGTAGCTTTGGGATCCACAAAAATTTTGCATTTTTTATTTTTAGCCTTTGCAGCCTTTTGATATTGCTTTGGATCAGAATTTTCTTTTCTTGAACATGTCGTTTAGAAGGGACATGTTGATCCTTAGATTTTTGTGGATTTTTGGCTTTATTCACTTTTTCTTTAGCATCTTATTTGCTTCCATTGGTCATAGTATAGGTGCATGAAGATGAATGGGATGGAGAGCGTATGGATGGTGAACATGGTAAGGAATTCAAGGATGTGTGCCTTTGTTGATCTGTAATAGGGGATGAAGGGGAAAACATGGATATGGTGGATGGATGTATGTAAGGGCCCAAAATGGAAGGAAGGGATGAAGGGTTTGGTGGGGGAACATAGGGACCTAGAATGGATGGAAGGGAGGAAGGAATGGGAATAGGGATATAAGGTCCTAAAATGGACTTGGAAGAGGAAGGGTGGGAAGCTTTAGGTTTGGAAGGAGGAATTTTGAATTTGGGAGAAGTGGAAGGTGTACCAACATCTTGAGACCGTATTTCTGCAATGGGATACTTATCATTTTCAACACAAGATGCGAGTCCAAGTAGATGTGATACATGAGTGGATTGGATAGGTGTGATAGGATCATGTGGAGGAGTAGGATCACAAGGGGGATTATGAGGGATAATAGGATCTTGAGATGGAGTGGGATCATGAAAGGCAAATGAAGGGGTACTTTGATCTTGACTTAAGAGGGGATCATGTAGCGGAATGAGTGGATCATGAGATGGAATAGAATCATGAGAGGGAGTAATTTGATCTTGACATGGAAGAATATTAATGGATGGAGTGGAAGGAACTTCAGTATGAAGTGGAGGATCTACGAATGTGAACTCTTGAGAGGGAACGAAATCGGTAATGTGCGTGGTATATGGAATGTCTTGATCTTGGTTAGGAAGGGAATCATGAGATGGAATAGGAGGGGTAAATGGATCTTGAGGGGTAAGGGAATGATGGGATGAAGAAATTCTCAGATCTAGAGGAGAAGAGGAATCTATAGTGACATGCTTTGGAGGAAGAACTTTGGGTGATTGGCTCCCTTCATTTTGAATTGTACATTTAGCCAAGAATTTACATGAGAAAAACCCATTATGAGGTGGGGATGATGTTTTTGGAGGATTAGGATTGTGTGAAGGTTGAACTATGGGTAGGGGATTGCATGGAGGGTTGGGGTTGGATGGGACATGAGGACTATGATCTTCGAAACATGGGGGAAGAGGACACATGGCATGGAAGGTGGCCTCTTGCTGTTGGCTTGCCAAGAGATAATTCTTTAATTGTTCCATTTCCATGGCAAGGTCATTTGTGTTGGAGGAAGTGTGTGGGCTATGAATGGAACTATGCATAGTTGAAGGCTAATGAGGTGGATTTCCCTTGTCAAAGGTAGAGGAATAATGAACATGAGATGGATTAGATTTGGATATGAAGTGTTTGGGATGGATTTGATATGTAGGTTGAATGGGAGGTATAACTCCATATTGTCTTTGAAGATTGTCAACCATTTGATTAAGAAAATTTGGATCCATAGATGTTAGATGAAGAGTGATGGAAGATTTGATGATGGATGGAAGATGAACTTGGGACTAGGAGCAATTTGGGACTTTCACTTGATCCGAATTAGGTGTGACTTGATATTGATTTGATTTGATTTTGATTTGATGTTGATTGGATATGAATTGATTGAATTAGGGTTTGATTTGATTTGATGAAAATACTATGATATTGCAAACAAGTGAATGTTAGATTTGAATGAAAGTCCAATGTTGATGACAATGCTCCTATGTGCAAAGTAGAAGATGTGATGCAAAGTTGAATTAGAAGGAAACTTGAATGAAATAGGAAGATTGATTATGGAGGAAAATGTAAATGGATTGAATTAGAAATGATTGAATTTGAAAAGGGATTAGATTAGAAGGATGATGATGTGGAGGAATGAATTAAGAATGCATTATGAGATTGGCAAAGGAAATTGGATCTGGATGATGATGAAGCATGACTAGGATGAAGATGAGGAATTTGATTGAATGATGAGGAAATGATTTGGACAAGTAGAGATGATTAAGACATCAAGGAAATGGTTTGAAAGATGAAGACTAGATGTATGAAGATGATGAATGTGATTGAAAGAAGAAGTGACATGGAAGTGATGTGGACAACTTGACTAAGAGGTCTTAAACCAAGACTTGTTATTGTTGTTTTTGAAATTGTTTTTGAATTTTTTTTTTTGGATTTTTGAACTTTTAAGATTTTTTGGATTTTTATGTTTTATAATGTTTTTGGGTTTTTCAAATTTGAGATGCAAAATATATACAATGAAATATGTACAAGGCAAGTGTGTTTCAAACACTCAAGAATGTCAAACACACCAACAATCCTATAAGGTTTTGACTAGGATGTACAAGGATCAACTAAAGGGCATCCTCAATATACACAAGGTACGTGAGGCCCAAATTTGTAGATGAAAAAAAATACTACCACACAGTCGGAGGGAGATGGTAACCCAAATCTCCCCCTTCACTTCCCAAAGGTATAAAGTTCTTTGGGGCTTAGCCAAGAGTGACAATATTTTACTTCCAAGAGAGGTGTCTTTCAATTCACCTCCCAATTTTTATACTCCGCCAAAACATTGGAGTTGAGGTCATCCCAAGGGGTGATGAAATCCCCAAGCAGGCCTCTTAAAAAAGAAAAACAAGACCACTTATTTCTTGTGCACCCAAGATCACCCAAAGACGCGAGGGGAGAGAATATGTAAGTGGCCTTGGGGTTCAAAAAGATACGCGTTCATTCCCAATGAAACTTTAGGTTATGTAATCTACTTGAAGACACATGTATTTAAAGCATACAATGTTCTTTCCAACTTGAAATATCGCCAACGTAAATGAAAATGCAGATTCGTCAAAAAGAAAGTAAATCGAGCATGTGCATAAGAAAATTGCTGAAAATGAAATTAATTTCCCTTAAGGCATTCAAGATTGTGTGAGTTTATTTTAAGCACCAATTTGAAATGTTTGCTATCCTAAACATGCATGTCAATTCCCTTAAGGCATTCAAGATTGAATTTGATTGTTTTAGCATTTAACCATGCATTCAAAGACAAGTGTTTAATCATACAAGTTCATTCCCAAAAACAAATTTGAAGAAAAATCTGCAAGCAAGATGGTAAGTGAGAAGATATCCTTGCAAAAACACAAGTTAGGGTAGGAAAAATGTAGGACAAATGTAAAACAACCCTGCAATGAAAAGGTTAGCACAAAGTTTGGACTTTGATAGAAAAAATAGAGATCTAAACTACATCAAAATCTCATAAAACCAATATCATCATGATGGGCTCAGAATCAGCTTTCGGGCAATATTTCATTTTTCAAAAATGGAGCTTGTGTGCTCAAGTTATGAGCAAAAAATGGAAGACTACTCTTTATGGCTTAAAAAGGCATGTGGACTGCTAATGTAGTGCTGGCATCAATGACCTATGAGCAAAAATTTGACGGTTAAGAGAATGTCAAGCATTTTTTTTTTTTTTTGGATGTTTTTTGCTAAAAAAGATGAAATCTAGATGTTTAATGAAAAAGATAAAGTTTATTTTGCAAAAAAAAACATTGAACAACAAATCAATACTTTTAATTTCATCTAAAGATTAAAAAAATGTTTTGTGTTTTGAAAGACGGCTGGTGGATGAGTAATGGAAGAGGAGGGGTTTTCAAGTGAAGGAGGAGTGGATGCAGGGCTGTGGGAAAGGGAGGGGGTGCAGGTGTTGTGCAGGAGGTTGTAGGGTTTCTTGTGGCTAACGGGAGGTGCAGGTATGGCAGGGACAAGAAGTGGCAGGGAGGAGGTGGTAGCTAGTCATGGGTGGCGGAGTAGGGTTTTAGGGTGCGGTGGTGGTTTTCATAGTGGGAGGCAGTGATGAAGTCACGGGTTGCAGAGGCACAAAGGTGGAAAAGCTGTAGTGGGGAAGAGCTAGGAGGTATAGAGGCTAGAGGGTGTTACAGGTGGAGCGGGGAGGAATGAGTGACAGCGGGAAGTGGTCGGTGTTCGCAAGTTTTTTATGGTGCAAGGGGAGTTTGGCATCGGGTCACAAAGTGCAGCGGCAGGATTAGGGGCTACAAAGCAGGGAGCCACTAGGAGCTGTGCTACAACTAGCAATAATGACGAGTGTAGCAGAGACAAGTTGCAATGTAGAGGTGGGTGGCGTAGGGATCAAGCAAGCTGTAGGTTAGCGAGAGACAAGGAGTAGGGATAAGCGAAGCTCGCAATGGGAGAAGGTACCAGGTTGCAACGAAAGGGCACCGGGAGTTGTAGAGAAGCTGGGCAAGGGAGGTTGTTTTGGCCACAGGCACAAATTCCAGGGGGCCACAGTGGGAAGAAGCAGCGGAGTGACTGGTGGTGGGAGAGGAGATGGGAAGCAGGGGAGCAGGGGTGGCGCTCGTGGGCGCCACCGCTAGTGGTGCCTACGGGTGCCAAAATGTATTGCATAAAAATGTAATCAAGGAATAACACTAAGAAACTAATGCATCTATTCCTACATGATTATGTAAACCTCAAAATAATGCAAGATAAACATGTAAAAAGCATAACATGAAATCAAAATAGCACTATGCAAACCTCACAAATCACCAAGTGGTTGATATTTTCTTGCTCATGGGATGTGGTTGCTCGCAATTCCTGCAACATAACAATGGGGTAGATGGTGCTTGTGAAAATGAGGAGAGAGCTCTCCTTTTATAAGAAAAGAGATGCAATGGACGGCTAAGATTGAAGGCAAGATGAAGGGCTAGGATCTCTCAGGATTGATGAGGTGTCCATGAGGTGGAGGTCAAGTAGACTCCAAGTGGATTAGGGTTTTGACCATTCAAAGGGTGAAATATTCTCACACATGTGTGAGCAACCTTTGATGATGACATGATCAATGAGGTGTGAGAAGCATGGCTTCTCACACATGTGTGAGACAACTTGATTCTCATGCAAGAGGAAAAATGTGCAAGAGGTGTGAAAGCATGGCTTCTCACACATGTGTGAGACACCTTGACTCTCATGCAAGAGGACAAGTGTACAAGAGGCATGCAAGACATGAGGGGTGAAGAAAGTGTGAACATCTCTCACACGTGTGAGGATTCCTTACACATGTGTGAGCACACACTTAGGATTAAGAGTTGATTAGCTAGGATGATTATGCAAAGTAAACATGATTAAGGAAGTGGGTAGGTTTAGCAAGTTGGGTTAGGTAGGATAGTGAGGTTAGGTGAGGGTTAAAGGTAGGAGCCATGTGCTCAAATAGGATTAAATGTAATATTTAATTCCAAGTGAGATTAGGCAAGGAATTAATTAAGTAAACGAAGTACTTAATTAAAAGGAATGGGTTAGGACTTAAATAAACCTTAGTTTATTTAAATAAAGAAAAGGAAAACATAATTAAATAAATATAAAATTTATTTAATTAAGGTAGGGGAATTAAATAAATAATAAATATTTATTTAATTGGTCAGGAAATGGGTTTTGAACAATTTTAGGTGTCTACAGGAAGACTATCTTTATCAGAAGGATTTATTAAAGTTGTTGGAAGGAAAAACCAAGAATCAGGGATCTATGTCAAATGGAAACTGGGATCTTTTAGATAGAAAGGCACTTGGAAGCATTTGATTATGTGTGGCACTATTGATGGCATTTAATATTACAAAAGTGAAGACAATAGAAGATTTGATGCAAACCCTAGCAAAATTGTATGAAAAACCCTCTTCTTCAAACAAGGTATTTCTCATGAAGCATTTATTTAATATGAAAATGATAGAAAGTGGATCATTTGCAGTTTATTTAAATGAGTTTAATACTATTACTAGTTAGTTATCTTATGTGGGTATCAATTTTGATGAAGAAATTAGGGCTCTCTTGATTTTGTGTTACTTGCCTAAAAGTTGGAATGGCTTGGTAATAGGTGTGAGTAATTTTTTTCTTGAATCTAGTACCCTAAAATGCGATGATGTTATCAGTGTTATTTTGAGTGAGGAAAATCATAGGAAATCCTCAGGTGGATCTTGATGTAGTTGAGCAGGGAGAACAAATAGTTGTTGTAGATTTTGATACAACATTGTGGCACAATAGACTTGGGTACATGAGTGAGAAAGGTATGAAAGTACTTCATTTAAAGAATGTTTTACCAAGTCTAAAATGTGTTAATAAGGATTTTTGTGAAAGTTATGTATATGGAAAACAAAAGAGAGTGAGTTTTGTGAAGACTAGGAAGGAAAATAAAAGGGAGAAATTAGAGCTTGTGCATACAGATGTATGAGGACCAGCTTAGATATCTTCCCTTGGTGGCCCTCATTATTATGTTACATTCATTGATGATGCAACTCGAAAAGTATGGGTTTATTTCCTTAGATAGAAATTTAATGTATTTCAAAAAATTTAATAAATGGAAATGCTTGGCTGAAAATGAGACTGGTAAGAAATTAAAATGTCTCAAATCTGATAATGGTGGTGAGTATTGAAATCATGAATTTGAAGATTATTGCTCCAATAATGGTATTCATAGAAAAAAAACCATTCCAAGGACTCCACAGGAAAATGGAGTGGCTGAATACATGAACAAGACTATAATGAAGCATGCAAGGAGCATGAGGTTACATGCTAGGTTGCCCTTACACATGTGGGTGGATGCTATCAATACTACTGTATATTTCATTAATAGAGGTCCCTCTACTCCTTTGGGTTGTGGTATTCCAAAGGAAGCATGGACTGGTAAGAAGGTGAGTTATTCTTTTCTCAAAACCTTTGGTTGTGAAGCATTTGCTCATATAGATTTTGAAAATAGAACCAAGCTAGAAGCTAAGTCAAAGAAATGTGTATTTGTTGGATATGGCATTAATGAATTTGGTTATAGGATTTGGGATTTTGAAAATCGTAAAGTTGTAAGAAGTAGGGATGTCATAGTCAATGAGAAAGTGTTGTACAAAAATTTGTTGCAGCAACATGAGAAGAAAGAATATGATTATGTAGTACTGGATGATAGTCCCAAAGATGATGTTCTAGCCATTCCTCATGATGTGCAACAACCACAACAACAAATAACACACACATCAATGAATGTTATATGATCACCAATGCTAATTAGACCTCTAGAAAGATTTTCTCCCTCTTTGTATTCTATTCTACTTACTGAAGCTAGTGAACCTAAATGTTATGATGAAGTTGTTTAGGTGGATACTAAGATTCGGTGGGAATCTACAATGAAAGAAGAAATGGACTCTTTGCTGAAAAAGAAGACTTGGAATTTATGCAAGTTGCCTACAGGTAAAAAGGCTTTATAGAATAAGTGGGTTTATTAGTTAAAAGAAGAGGATGGAGGTAAGAAAAGATTTAAAGCTAGATTAGTTGTAAAACTAAAAGAGGGCATTCATTTTGATGAGATATTTTCTCTTGTTGTTAAAATGACTTCTATCCATATTGTTTTAAGTATTGTGGCTACTGAAGACTTGTATTTAGAGTAGCTTGATGTTAAAACAACCATCCTTCATGGTGATTTGGATGAAGAGATATATATGGCTTAGCCACAAGGATTTGTGATCAAAGGTAAGGAGAACTTAGTATACAAATTGAAGAAAAGTTTATATGGTTTGAAGCAAGCACCTTAGCAATGGTATCTAAAATTTGACAGTTTTATGCATGAGCATGGATATAGTAGGTGTCATTCAGATTATTGTGTTTATTTTAAGAGGTTGGATGATGACAGCTACATTAGTTTATGTTTATATGTTGTTGATATCCTTGTAGCTGGGTCTAACATGGATCACATTAAGGGGTTAAAATGCCAATTAGCACATGCATTTGCTATGAAGGATTTGGGGGCAGCAAAACAAATCCTTGGTATCAAGATTTTTAGAGATAGGAAGAATAGGAAATTGATGTTGTCTCAAACTGATTATGTTGAGAAGGTGTTGCAATGTTTCTCTATAGAGAATGCTAAAGTTGTCAGTGCACCTTTACTTGTTGATTTGAAGTTGACTAAGGAGATATGACCCAAGACACAAGAAGAGGAGGATAAGATGTCCAAGGTACCATATGCTTCAGTTGTAGGAAGCCTGATGTATGCTATGGTATGTACAAGGCCAAATATTGCACATGCAGTAGGAGTCATTAGTAGGTATATGAGTCATCAAGGAATTGAGCATTGGAATGTAGTTAAATGGATTCTCAGATATCTGAGAGGAACATCCAGTAAGTGTTTACACTTTGGGGGCTTTACTACTAATTAATAGGGCTATGTTGACTTAGATTTGGTAGGGGATATTAATATCAGGTAGAGTACTATAGGTTATGTATTTACTATTGTTGGGGCAGCTGTGAGCAGGGTTTCTAGGTTACAAAAGGTTAATGCTTTATTCACTATAGAGGCTGAGTATGTTGCTACTATAGAGGCAACCAAGGAGATGATATGGATTTAATTCTTCTTTGAAGTATTGGGACACCCACTAAAGGATAATTATTTGTTTATAGATAGTCAAAGTGTCATTCATCTTGCCAAGAATTCAGCTTTTCATTCAAAGAAAAAACACATATAGTTGTGGTACCATTTCATTCGGTTAGTTTTGGATGATGGACAATTAAAGCTAGATAAGATGCATATAGATGACAATCCAATAAATATGCTTACAAAGGTAGTAACAAGGGAGAAGTTGAAGTCTTTTTCAGCTTCGGTTGGTCTTCTAGACTGAACATGAATAAAAGAACAATAGAGCCCAGCGTGGTTTCATCCAGTGGGAGCCTTATGGAGTAGCGACATCACTACAGGATTAGTCTCTAAGTGGGAGATTTTTTTTTAGTGTAAAGCTTGATTAGTCCCTAAGTAGGAGATTTTTAGTTTGTGGTGATTGATCAAGAAAGTACTATACATACTTCATAAATTCTTGCCCTATTTTATCAAGATTTTGGGCCGACATGTAATTATTAATTATAACCCTAAAGCAGTAAAAATACTTGTATAAAAGGGCTTAGGCTTAGAGATTATTTTAGTGTGGTGATGCAAAAATTGGTTTTGTTGGTAAATAGATTTTTTCTTTTCAGTTTTGACTCACAAGTGCCCTAATTTGTGAACAAACTATGATTACAATAGTTTGGAAAGTTTCTTCTAATAAGGCTAACTTCCCTTTGAATTGTTAGGTACAATTCCCTATTATGGATTTGCAATGAATTTTTTTTAGCATAAGTTAAATGGGGTATGTTCTTAACCTGAGAATAGGAGAGGTTAACCAAGTTAAAACTATATGAGATTTTAACCCAGGTAAGGAATGATTTAGATAGGATTAACTATGTCTATGAGTTTCACACATCCTATGAACTCATAAGTCTAGTGGTTTTAAAAGGCATGCTAGCTACTACTAAGCTAAATTTATCAGAAACTAATTACAAAGAGAGGAAAACTAAATCATAGAATGAATGTCTCAGAGATCCCTTTTAAACTCATAATGACAATACTTATCACAATCAGTTTGCTACTTGAAAATAGGGGAATGAAGCTCTATTCTTTCCTTCTTAATTCAGACAAAGAGAAGATAAAACTATTAACATCTAACAAATTGGAACAAAAAATAATTGATACAGAAATAGCATTCAATTGACTCTGCAACACCAAGTACTTCACACAAAAAATTTTCCAACCTCTTATTAATCTTTCATTAACATACATATAGGATGTTGAGATGACCGTTACAAAGGAAGTTCAATTGGTTCATCTCCTCAAAAATGACAAATGGAAAATAGCCAGTTCATCTATTACAATGATCACATAACAATAATGGAAATGGTGGAATATGAATCAATTCATGTTCTTTCCCTTTTCTACTTTTTCCCTATAGGCCTTAGCAGCTAAAATGATTGGAATTAATGCCTCATGCCTATGGATGTGCACATTGGTGTATCTCAAGAGCCATTTAGAGTGCTCTCAGTCCAAGTCTTTGACAATGCTCAAATGATCTTGTAGTTCTTCCATGGCCATGTGTACATCTCCATTGAGCTTTTGTAATTTAGATATCCTATTCTAGGGATTAGAAGCTATATTCATCTTTGCAATCAACCCAATAGTCTTCTATAGTGGTGATATGCTTAATCACACTACCAATTTGAAAACATCTTTTTCATATCCATTTGGGTTAAACGTAGGTCTCAGGACCTCATACATTTCCAACTTGTACTTCATCTCAAACACCTTAAGCATGTTCTTCACATTAGAATGAGATTCACAACTAAAAGCTCCCACCTTTATAGAGAACTCATAACTTTTCTTCTTTAAACTCCCACTCAGCTCGTTCACCTAAATCACCTACCTCATGATCTCGATCAACATGATCATGTCACTTGGGTACCTTGGTAGCTTCAAAGGGGACCTATCAAAAGATGCAAGATGCAAATATGAAAAGGATGAGAACTAGATGAAAAATCTCCTAAATTGACTAATAGTCACCATAGCTTCAAGGCTAAATCTCCTTTCAGGACACCCTTGGAGTTCCCTACAAATTCTCATAGTAAATGCATCATTAACTCTTATATACTTTGCATAACTATTCTCCAATTGTAAAAAATGGTAGAATTCATAAGACTTCACATCATTAGGAGAATTCTCCACTCTTGGGAGGTCTGTCCATTATTGTAGAGAAGCTAACATATAAAAAAGGAAAGAGGACATATAGAATGGGTTGTAGAACTTTGTAGCACTAAGAGCATTGGACATATTCTCACTTACCTCATAGGCCCAATCAATGTATTGGGTATCAGAACAAATAACATGCACCAAGAAGAAGTATTGTTTAACAAAATTCAAAGCTTCTACCTCACCTTTCAATCTATGCAAGAAGACTATGATGTCGATAATCTCAAGTTTGAGATTAGTACCAAAAAGAGCCTTAGGGACCTTACTCTTGGTGCCTTGTATCTCTTGGAACCATGATTGCATAATTTATTTTCTCTAGACCATTTTCTTTGTGAAAAACTCAGAGACGGCTCCACCAATTGTCAAATCTAAAAACTCTTCTCGCTCCAGGACTCAAAGACAATTTACCACAGTTTTTCTATGAATAGAGATCAATATTGTGTTATCTGGCCAATACAACTTTCTTGGTATCTAGATTATAATGATTTATACATTTGTAAATCAATTCAGGAGTTGAACTGCAATTGGGAAACTGACTACTTCAACCATCCTACATCCTAAGAGCTTCTTAGTAATGAGATGGATTAGCTCCAATTTCACTCTCTTCTGAAAGTCTTGCATTTCAAAGAAATGGAGAGAGGTATCCATGAAATTCAACAGAGAATACTTGATTCCATTTAATCCATCGAAACCAGTGAATCTAGTTGCCATTCGAAAGATAGGTGAATTTCAAAATCTATAAAAGTAGAGAATAGTAAATGCACAGATGCTAGCTTTTCAAACAGAGGTTGTGCAAATTAGCAGAATAATAGTTTGAGTGAGAGTGGTAATTTTTGTGATTCTGAGACTTGTGATGAATATTGAATGTTCCCTGAAGTAGATTATTGTAAGAGTAACCTCAATTTTTCATAGTGTACCTTTTTATCTTCTTCCTTCAATCCGTATGTATCATTTGTTGCTTTCCATAGAAAATTGCCTTCATGGGTTAAACACCTACCAAAGAGAAGGTGAAGTATGGCTTTCTAAAAACTTCTATTCTCATGGAAAAAAACAATGAATCTCAAGCAAATATAACTCTTGTAAGTACTCTTTGCATGTTACGAGAATCTCCACTAGATTAGGTACTAAACTACATACAAAAACTCAAACACAAAAGGAAAACCACTCGTCTATGAAATGTGGGGAAGGGGAGAATGAAAAATCCAATGAAGACTCCTTCCACCTAAGGGGCTTAGACTCAGACTCGGACATACCTAGGACTTTACTAGACACAAAATTTTCACTTTAAAAATTGGTTAGAGAATGAAAAGTGGGGCAACAACTGGATTTGACTGGGGACTTGGGTAGACTATACCCAAGCAAGGAATCCAAAATATTTAATTTCGTAAAAAATAAAAGGGGGCACACAACAAAACTAAACCAAGGAAAAATGAAAAGAAGAATGCAAGGGAAACCTAGCTAGGAAAACAAAAATAGGAACTAAAAAAAACTATAGTACAGTATAGGGGTTACCTATTTTCAATTTGAAATTTGATAAAGCTTCAGATCTTGACCATTGTAGGTCAGAGGTAACACCTCACCATCTGGATATGCCAATTTAAATAAGTTTTTTTTGAACAACTAATGAATAGTGAATGGGCTTTTCCACAAGGTCTCAAATTTCTTATGAACACCTTTTGGAGCTCTTCACTTATCCTATAGTAACACACTATCTCCTATCATGAATTTTTGTAGCCTCACCTTTTTATCAAATAGGTTCTTAACACACATCTAATGTTGCGTGATATGATCTAGAATTGCTTCCCTTTCCTCTTCGAGTTTTCTTAAGTACATAATCCTCTTCTCTAAACCATCCCTATATATATCATCTTCAATTATTGTTCTCAATTTACTTGTAGCTAATTCAAGGGTTAATGGGAGATTAGCTTCAATCCCATAGACCAATTCAAAAGGAGATATGCCAATTGCCCTTTTAGCTGTCACCCTATCTACCCATAGTGCCTTGTGAATTTTCTTGTGCCAAGTCTTCTAATTATCCAACACCAATTTCTTGAGAATATTCATCAAATTCTTATTTTTGGATTATGTCTGACCATTTCCTTGTAGGAAATAGTTAGATGAGTGATTAATTGTAATTACATGTTTCAAACAAAACTGGGTAATCTCAATTGAAGAAAAAAATGCAACATTATCCATTATCAATTTGATAGGAATGCCAAATCTAACTAGTATATTTTATTTAATGAATTCACATACCACTTCGAAAGTAGTTTTCTTAGTTGCTTTGGCCTCCACCACTTAGAAAAATAATCAGTAGTAGTTATAACATATTGGTGACCAACACTGGATGCTGGGTTAATAGGCCTAATGAAATCAAGACCCCATTGTTGGAAAGGACCTTCAATGATGACAAGTCTAAGAGGAAAAATAGCTAATTGAGGTCACCTGAAAAACATCTTACATTTCTTGAATTTTTCCAGCTAGGAGTAGGCATCCTTAAACATTCTCAGCTAGTAGTAATATTATCTTAGTATTTTGAAAGTTGTGACTGAAGATGAAAAATGTCGACTGCATGCTTCATCATGGAAGGTTCTCAACAACTTTTCTTGTTGTTATTTATCAATGCATCGAAGAAAAGTACCATCTATAGCCCTTTTAAATAATTTGTCATCCCAAATTACATATTTAGTTGCTTTCAAATTGAGATCTCTTCTCTGTCTTATTGTCATGCCTTCTAGACATTCTTTGCATGTTAGTAAATAAGCAATATTTTCAAACCAAGAATCTTGCATGTCTAATGCTAATACCAACTACCTTTCTTTTGATTCCTCTATTTTTACAACAACCCTATTTTTTGCAACTACTTTTCACAAGGCATTACCTCTCACTAGCTTAGTAGGCTTTATTTTAATATTGTACTCTTTTGTTTTCACAATCCACGTCCCTCTAGCATTGCACCCTACATCATATTGCATCATCACACTTTTTACTACTACATATGGGATGTAGACCACAAAATGCAAGTACAAGATGTAGAACCTAAAATTCTTCAGCACTTTGACTACTGCAAAGGCATGTTTTTCAATTTGTGAGTATTTCAATTCATGATTTTTTAGAGGTATGTTCATGAAAGCTATAGGAGCTTATATCCCTTATTTTTTGTCTTGCATCAAGATTTCTGATAAAGTGTATTTGGAGGCATAATATTAAATGATGAAATCCCATTTATAATACAGATGACATAATATAGAGTGTTAGCAATGGCAATATTTATGTTCTAGAAAGCTTGTTTCCTAGTTTCATTCCATTTAAAATTTGAATTCCCTTTCATCATATCTACAATACATTTAGTAGTTTCTAAAAATTTTGGTACAAATATTATAAGGAAATTCACTTGTTCGAAGAATGACTTAACTCCTATTTTATTTAATAGAAGGCTTAACCTTTGAATGGCCTCCACTTGCTCTAGGTCGATTTAAATACCTTCCTAGGAAATTATATGACCCATAAGCTTTCCTTCTATAACACACCAAACATATTTTTTTGGATTTAGGGAGATGTCACGTTCCTAGCACCTTTGCAATACCTTGTTCAAATTTCAATATGATTCTTTCTTTTCTTTGAAAACACAGTGAGATCATCCAAGTATATAACAATAATCTAATCTTTTAAATCGGAAATTTTTTTGCTCATACATATTTGAAATGTGGCACCAACATTAATGAGTCCAAAAGGAATCCAATTGTTTGCAAACATACCCCATGGAGTAGTGAAAGTCATTTTGTGTTGATCTTTCTCCTCTACTTCTATTTGATTGCACCCTGAGAAACCATCAAGCATGGAAATCATTTCAACTCCAACTACTATTTGTAATAGATAATCCATGTTGGGAAGAGAAAAATTATCTTTCAAAGATGCCTGGGTCAAATTCTAGAAGTTAACACAAATCCTTATTTCTCCATTCTTCTTCCTAATTGAAACTATATTGGCTACCCAGGTGGAATGATGAATGGGATAGATAATCCTTGCTTTTAACATCTTTTCTACCTCACTAAATATAGCATCAACTACTTTAGGATTATAATTCCTCTATTTTCATTGCAAGGGGACAATGTCAAGCTTTAGGGGAATTTCATGTTTCACCTTCCCACCCCTATAACTTTTCAAATCTTTGTAGCTCCAAGTGAATACATCTTGATATTCTATGAAAAGCTATCTAGTAGCTTCTTTCTCTTTAGTTGAACAACATTTTCCAATGTTAATCATTTTGGGATTATTACCATCTCCTATATTAACTCCTTCATACTCACCCATAGTAGGACCTTTTTTTATTCTCTTTTGTTTGATATAAGTATCATGCCTATTAAAAAATCTTTCCAAAGATACAAAGTATGGGGTGATAATATTACCTCACAATTAGACTTCATCAATTTGATCTTCCCTTTGCCCCAATTTGAGGTCTCCATGATTGTCTTACTTTGATGAGTGTTCACATGTGGCATTGTTATTTTCTAAGAATAATTGCAAACTCTTGTCATCTTCAAAAACTTGCCAGGATTCCATATTGTCTGGAATGGAGGCTCGATACACAATCTCAACCTAGTATTTCTTATCCTTGAACTGAGGATGATGTAACAACAAGGAAGCAAAAATAGCTAAGGAGTCAGATTTGGTGCTCATCTCCCTTGGTATTGCTTCAAGAACAAAAGCATCCAAGCCTTCTATTTCATCCCACACTCTATATTTATAGTTTCTCAACTTGTGGTTCTTTACGAAGTATTGCCCTTTGATTTGTCTCACAATAAGTTCTTCATCACCTTAGGCTTTTAGGATCTTCACTCCCTTTTCCTTTATGGCTATTATCCCAAGGAGTAAGGCCTCATATTCTGGTTGTTATTTGTGGTTACAAACTCTAGTTTAAAAGCCATGGGTTCAGGTTCTCCTTTAGGAGGTATTAACACTACACCTACACCAAATCCTGAAGAGGAATAGCTTCCATCAAATTCTAATGTCCAGATATCTATTGACTCTTCTTTCTCACTAAGGATTTCCTTTCTTAGGTCTTCACTTCTTTTTTCAGCTAGAAACTCTTTAGTAAACAACATGTAATTACCAAACTCTAGCTCTTGGTAGAGGATCTAAGCTTTAGGATCATTTGACTTTAGGACAGTAAATTTTTCCTTTTCTTCAAATTCCAACTTACCTTTCTTGCTTCCTCTGGGTATGACTACTTGGGACCAGTCTAACTTTATTTCTCCTCCTAAATCTTAGAAAAAACTCCTGCTTAAGAGAAGCCTATAGCTTGCTAGAATATGCAACTAGGATAGTCAATAATAGTTTCTTTTCTGGATGAGAAGCTAAGGCTACTTGAGAATCTTTGATCTGTTTGAGCAAGGGGACTTTTTTGGTGTCCATAGAGTAACACCTTCCATGAATTTTAGTGAGATTGAGACCCAAGGCTTTATCTACAGAATAAGTCATCACATTGTCTGACACACCTGAATCCATTATGCAATTGCTCAATTTGCATCCATTAATATACAATGAAATATAGAATGTGTTAGGTTTTTGCTTGGGAGAGGTTGCTAAAGCAATGGAATCTTCTTGGTTAAATAGGTTAGATGTGAAAGTTTCATCCCCTTCTTCAATGATCACATTATGATTCAAATCTGAAGCATTCCCTTTACAACGATCTACCAATCTTTTCAACTCAGAGGGATGAGATTTCAAATAATCTATAGGGGAAATTTGGATTTTTGGCTCTTCACATAATTGGATGAAATCAAAAGGGGGCTTGTTCTTACTTGTTTGAGACATTTATGCTCCTTGGTCAATATGAATATTATTTGATGAAGAGTTGAGTTCATTTCCTAAAACATGATGGGAGTATGAATTCTTGAGTTTTTGACCTTGGGTTAGAACTATGTATGAAGTTTCATTAGTAGTCATAGAGAATTCACCCTTTGGCTTAGAATCATATTCATATTCCAAGAATAAGTTTCCATAGTTGCCATTTAAGTATGAATCTGACTTAGAGAAGGGGTTTGTAGTGTTTAACTCATTAGTGGATAACAACTGCATCATATGAGCAATTTTCAAGCAGCTTTCACTATCATGATTTGTTGTCAAATGAAACATGCACATCTTTCCTCTTTTTGGTGTTGCTTCAATCGCTAATCTTGGTTGTGACCCTATAAGTTGTGGAAACTTTCCATCATTATTTCTTCCTGGCATGTTTTGATAATTTCACTGATAAGAATTATTTAACCCTGATAGTTGTCTTTTCACTGCCACTATTTCATTTGATAACTTTTGAATCAATTTTTCAGATGAGGTAGTATGACGAGAACTTCTCTTAGTTTGGAGTTCCCTTTTCCATTTTTTGGCAGACATTAGGTCATCTTCGAATTTGACCGCTTTCTTTTGTGCATCTAATAAATATGTGGGATGAGACCTTCTTAAATCATAATTGATATCCGATAGCATTTCACTTATAAAGAACACTTTCAAATTGCCAGTAGTAGGCCTATCAGTTGTCAGGATCTTGCTAGTAATCTTATTAAAAGTTGCAACAAAGTCCCTCATACTCATGGTGGGTTATTTTTTAATGGATGTCAACTATGTTAGCAAGACATGTTCATCTTCTGCAGTCTTGAACCTGGTTTTGAAGGTTGTTCTCAATGTATCCCAATTGGTGATTGAGCCATCATCCAGATGATAAAACCAGTTTGTTGCACTTTCTATCAAGGTCTCTATAAATAATCTTACAACAACATCTTCATGAGCAACCCCTAAGATGTGAGTAGCTATGAAGAAGGCTTTAATATGCTCATCTGTGGTAACCTTCCCATCACCTAAAAATTTATGGAAATTCTTCTTTGAACCGGTTGGGAGTGGGTGATACACTCTTAGTCTTAATGGAGCTATTGTCATAGCCCAAGGAGCAGCCATAATTGTTCTACCAAGGTATGATAGAACATTGACAACTGGGGGAGCGATAACTCTATGCAATGCTAATACCTAGTAGGTAGTATGTGAAGAGATTTGATTTCTAACAAGTGAATATGGTTTGCTCTAATTTTTCTCTTCACCTTTACGCTTAGGAATGTATGCCTAAAATGTGAGCACACTTTTATGATTCATTATATCCAAGATTTTTCAAGAATGAGGTCTCGAATGGCATCTCATAGCTCTCTATTCATGGAGTGCAAGGGTTTGTAATGAAGGCCCTTAGTTTGACCTAGTTTGTGCCCATGCAAGTACACCATGAAACAAAAGATTCGAGCATAAAAATATGCATGCAAATAAAAATACAAACTAATCTATCTAATAATAATGCAAAACAATGCAAGATCTAATCTATGAAAGCAAGATCTAATCTATCAATGCAAGATCTAAGCTAATATGAAAATGCAAGGATGAAACCTCATGATGGAAGCCATGGATGCATGAGAGAAGAAGACAAGAAGATAGAAGTTCTCCACAAAAAGCTTTAGTATTCAAACTCCTTCTTCAAAAATTGCTCTCCAAACCTGTAGCATAACAATAGCATAATAATGGATGTCAAAAATGAGGAGAGGGTTCTCCTTTATAAAGAAAAAATGTGGAAGTGGGAAGCTTCTCACAACCAATATGGGATAATAGAGTTTGATCCATGTGAGACAAAATTCCACCAATGAGAAAAGAGGAGAAGAATTAAATGAGGGAAGGAAAAAGGAATTCATTTAATTTTTATTTATATCATTTCCTTTTTCACGTTGAATTTATTTAATTAAAAGGGAGCAAGTTCTTTTAATTAAATAGGAAATATTTAATTAAATTAAAAGAGGGGTTTTTCTATTAATTAATTAAATGTGGATGAATTTAATTAAAAGGGAGGTTTTCTTTTAATTAAATGAGGACTTATTTTATTTAATTAAAAGGGAGATTTTCTTTTAATTAAACAAGACTTAGGATAAAATGATCAACCTTAGAAAAATAAATAATCAAATTTGATCAAGAAAATTGATTTAATAAAATATTGCAAACTATTGATTTAGAAAATTTGATAAATTGAATAATGGGGGCCCATAAGTCTAGGCATCCATTTTAGGGTGCATGCATTTGCCCCTCTTTGACTAATGTGTGATCGATTTGGGAACACATGTAGTCAAAAAAAAAAATTGAAGTGTGTTAGGGATCAAAAAACAACCCAGATGTGTGGTCAATTTGGGAACACATCAGGACAAAGAATACAAATAAATTTTGACTTAAAAAAATTGAGGATAAAATTGATAAAATTGAATCAAGGATTGAAGTTGATAGATACTACCCCCTCATGATCAAAATCAAAATGAGATAGAAGAGAAATAAC
This sequence comes from Cupressus sempervirens, assembly GCA_028749045.1. Taxonomy (NCBI): domain Eukaryota; kingdom Viridiplantae; phylum Streptophyta; class Pinopsida; order Cupressales; family Cupressaceae; genus Cupressus; species Cupressus sempervirens. Next base: position 821,542,185 of record CM053791.1, on the reverse strand, counting down.
AAATGGATAAAATTGATCAAATTAAACTAAAGATAAGGTTCTTGATGTAAGATGAAAGAGATAAGAATCACATAACCAAGTTAGATCATCAAGCATGAAATATGATGCCCCAAAGTTGAATTAGAAGAAAAGAAGTTGGGGTAAAAGAAAATAGAAGATAGAAGTTAGGAAGATATGGAAAGAAATAGAACAAAGAAAAGAAAATGCCCCAAAATCAATCAACTGTTTAAGATAGAAATGTCGATTGAGATCGCGAAAGAAGATAAGGAAATGATAATCAAAACATGACCATAGTTGAGTAAAAGTCCACAAGAAAGATGAAGGGAAAACCCTCTCAAACTCATAATGCAGCCTAAAAATGCAAACTAACATAAAGTCTAATAATGCAAGCTACATGAAAATGCAATGGTGTACTTGCAATAGAGCAATTTTAATATAGGATTTTGTGTTCATCACTCATTAGAGAATGTAAAGGAACTTATTTTCATCATTGGGCCATTATTAACTAACATAAAAAAATTGCACAATCATCACTAGTCACAAGTGTAACTTTGAAAACATGAATGTGATTTATATCATATCGAAATGTGGAAAGATTCTAACATAAGCATCAAAGACATAAAGGTCAAGATGACTGTGATGTTAGCTTACCCAATTTAATGTAGCAAAACCACGCTCGCATCAAGGCATAAATGCCAGGATGACCAGAAGAATGGTTGTGCAAAAATAGTCAAGTATGATGCCTCAAATCTCCTAAGTGTTTCAAGGGGACAACAAGAGACACTCTAGAGTTTCAAGACCACATCCACAAGCAAAAAAAAAATAAAAATATGCCTCATGCCCCAAGTCCTCTAGCTATGCATCCTAGAGAGAATTAGGAAAAATGGCACTCAACAAAAATCAATAACAGTCAGCACACAAAAAAAAGATCATGACATAGCTCAAACATTTTGTGTTGCATTTAAAAATGTAAGTGTGTTAATTGATACTAAGTTTTGAGGATAAGGATCAAATGCTTGCAAGCAAGGAAGATCATATGACAAAATTGGGTAAGACCAAACCAATAAGTGTTGAAAAACACTTGACATCATGAGTTGTATTGAAAAATACAATTAGGGTGGTGTCAAAAAACACCATTTGCGAGGTGTCCTAAAGACTAACATAGCCAAGAGACTGAAGCTAACACAGTTATGCCCCCCTAGACAAAGACCAATTCCAAACCAAGGCAACAAGGACAAGGCATGATGGAGAAAGGCTAATTGTCGATTAAATGCGCTAAGGAATAGGGGTGCAAAGGCCTCAAGTAACACCTATTTCTAGGTTTTCACAATTGGATTTTTTATAATTTTTATAAAAAAAATTCAGGACTTTTCATAATTTTTTTTGGAGATACATCAAAGTGCATATTGCTAGGTTTTTACTAAGATGATCATTTTTTTAGGACATTTTTCAATTTTTAGAATTTTCACAATATATCAATTTTTTGAATTTTTAAAATATATCATTTTTTTTGTATTTTTTCAGGATCAATAAATATATACAAATAATATAAAATGCCCTTAGGCAAAAACAAGGACCAAACTCTCAAGCAAGATCACATCATGTAGTCCCAATGTCTAGCAAGGTGGAGGACAAGAGTGATTAGCATGCTGGAGGAAGAAATGAAAGACAAGAGAATGAAGGAAAATAAAGGGAAGAAATTCTCAAGGGAAAACTCCTCAGCAGTACCCAAGCTAGGGAAAAATTGTCATTTAAAGCACATTTGGACAAGAAATGAACAACTAGCATAAGATAATTCATGAAAGCATAATGTAAAAGTGGGAAAGATGCAATCCAAAGAAGTAGACATGTCAAGAGGCTTCATAGCATCATATTTTACTCTTTTTTATTAGATCAAGACCAAAGGGGTAAATGGGAAAAGGATAGTGAAAAACTAGATTGAATGAAGGAAAATAGATATGAAGGCTAAACATGAAAGGAATGAAAACAAGATCATAATAAGACAACTCACAAGATAGCCAAATATTTGTGCATAGGTCAACATTGCCAAGATCAAAGAGAGAAACAAAATGGATGAAAGATGTAGAATAACTACACATGATTCCTGATTGTCAGGTTTTCATCATGGTACTTATCCAAGGTGCCACAAGGGAGTGGTTTTCACCATAGGAAAAAATTATTTCTCTTTACATTTTCTACCAAAATGCTTGATTACCAGGTTTTCACCAAGGCACATTTTCAAATTTTTCATTTTTTTTCAATTTTTTTGAACTTTTTTTGGAAGAATTCAAGCTTTTTAGATAATGCTCCTTGAAAGTTTAAACCATGACATACAAAGGATTTGAAATGATATGCTCAAATATGTTGATAGGGAAAGGAAGATGGAAGAAAAAAAATGAAGGATATGCCTTTATGCAAAGTGAGTGAGATTGGAAGATGGAAATGAAGGCAAGATCAATGTCAACACACACCTTGAAGGGTGGTGAGAGGATGGAGAAAACATGAATGAAGGAATATGTGAAGGAATATGATGAGTGGATAAAAGAGGTTGTGGTTTAGGTGCATGGAATGGAAGAATGCTTTTGGAAGAATATGAAGTGGAATTCTTTGGAAGCTTGAATGTCAACTTCAATTATTGTTCAACATTAGACTCTCTCAAGGGAGACTTTAGAATCCATATATCCATAGGCCTCTTTTCATTTATGTTTGATGATATAGAGATAATATCTTCAATGATGGATTTTGGAACCCATACTTGTCTTATAATTTTTTTATTAGATATCTCTTTTGACGTTATTCCCCCATGTCGATTAGAGGAGACATGGTGGTCTTATTTTTTATATGGATTCTTGAATTTCTTCTTTTTCTTGTATTGAACATTCAAGTTACTTCCAAAAGACTTTGGACTTGTGGAAGAAGAAGGATGATATGACTAGTTTAGGTAAGTGGGTGGATGAAAAGGATTCAAGGATATGCATCTGCTTTGATCTTGAGGAGAGATAGGAAAGGAAGGACATAAGGACCCAAGATAGATGATGAATTATGAGAGTTTGGAGGGGAAAGTGAAGGGACATAAGGACCCAAGATGGAAGGAAGATGTGAAGCATTTAGTATTGGTGGGGAGGTCCAAGGATGGATGTGGAAGATGCAAAAGGGTAATCAATAAGTTTGTCAACATCTATATGACAATCAAGGACATCAACATTTTTAGAGTGAGCATTAGGATTTTCAATAGGATCATGAACATCTTGAAGAGGAGAAACTTCTTTGATAGGAGTACTTGAATCTTGAGAAGAATTGGGAAGAGTAGAAATTGGAAGGGAACATGGAGTGGTAGAACAAGAAGATGAAAGACTTTGATCTTGACAAGGATCTTTGGATAACATGTGTAAAGTTTTTCTCTTGATTTTCAATAGCCTCATCATTGGAAGTAACAACACCATTTTTAATAACCTTAATGGAAGTATCATCTTTGGAAGGTTCAACTATATTAAGGAAATTTTGATTGTCAATAAGCTCAATAGTGTAAGTAGTAGCTTGATCTTGCTTAGGAGAAGACTTAAGACTTGGTAGAATGAATGAGGAAGGGCACAGAGGATCAAAAGAACCATGAAATGGATCAAATACATTGTGAAAATAATTTGATGACATGGAGGGTTCTTGATCTTGATCTTTCCTTATATTCTTTTCTTTATCATTTTTAGAGTTCTCTTGACATGAAACCACTCCTAAGGAGAAGGAAGCATGTTCGAATTGTATGGAAGACTTTGGAATAGACGATGAAGGATTAACTAAAGTAGGAATTATAGTGCATGAAGGCTTAGGCACTTTAGGTTTAGCATTATCAAAAGTATTTGCAGCCAAGTGAAGGTTAGCTTGAGTTTCTTTGAGAGGTAGCCTTTGAGGATAACTATAGGGAACTGCATGAAAAGCATTAGTATCTTTGTTGGATAAAGGATTGGTAGAAGATTTGAGAGACTTGAAATCTTTAGGGGATGTATGGATAGTGGAGGAAGTAGAAGATGAAAGGGGAGCATCATAAGAAAAAGGTTCAACATTGGCATGATCTTTCTCAAGAGTGTAATCTTTATTTTCAGCACGAGGGTTCTTAGAAGAGAAAATCTTATGCCATTGGTGTTTTATTTTAGTGCAAAAAAATGATTTCTCTTCCTCAAAAAATGCAGATTTATCATCTAGGTATTTTTTACAAAATTTATCAATGTTGTTTTCAAAATTCAAGTCATATGCATTACCATCAATATCTATCTATGACTCATCCCCTTTAAGCACAAGCATAGGACTAGGAGGACTTTTAGGATTAGGACTCATAGGAATATAATAGTCATCATCTCATAATCATTATCACTATAAGCATTATAGATAGGCATATCAGAAGACTTTTCATGTTGTTCATAAGGTATGTCTCAATAAGAGGAATAAGACTCTTGGTAGAAGTAGAAGGAGAATGATATTGTGAAGAAGAGGTAGGTGAAGACCTACACGAATGATATTTAGAAGAATCATGGTAAGACTTTGAATATAAAGAATGTGAATGATATTTAGAAGAATTGTGATAAGACATAGCAGATGAAGAATGTGAATGATATTTAGAAGAATCATGATAAGACTTAGAAGATGAAGAATCTGAATGATATTTAGAAGAATCATGATAAGACTTAGAAGATGAAAAATCTGAATGATATTTATAAGAATCATGATAAGACTTAGAATTTGAAGAATCTGAACGATGTTTAGAAGAATTATGATAAGACTTGGAAGATAAGGAATATTTGGAAGAGGGATATTGTGATATGATATTGCGTATGATCCTATCAAGAACGTCTGATTTCTTCCCTTTTCCCATCATTTTTGTCACAAGGTTGGCATCCATATATCTATTACAGTAACAACACTTTTCAAATTCAATAAGGAGGTCAAGTTCATCTATGCTCAAATGATGGTCCCGAAGAAGATATTCAAGATCCATGGTTCTACAAGAAGAAGAATCAAGAATAGAAGAAGAGAAAGGAAGAATAGAAGAAGGTAGACTATATGATAATAGGAGGAAAAGAATCAAGAACACATGAAGAAGATGAAGAATGGAAATAGGAGACTAGAAAGATATGGAAGATGAAGAATAAAGAAGACCAAGAGTCATTTTGCGAAATTTGATACTATTTGAGTTTATTTGAATTTTGAGCAACATGTAATAGCAATTCTAACCAACATGGAAGAAAATGTACTAGTTTATAGGATAACCCTAAGAAACGTTAGTACCAAACTAGGATAGTAAAAGCACTCACTTGTTCAAAAGAGAAATGACAAGATACATATTGCAATAGGTGTAAACCAACACTGCCACAGAGGTGCCCACAACTTTGGGTGAATACACTAGCACATATAGACCATGAGGATGATTTATCCAAATTTTAATTAATTAAAATTGAATTTTGATCAAAGTGGATGGACAAGAGATTACTAAGACTCTCCAAGAGTAATATCAAAGAATCCAAGGTATATCTTTCTCAACAAGGATGGTCTCTTACTCACCAACTCCAAACAACGTCTCTTGTGAAATCAATGATTACTAATTCAAGAGGTCAAAGCATAGTAACCCAAGGTGCAAACAAGCTTCTAAAAATGGGGTAAGTAGCCTACTCTGAACTGGATCAACTTAGGGAGATTGGAAATAATAGGACAAAAAAGTAGTTTGATCGTAAAATCTCGACTCAAGAACTCAGATTTTTTTCATTTTACATGTCCAACTAGGTGTATCAATAGATTTTTAATCATGAACCAGGTACGCAAAATAGCAATCAAGGATTTCAAACAAATGTCTTCAAACAATGAGAAAGGGACAAAGCAACCTTGCACATGAACAAGAATAGTGTCGCAGTATCAATCTAATCCCTAGAACCACTACTGCGTATGTTCTCAAAATGTTTTCCAATCACGTACATAGTCCTAGAAAAGAAAAATTGGAAGCACTATGGTTCTTAGTAATGTTCAACTCTATAACTTTTGTAATATAGAGTGGGAAAAATCCAATCCTGTTGTACCAAAGTTTTGACATATTCCAAGAATTTAATCAATCAAAGATACTAAGGAGATATGATAGCCCAACAAAAGACTACAACCATAAAGATTTCTCCGACAAGGAAATTTATATAGTGGTTGCTACTACCATGTCAAAAAAGGTTATTATCGCTTGAGGTTCCATCCACATGGTTGACCTAATAAAGGGAAGGTCCACTACAGTTTAACCCTCTCTAATCAAGGAAGACTCACAAAGTTGTACCACATGGGGACTTAGTTTGGATTCAAGAGTTTCAAGTTTTTAATGTGCCCAAAAGAGAATAGAGCATACTCCTCTAGCCTCTTCACCTTACCCAAACATAGAAAATAAGATTCTTTGACATGCTAATTTGAAATCACCTCACCAACTATTTGGAAAATCCAACAACAAAAATCACCAATCTCAAAAGAGAAAGGACTAATGGATGTTGAGGACAAATCCAAGAGGAATAGTGAGATAATAACAAATATACTTCCCTACTTACAAGGGGATCCATCATTAGGAGGAGCTTCGGATGCAAAGAAAGCGAATGAAGTTCAGTCTCTCAAGATCTCCCAAATAATGTTCATAGGGCCTAATTACTATGTGAAATATAAATGCGTGAAAGCAAATCTAGACCTAATTTTAGAGCACCAAATGAAGTGTGAATCTATGAAAGCATGTAAAAGAACTCAAGCCAAACACATGAGAGGATTCATTTTACTTCCAAATCCAAATGTTATTGAGATCCAAAAAATACCTGATAATCCTTGCAATGCATCTTTTCTCTATTGTACATTTTGTTTATGCTTGAATGCTCGCTCACAATGAACAAAGCAACAAGAAAAATAAGTAAACACAAGATATGCAATGTATATCCAACTTATGCAAAACTAGGGTTAGATCTAAAAATATGATTTTTAAGAGTGATAATAATTAGCAAATAACCCAAATGAAAGCTCACATCATGCATTGATCCATTGTAAAAATTAAATGCAAGCTATTCATTAAATGCACTTTTTTATTGATTTTTTGACCTAGTCATCAAGATTGGACCTATATGATATGAATTTGGATCCAAAATCCTAAATACAAAAAAGTGACCCCTATCAAAAATTAGAGAGCTTTCCAAAAATGTTAAAATTTTGAAAATATCTTTTCATTTGTACCATAGGGAGCCATTTTGTCAAAATAGACTAGTTTTTGAAAATTGAATTATTGAGCCTTAATATGATCTCTAAAATCAAAATAGAAAGAACTAACTCTATTTAGAATTCAAAGAGCTTTCTAAAAATGTAGAATTTTCCAAAAAAAATTGTTAATTTTCTCCTTAAAACAATTTTTCATTAGAAATAAAGAAAAAATTATAAAAAATCAAGAATGCCTCAAAAATTTGGAAATTGGATTGAAGTTTTTCTGATATGTCACCACCGTGCAAAAAAATTCAAATTAAAATACCTAGCCATTTGGGAGATATGATTAAATCTTTCAAATCTAAGGTTTTTTGTCGCCAAACAAATTTGCACAAGGGGTTAACTCTGAAACTATCTAAAACCAACAAGTAAAGGTGGGTTGCCCCGTGGTGGGTGCTAAAAATGTATGCCTAAAATGTGAGCACACTTCTATGAGTCATTATATCCAAGATTGCTCAAGAATGAGGTCTTGATTCTCTCTATTCATGGAGTGCTAGAGTTTGTAATGGAGGCCCTTAATATAACCTAGTTTGTGCCCATGCAAGTACACCATGAAACAAGAGATTCAAGAATAAAAATATGCATGCAAATAAAAATTCGAACTAATCTATATGATAACAATACAAAATAATGCAAGTTCTAATCTATCAATGCAAGATCTAAGCTAATATGAAAATGAAAGGATGAAACCTCATGATGGAAGCCATGGATGCATGAGAGAAAAAGACAAGAAGATATAAGTTCTCCACAAAAAGCTTTAGCTTTCAAACTCCTTCTTCAAAAATCACTCTCCAAACCTGCAGCATAACAATAGCATAATAATGGATGTCAAAAATGAGGAGAGAGCTCTCCCTTATAAAGAAAAATGTGGAAGTGGGAAGCTTCTCACAACCAATATGGGATAATAGAGTTTGATATATGTGAGACAAAATTTCACCAATGAGAAAAGAGGAGAAGAATTAAATGAGGGAAGGAAAAAGGAATTTATTTAATTTTTATTTATTTCATTTCCTTTTTCACATGGGATTTATTTAATTAAAAGGGAGCAAGTTCTTTTAATTAAATAGGAAATATTTAATTCAATTAAAAGAAGGGTTTTTCTCTTAATTAATTAAATGTGGATAAATTTAATTGAAAGAGAGGTTTTCTTTTAATTAAATGGGGAGTTATTTTATTTAATTAAAAGGGAGATTTCCTTTTAATTAAACAAGACTTAGGATAAAATGATCAACCTTAGAAAAATAAATAATTGAATTTGATCAAAAAAATTGATTTAAATTGATTTAATAAAATATTGCAAACCATTGATTCATAAAATTTGATAAATTGAATAATGGGGGCCCATAGTTTAGGCAACCATTTTAGGGTGCATACAAGAAAGATCTAAGATGGAAAAACCAAGTTCTGTGAGTTTATCAAAAATAGGGTCTTGCCCACCCTGTTCTTTGGTACTTTTGAGGAACCTTGTTTGTTCCAAGGTGCTGGATTAATTTCATCTTTGAGCTTCACATCTTAATTGCCTTTTTTCCATTTAGATTTCTCTCCTCTAAACATTTCTTTCGAATGCTTCAACCCTAGATTCTTCTTCTTCTAATACTTGCCTAGCATTTCTGTAGTGTTCAACATTCCTCCAATTTCTCCAAACAAATGTATTAAGAGATGAGATTATGTCTTCTTGGTTGTCTTGGAAACCAAGGTTAGGTTGGAGCACTGGGACTATATTCTCATGAGGTAGTACCATTTTCCCTCATGTTATAAGGTGAATTAGTCAAGCAACTATTCGTATCCCCAGTAGAGTCACCAAAAATATATTGGTAAACAGATTTTTTATTTCCAGTTCTGACTCACAAGTGCCCTAATTTGTGATCAAACTCTAATTACAATAGTTCAGAAAGTTTCTTCTAATAAAGCTAACTTCCCTTTGAATAGTTAGGTACAACTTCCTATTGCAAATTTTTAATGAATTTTGTTTATCATAAGTTAAATGGGGTATGTTCTTAACCCGAGAACAAGAGAGGTTAACCAAGTTAAAACTATATGAGATTTTAACCCAAGCAAGGAATGATTGAGATAGGATAAACTATGTTTATGAGTTTCACACATCCTGTGAACTCATAAGTCTAATGGTTTTAAAATTCATGCTAGCTACTACTAAGCTAAATTTATCAGAAACTAATTGCAGAGAAAGGAAAACTAAATCAAAAAATGAACACCTAAGAGGTCCCTTTTAACCTCATAATGATAATACTTATCGCAATCAATTTGCTACCTAAAAATAGGAGAATGAATCTCTGTTCTTTCCTTCTTAATTCAGACAAAGAGAAGATAAAACTATTAACATCTAACAAATTGGAACATAAAATAATTGATACAAAAATACCATTCAATTGACTCTACAACACCAAGTACTTCACACCAAATTTTTTTGGACCTTTTATTAATCTTTCATTAACATACATATAGGATTTTGAGATGACCATTACAAAGGAAGTTCAATCAGTTCATCTCCTCAAAAATGAAAAATGGCAAGCAGTTAGTTCATCTATTACAATGATCACATACAAAAATGGAAATGGCAGAATATGAATCACTTCACCATCTTTCCCTTTTTTACTTTTTCCCTATAGGCCTTAGTGGCTACAATGATTGGAATTAACTTCTCATGCCTATGGATGTGCACATTGGCATATCTCAAGAGCCATTTAGAGTGCTCTCAGGCCAGGTTTTTGATGGTGCTCAAACGATCTTGTAGTTCTTCCATGGCCACATGCCCACCTACACTAAGCTTTTGTAATTCAGATATCCTATTCTAGGGATTAGAAGCTATATTCATCTTTACAATCGGCCCAATAGTCTTCTATAGTGGTGATATGCTTAATCATACTCCCAATCTAAAGAACATCTTTTGCATATCCATTTGGGTCAAACATAGGTCTCAGGACCTCATAATTTACAAATTGTACTTCATCTCGAACACCTTAAGCATGTTCTTTGCATCAAAATAGGATTTACAACTAAAAGCTCCCACCTTCATAGAGAACTTATAGCCTTTCTTCTTTAAGCTCATGCTCAACATGTTCACTTGAATCACCTGCCTCACAATCTCGATCAACACAATCATGTCACTCAAGTACCTTGGTAGCTTCAAAGGGGACTCGTCAAAAGCCGCAAGATGCAAAAATGAAAAGGATGAGAACTAGATGAAAAAGCTCCCAAATTGACTAATAGTCACCATAGCTTATGGGCTAAATCTCCTTTCTAGACACCCTTGGAGTTCCCTACAAATTCTCATAGTAAATGTGTCATTAACTCCTATATATTCTGCATAACTATTCTCCAATTGTAAACAAGGGTAGAACTCATAACAGTTCACATCATCAGCAAAATTCTCCACCCTTGGGAGGCCTCACCATAATTGTAGAGAAGCTAACATATAAATGAGGAAAGAGGACATATAGAATGTGTTGTAGAACTTTGCAGCACTAAGAGCATTGGACAGATTCTCATTTACCTCATAGGCCCAATCAATGTATTGGGTATTAGAATAGATAACTTGCACCAAGAAGGAGTATTATTCAAAAAAATTCAAAGCTTCTACCTCACCTTTCAATCTGTACAAGAGAACCATGTTGTCGACAATCTCAGGTTTGAGATTAGTACCAAACAGAGTTTTAGGGACCTTACTCTTGCTTCCTTGTGGCTTTTGGAACCATGATTGCATAATTTCTTTTCTATAGACCATTTTCTTTGTAGAAAACTCAGAGATGGCTCTGCCAATTGTCAAATCTAAAAACTCTTCTTGCCCTAGGATGCGAAGACAATTTACCATAGTTTGCCTATTAATAGAGATCAATATTGTGTTATCTAGAAATACAATCTCCCTAATGTCTGGTTTATAATGATTTATGCATTCATAAATCAATTCAAGAGCTTGGACTACAATTGGGAAATTGACTACTTCAACCAGCCTACATCCTCAAAGCTCCTTAGCAATGGGATGGATTGGCTTCGATTTTACTCTCTTCTAAAAGTCTTGCATGTCAAAGAAATAGAGAGAGGTATCCGTGAAATTCGGTAGAGAAGACTTGATTCCATTTAATCCATCGAAACCCACAAATCTAGTTGTCATTCGGATCATGGGTGAATTTCAAAATCTAGAAAAGTAGAGAATAGTAAATGCACAGATGCCAGATTTTCAAACAGAGGTTGTGCAAATTAACAGAATAATAGTTTGAGTAAGAGTGGTAATTTTTGTAACTATTCACGTATCTCTATATAAGAGTTTCAATCCATCTATTAATCTTTAAGGTTCACGCCACATGAATGAATTAAAGGAGAGGTCTATTGTAATAGTAAATGCATAGTTTCAATGGATAACTTGATGTCCTTTCACTTTTCCATTGGGCCAACGGTAATTTTCTATCCCTCATATTTACTTTCTAATTTTACACTAAGTTTTGGAAAGTTATAAACAAAGTACTCCGTAACAAAATATTCACTGAAGCAAATTCTGCTTAGTAGATCTTTCCCACCATCGTTAGGTTTTTTCCATTATCATCTTGATAGATTTAGCATGTAAAATATGGGTTTAATTCACTCACCAACTTGACTTTCTTTAAAATCTGGAAAATTGTCGTCATCTGTTGAAAATTGGTTGAGGAGAAGACAATTTCCATTTATCCGCCCAGGCTTGCCTTTTAACTTTATGTTTTGATTATGGTTTCCTTTGGGTTTAGAGATGTCCAAAAAGTAGTGTGAGAATTCATTAGGTGTGCATTTTCCTTTGTAATTATCTTTTTTGAGAAATTGACTTCATGGGTTGAAAATCCACCGAGGAGAAGTCAGTTTCTAGTTTTTCGCTCAGAGTGATTCTGAGACTTGTGAAAAATTTTGAATGTTCCCTAAAGTAGATAATTGTAAGAGGAATCTCAATTTTTGATAGGATATATTTTTATCTTCTTTCTTTGGTATGTATGTATCATTTACTGCTTTCCACAAAAAATTGCCTTAATGGGTTGAAAACCCACCGAAGAGAAGGTAAAGTCTAGCTTTTCGCAAACTTCTATTCTCATGGGAAAAAATAATGAATCTCAAGCATATATAACTCTTGTAAGTGCTATTTTCATGTTATAGGAATCTCCATTGGATTAGGTACTAAACTACCCAGAAAAACTCACAACACAAAAGGAAAACCACCCGGCTATGAAATGTGGGGAAGGGGAAAATGAAAAATCCGATGAAGACTCCTTCCACCTAAGGGGGCTTGGACTTAGACTTAGACATACCTAGGACTTTACTAGACACAAAATTTCCACTTTGCAAATTGGTTAGAGAATGAAAGGTGGGGCAACAAGTTCTTGCAACAGTATTGAGCATTAAGGGATTACGAATTGTAATTAGGTTGTATTGACTAGATCATAATAATATTAGACTTGCTATTTGGTGGGTGTAGCCCAAGGATTGGGTGAACCACATTAAATCTTGGTGTCTTGTGTTCTTTTCTATGTGAATATTATTTTTTGATATTGTTTAGATTTGCATGTAATTGTTATTTTTGTCTGTGGTTTAATCCTAACAAGAAGGTGCTCTTGATCTTGGATTTTTGACCTTATCTCTCCTACATCTCAAATATGTTTGAATTCAAAGTGGAAAATTTCTCTTCCAACTTCCAATTTTTCTCTTTCAAAGCTTCCATTCTTCTAAGAAAGGATTCTCTCTCTATAAGATAATTCATGGTGATTACTTGTTTTTCTTTCTCCAAATGTATATGTTTGGTATCTTCCTCTGCAACCTTCTTTCTTAATGTTTCAATCTTAGATAATGGCTCATGATGATTTGCATAGGTAGTTTCATAATCTATAGGAGCACCTAGATCTATGATATTTCTTTCAATGTATGGAACTATCCAAGGTTTGGCCTAATATTCAAGGTGTTTTTGTATGCCCATTGTTGGTTTACGTCCTTAGACATATTGGATCTAAAAGTGGTATCTCCTATAGAAGAGGCAGTCTTATCCTGGTATATTCTTTCTTCTAGTGATGGGGCAGTAAAAAAATCTCACCTAGAAGCCTAGTGTTCTCACATTTAGAGTTCAAGGATGGGGATTCTCTATCTATCACATGATGATATTGGGAATGGGTTGAAGTACTATCTTTGGGCTTCCATGTATGGTTAGGATCTACTTTCTTCTTGGGTTGTTTTTTTCTACCCACATGAGGTAGTTCTATGTATAATGGGATCTTTGGATTTTCCTTCGTATATGCTCTTGTATTTTTCCTTCTATCTATCATTTCAAGCACCACTTAAAATATATAGCAGTAGAAACTAAACCTTTGATTGAGTTGCCACCCACTAAGGGGAAAACTTTAATATGACTTAAAGACAAGAAAACAACATGGGAATAAATAATTGACTACATATATGACATAAGGGCCCAAATACATAAAAATGTATGTCATGATGCATTTTGGGAAATGAAAACTCTATCACAAAAAAAGGGCACTATGCAGACAAAAACCCTCTTCATGTACTTCCTGTTGTATTGAAGTTCTTAAAATTCTCAAGGTTTGTCTATTAAAATAAACCAATAATAGCATGGACAAGATACAATTGAAAAATATGACTATAGATGTACAATTTATAATAGAGACTCCAATATTTCTAACAATGAACTTCTTCACATGGTCCCCAACAAAGTCCTCATCTTTTTGGCTCCTGATTTCATAGAAATTTAACAACCTCTTGAGCTATCAAAAAACCTAGGAATTAGCTAGAAACCATAATGGGTATTCTAAAATACAATTTAAAAGGATCAACTAATAAGACTTTGAAGTCTTCTCCACTTTGAACTTTGCAAGATTTAGGTAAGTATACCCAGGAATTCATTTTTTATCTATTTAGAAATCAAACTCTCAATATGAATTCCAATATAACATATGATTGAGCCTTAATTCTTCTAATTCTAAGACTAAAAAAGAGACTACAAATGGCCATTTTATCAAACCCTAAACTCCATGAATCAAGCATAGGCTTACTTTTCAGATCTACAATGATAAAATAGTAAAATGATTGATTTATATGATTTTTTTCACCATATAAGATATTCAAAATTGGATCAACTTCAAAGGATGACTAGTGCCTTATCTATTAGGCTATTAAATCACATGAATTAGACATCTACTTCTGGATCTATCTTAACACTTTGTGAGAAGATTATCAATATTCACTTCCAAAACTCATACATCAAAAGCTTCAATGAAAACCACATGATTCTTTCAATTTACATTAAGAATTTACATAACCCATTAGATTATTGGCAAAAGTAAGTTGAAATATAATTAAAAATTAATTACAACTGAAATTCAATGAACTTTGTTTATTAAATCTTAGAGAATAAAATAGAGATAAAAGAAGAGACAAGATCTAGAATGAAAAACTAGCTTTATGCATTTTGTATTAACTTCTTTCAAGTGTATACAATTCAATGACAATCCCTATCAGAAGACAACTCAATTAGACCAGCAACTATAAACTTTTTCATTCAAACTTTGGAACAAAATCATACAGTATACATGGACTGACATAGAAATGAACAAAACTTTGTTCATATTAGAATTTTTAGACCCTCGCTCCACATCTTAGAAATCCTTTTATAGAAACAAGGATTGCAACAAGCTTTAGATGGGAGGACACATGTTCAAAAACTAGATACAATAATACTTGTCCAAATAAGACAAAATAGTTACAAAAAAAATGTTGTAGATAGCCAAAATTTGGACAGTTGTCAATTTGCATGTTGATTAGGATCGAATTTATAGTTTTTAATGGGAGTATATTCATAATAGGTGAACTGAAAAGATAAGTTATCTCTATCAAGTAGTTTTCCTCCCTCTTGATGCTCTATGAATTTTCTTTGCTTGTTCAGTCTCTATCTCCAGATGGATTTACCTTTATATCAACTATCACCTCCCAGATTGTAATATATGATTCTTCATCTAGCTAGGTGGCTTCTCTAGTTGTATTCAGCTTAGTTAGAAACTTATTCCATTTAGTACCTATTAGGGCTCTAACCTTTGCAACTATTTTATTAATGTCTACCTCTAGCTTATAAAGAATATCAACAATATTAGAAACTATTTCTACCTCAGTTTCCCCATTGATGTAAGCAACAAAAATTTCATGCTTCAAAATATTGTCAAATGAATCCATCCATTCTTGTCATTCCTTAAGCTCATTTTCATGATCAAAATTTTTTTGAACAAATTCAAGTGTACTATTGGAAATGGTCTTCATTTTATTGTTTATTAACTGTAACTTAACACAAAAGAATGCATTAAATCTTTGACCTTATTTACCATTTTCCTTGTGGAAATGATGGTCTCTTTGGGAAATTCTTTCTTTTGGGCCAAAATTGGGACCAACCTATCAAAAAATGGCATATGGGGGCCCCACTTAATAAATAATGGAGAAAGAATGGATAGTGGCTCAGTCCATTGATATTCTGCTCCCTACAATGTGATGTAGTTGTTGTGGAGATTATGAGAAGCCTATTTGAGGATATTTATTTTGTGTGAGAGTATGCTCTCCATGGTTCTGACTTCAACTTCATTTCCTACTTCCACCTCATCTAGCTCCATTGACTGGTCAATACCCATATTTTCTATATCACAATTAGTTTGGGTCTCTTGATATTTGACCTCTATGATAGGTCTGGTTGCATTCCTCAAAGTTCTTACCTCATTCTTGAGGGTAGCCACTCTCTGCCCCAATATATAGGTTTTCTTGAGTTCTTCCTCATATTTCTTTCTAGTTTCAATAGATATTTTTTATGTTTCATATAATTGCTCTTCAAGCATATCCATTCTACTCTTCCCCATGAGTGAAGTCGTGTTCATCAGGTTGTGAATCTAGTCACTTGATGTAGTAGTGACATTCTAGAATATCACATTGCCTTGGGGTGAGTCTTTGAATTGCATCAATGTTGGCTTATAAGAATCAGGGGCCACGCTTCAAATTTCCATTTTTTTGGAATCAACATTGAACCCAGACCCCTGCAATTCTCCTACAATATTAGTCTCCTCAAATGAGACAGATTTACTTTGCCTCCTGATTTGATCCAACATGAAAGATGAGTTGAGCTCCCATCTATGTAAAAGAAACATCCTGCTTCCCTTCACTAGCTCTTTGGCCTCATTTACAATGAGAGTTTCATTGTTTGGGTCATACTCCTATCATTTCTACACCAATTCAACAAGTTTCTATTGTGAGTCTCCTGGCTATAGTTGAAAAGTGAATTCATTCTATTTAGTTTTAAACAAGAATGACTGGATTTAGAATTCATGAAGTAATCACTCTTTATAAATTCTTGAGCTTGGATTATCCTTTCATCTAACAACCTTTTTTGAATCTCAAGCTTCTTGAGGATTTGTTCATTTTGGCTTGCTTTCCTTATTAGGAAATTATGCCTAATATCATCAAAATACTTTGTCCCCTTGGTAGGATCTGTAGTGCCTTCTCCCTTGCCTTGTTTAGGATTCCTATCAAATTATATTTATTTTTTCCTCCTTGGGTCCATGTTGATCTCTTTGGCTAATCTTCATCATCATCAATCACAATAACATCATCATGCTTAGGGGATTGAGGTACTACTTTGTCTTTGATTTTAGGAGGGACCTAAGACATATAGCATCAAAACTAGTGATGCATTTATTATATCTATCTAGATACCTCTCCTCATGATAAAAAACATTAAAGGAGGGATTTGTTCTCTTCATCTCCTCTTCTACTCTCATGATCTCTCTCCATTTTAGGGTTTTTTCTCTGTAGTCCTCTGTTTCCAAGAAATTCATAAATACATATTCTTCCCAATAGGGTTTTCTATTTGGAAGAGTGAACTTTCTCATATGTTTTAGGGTATCCCTAATCAAGTCATTAGGATCATAAGTCCTATCAAGAGCTTAAGGAAATAAGAATTCACTCATGAATTTATCTATTTCTTTAGTGACATCCTTCCCTATGACAAAATACCCTACTTTGATATTTATAGGAACAAAGGAACCCTTTTTTATTATAGATTCTAGGTATTCCTTATTCATTGTTATTAATTTTCAAAAGAACTTTATTGTCCCCATTCTATCTGGAATGTATTTGGGAAAAACATGAGGGCGTTGGGAGCATATATAAACCCTTATTTAAAAAAATTGTCAAAAAAGGAAAAGACTTGCCCAGTCATGGCCTAACCTTCTATCCTCATTAGGGCATGCAGAGGATCTAATTAGCATCATAACCCTCCGAGGAACTCTCTTAGTAATATTAGGTAGCATATTTGAAACTAGAAAAAAAATCATTACAGAAAGAAACAACATTGGAATAGGGATATAATCTTTGCCCTAATCTAGTCCACAACTACACCAACAAGTTTTCTCCATTCTCCTCTGTCCCTTCAATGAAATAAAGACTTATGTGCCCTATATTTTGTAGAGAATAATATGCATAAATAATGAGTAATGGTGGAATTTAAAATCCCCCAGCTCTCCCCTCTCAATAATCTCATTGTGCATACAATTTATAATATGATCACAAAATCATACCCTACATTATGGTACAAACCTTGAATATCTAGGGCCATGATGTATACACCTCTAGGAGAGTTCATCATGCCATCTAGTCCAATCACCTTATCCACTCCAAAGATAGTATACTGGAAGTATTTGTTGAACAATTCTAGAGGCATGACATCTCCTACCTTCTTTGGGAGCTCACCTTTCTCCTTTTTGGACTTAGGGATGTATCTTCACATAACCCTTCTAGAGACAAAATTCTTCTGAGTCGTGAATGTCTCATCCATTTTATCTTGCTCAATGATCTTTGTCATTCATCCTCCAAGGTCAAAAACTTCAATAAAGGTCTCCATGTCCAAGGTACACAATAGACTCATATCCTTCCTATGTAATCCATGAGTTGTAGGATTGTTAGATTTTATCAGAGCCTTCACCAAGTCTACGTCCACTATCACCTCTAGCATGATTAACTTTGCCAAATTTCTATTCAAGGGGTTACAGATTGATGGATTATGAAACCTAGTGTTATAGAAATACCAGAATAACTCATAACTATTAGTTTCTGGCATGGTTGCATCTTTACAGAAGCTATATGTATCTTTGAAAATATGGAAATTCATTTTCTGGGCATGGGATGGTCCTAGTAGAAAGTAAGCCCATTCTTCATCATATAAAATGGCTAGTTTTGTCTTTGCTTGCACAACACCTTGAGAAACCTCTTCTATATTGACTTGTGCTATCAACTTGCCCTCTTCCTATGTCATTTTTTCTCTAGACTTAATTTCTCCAAACACTTCTTCTACAACTCAACTCTCTAAAACAACTTCATGCTCAATTCTCTTTGGGCTCTGAAATTGTTCTAATGTTGTTATTGGAAATTTGTTACATCCCCTCTTAAGAGAAGTTGTGCATAGAAATAACATTAATGGTGTCTTTTAGTCAAC
Organism: Cupressus sempervirens; assembly: GCA_028749045.1. NCBI lineage: Eukaryota > Viridiplantae > Streptophyta > Pinopsida > Cupressales > Cupressaceae > Cupressus > Cupressus sempervirens. The sequence continues at coordinate 821,523,434 of CM053791.1, read as the reverse complement.
ATGCATTTTTGAAAACTAAAAAAGTGTCACAAGCTAGCTTTATGATGTTGGTACTACTAGCTTTCAAAATCTCTTTTTCACTTTTGTAGATATTGCCTCTTTTTTTTGAAATGATGAAGTTACAACAGTCAATTTATTGTTAATTTTTTATGTTGCAACCATGAGAACAATAGATAACTATTAGCTATTCGTAGCTTCACAAGGCTTATTCACTAACTCATCTTTCTACCTGCGACTGTATGAAACCCTTGAGCTCTACTTTGTTGTCTAATTTTATGCTTAATCCCATAACCATGCAAAAGAGAGAAACCTTCATCTTTCTTTTTACTTTATGCCTTTAGTTGCATGACTGAGCAAACGCTATACTCATGTCTTCATCACTACTCCATGGCTTATATTTTTCTTTGTGTTCTTAATAGTGGGAATGACTGATCACATAAACCTTTACATCTTTTGACCGTATTGCATGATCATTTCTTGATTCTAGCATTAACATTTAAGGTTTGTGACCATGTGAAACATGCTAAATCTAAGAATTCATTGCATCATTTCCCTTGTTCCTCTTTATCACTTTAATTGTACAACCATGTGATCAAGGGATTCTACACAACCTTTTAACCGTGATCGCCAAGTCATGACTTGTATTTTTCATTACCTTTTAGGCCTCACAACTAAGCGATCAAGCATCTCATACACCTTTATTGACTATATTTTTTAGACATGTGACTATTCAATCAAAGAGATCGCTAGGTTGCAACTTTACTTCATGTTATATCTTCTAATTCCATGATCACATGACTAATACTTGCATCAAATTCTCTTAACCTTGATCACTAGTTCGTAGCTTACATTTCTCTTTAAAAATCAAACCTTGAGATTGAAAAATCAAGCATTTTCTAATGTAGCACTATTTGATTCCCATCATTGTGGCTCTTCTTTCAAACTTCAAACTTAGCCATGCAACTGCGTGATCAAAGAGATCACCAGTTCGCTCCATCACTTTGACTATTTGAACCTTTAGGTTATGAAACTGCGAACAAAATCTCTTAACCTTAGTCACACCTTTACACCATAAACTTTATGTTAGAACAAAAATTTTGTTCAAATGCCTCCATGCCCTATCTTTGTGCTCTTAAGTGAATGTCCTTTTTGCATGGTTGCTATTTGAAATTCAAACTCCATGCTTAACCATGTGACCTTGCGATAAATAGTTGTAAATTGTTCCGTGCCTTTGCTATCTTGATTAATCATTTGAGATTAACTAAAATGATCGAGAATACACTGAGAACTTAATTGTTTCACACTTTTGCACCATAAAAGGATTAAAATCTTAACCATGCCACGATAGTGCGATCACCTTGGTCGTATGGTCACACCTTGAAATTTTTGAACTCTTTTAAAAGCATGAAATTCATTTTAAAATAAGGAGGGTTTCAAATGAAAACATGCATACAGATTATGAAACTAGGGTTTTCTGGGGTAAACTTTGTACTTGGAAATTTCAAACCCTAACTACACAAAATGAAAACTAGATTTTCACAATAAAATTTTAGGATTCAAACAAGGTGAAAATACAGGCCAATAGGAAAATTAATTTTGTGTGCAAGTTTATTACCGGGTTTGCCAAAATAGTTTGCCCCCTCAATGACTTACTAAAGAAAAGATTGAAAATTGATTGGGTTCTTGAAGTCAAGAAATATTTCAAAGATATCAAAGTGGCCATTTCCACTACCTTGGTACTCATAAGTCCTAATTATGAGTTGTCTTTCAAAATTTATTATTTTTCTTTAGAACACTTGTGTATAGGTATCCTCACAATAAAAAAAGATAAAGATGATGAGTGACCCGTTGCATTCATGAGTTTCCCACTGAATAATACCAAATTGAACTATTATAATCTAGACAAACAATTATTCACCCTAATAAAGTTAGTCAAGAAATTTTGCCACTACATACTCGGGAGTAAGGTATATGCTATTGTGCCAAATCCTCTAGTCAAATAATTGCTAATGCATAATACATTAGGGTAAAGAGGAGGAAAATGGGTGGCTATATTACAAGAGTTTGATATGGAGATTCAACCAATGAAGCTAGTGAGAGGATAGGAATTAACCATGATGATAGTTGACAATGAAGGACAAATCATACTATTTCAAGTATGAAGGAATAATCATATATGTTGAGTACCAAGATATTGTATTTTACCTTTTACAAAATCAATACCCTTAATGGATGAATAGTTCCCAATGTAGAGGACTGAAAATGAAATGTGAATCCTACATGATTCAAGATAGAAAATTCTAAAAGGAAAATAATGAAGGGATTTATTTGAAATGTTTAGGACATGAGGAAGTGAGAGAAGTACTAGAATAATACCTTGAAAAGTACAGCACCAAACATGGATCAATAGAGGTTATGACCCATCAGATTCTAAGATTAGGATACTTTTGGCTACTATTTTTAAAGACACATTTCAACATGTATGCTCTTGTCGCATCAACCAAATAAATGCCAACAAAGAAAGAAACCAAGCTATGCCATTAGAACTAATATTTGAGGTTTTCCCCTTTGCCAAGTGGGGGCTAGATTTTATTGGACCTATAGACTCACCATCATCAACATGACATATTTTTCCTAAAAAATACTAATTATTGCACACGATGGACTTTAGCTAAAACTTTTAGAAATTGTACAGCAAAAGTGGTAATTGACTTCCTAGACGAACACATTGTGACTAGGTTTGGAATTTTATTCTTCCTAGTGTGTGACAATGGTGTTGAGAATAAACCACCAAACCCAAGTGGGGGATAGATTTTATTGGACCTATAAACCCACCATCATCAACATGACATATATTTTTCCTAACAACTACTAATTATTGCACATGATGGACTTTAGCTGAAAATTTTAGAAATTGTACAGCAAAAGTGGTCACTGACTTCCTAGAAGAACACATTGTGACTAGGTTTGGAATTTCATTCTTCCTGGTGTGTGAAAATGGTGTTGAGAATAGATTGAGGAAGATTGTTGAAGAAGGAGAACATGGAGAACATATTGATACAAGTATGATCAATATGTTTTAATCATTTTTTGTCACTAATGTCAAACTTGTTATTTACTGGTAAAACAACTACTTATGTGATTTAAGTACTATTACTTATTTGATTAATGAAGAGGATTTGATCAAAAGATGTAACACTAGCACTTAGAGGAAAGGTTGAGTTATGATATGTAAAGGAGTACAAGAGTTAGTTAAGACAATGATAACATGTTGTATTGATAATCTACTTAAGGTTACAAATGTTGGATACACTAAGAAAGTATAAAAGAACAAGTTAAACAAAGTTTGTCTATCATTCTTGATTGAGTGGATAGTAGGTGTCGAGCTAAGTCAGTGTAAGCCAAGAAAAATATCAGTTTGAGTCAAGTAAAAGTCTATTCTAGTGTATGTCGAGCAAAACAATGGATGCCAAGTAAAGTTTAGTTGATGTCGAGCACCAATAAACTTTAGTTTGTGCCAAGTGGCTTTGCAAAGGATGCCAAGCAACATAGTATGTGTTGAGCATCAGAAGCAAGTTAATGTTGAGTGGCTTCATTATTTGAAAGATCATTAATTTGATGGATTTGAGCTAACAAGTTTGTTTTATTGGATTTTTTGAACCAAGTGGAAGATAAGATTGATGAGATGGTGGCACAGAATTCAAGGTAAACTGTTTTGAGGTGAATTCAAAGAGAATGAAGGAGAAGTTTGTAGAAGATATATGATGTATGGGGTAGATTCATTATATACTACCTAATCTATTCTAACCCTAAATTAGATGATGGAGATTGAGCAGCAAAAGATCTTAATTTCCTATCTATAGGAATGGTTGGTCAAAAGCAATAGTTGTCATGTGTGAGAACCTAACGAAGACAGGGAATCAAGGGTTTTTCTTCATCAAGTGACCTAAGAGAAGAGTTAGCATTGACATGTTAAGCAAGAAGGCTTAAGGGTATGAATGCTTGAAGGGTGAACAAGATATCACAGTTGAAATGAAGGCCAAGTAGAATGGAGGACTAAAACAAAGATATGTAATCTACAAATGGAGTTGTAAGTAGTTATCAGATCAAGCCTTATTATTACTCTCTAATAATTGTATCAGTCTAGGGTAAATCCTTTGGATTAAGGTTTACCTAATAGTCATTTGTAAATCCTTTAACTGGGTGACATTTCAATTGAATGGTCTAAAATCCTCTAACAAGGCTCACTCCTAATGGGTGATTGAATTCCTTTAATAGGGTCACATTTAACAGTGTGTATTGTAACCTTTAATAGGGTTGGTCTTTCACAGGGCATCACTTCAAAAGAGTGAAAAAAGGTAGCATATTACTGGTGGTTTTCCCTAAATTGGGTTTCCACATAAATTATTGTGTCAAATGTGCTGTTGAATCTATTATGTTTTATGTTAACATTTCTGCAAATTGATTTGATAGTAACCTACAAGTTTTAAGTGATTGCATAATCTTATGGATGCATGCATGATGATAAATGTTTTATGGGTTCATTAAGCTGTGAAAAGTTTTATTTATACATATGGACCTTGGATAACTAATTCACCCCTCCCCCCCCTCTTAATTATTCTAAAGTATTCCAACAAATGGGTCATTGTTTGCATTAATTTTTCTTACCAATAGGCATTAGAAAATCAAGTCATAATCAAATTCTTATCTAATTATTATCCCCAAGGGAATGGTGTGGTTGAGTCCACCAACAAGAATTTGATTACAATCATAAAATGCTTGCTCACGGAGAATAAAAAAGATTGGTATACCCAATTAAAATACGCATTATAGACAGACAGGGCCAGGATAAAAAAAAATACTTTGGGAACATCCTTGTATCTATTAGTCTATGGCCAAGAACCAATATTCCTGCTCAATCTCAAGATTCCAATGTTGAAATTCATGAGAGAATACATTGGGGATGCTGACAGGGTCCAAATCAAATTGATGAATCTTTTGAAATTGGATGAGAAAAGGACAATAGCTTTAGAACATATGTCAAAAAATTAGGCTTTCATAAAACATTGGTCCAACAAGTGAGCCATGATCAAATCTTTTAGAATCTTAGACCTTATTCTTCTATAGGATAAGGCAAAAGAAAAACTAGGGAGTCATATCAAGTTTCAACACTTATGGATTGGTCCTTGTCAGATTGTTGAGATTCTAGGGGGAAATACCTATAAGCTAAGTACTTTAAAAGGAGAATTGGTCCCATTATTAGTTAATGGCTACTTTTTGCAACATTATTGCAAAGCCTAAAACAAAAAACATTCTAAAAAGGTAAAAATAAAAATAAAAATAGTTTTTTTTCTTTTACTTGTCTGTTTTTTTTTATTTGTGGTTTGGAGGTTAGGTGTAATCAACATTCCTTCTTGATACATAACCCAATATCATCCCATTTGGTTTCGATTTTAGGGAAGAGGTATTTCTCTGTCAAAGTATTTAGATAACTTTGTTTCTTGTACCAATTGAAATATAGGTGTTACTTGTAGTCATAAAGGACTTCTTGCCTTAAGTCAGAATCTAAGATTAATTGTTCTCAACACTTTACAAATTTAAAGCATTGATCATCTAGGTTGTCTTTAAATCTAGGTTGGTAGTAGCAAGGGATAGTCAAAAACTTACTAGTTCAGATAAAGGGTCTCTTCAAAGACCTGTAAAGATCACTATTTGGCATGAGAGTTTCCCAAAAAGTTAATTAAAAGAGGAACACAAGAGTTATCAAACAAGAAATTAATTTGGAAAAGAACACCAATGCCTTGGCCATACAATCTAAATGTGGTCAATGTAGAAAAGAAAGAAAGAAAGAATCATAAAGGTGTCACATATAAAAATTCTAGACAATTGTAAAAGGTAATCAAATAAAGGCATAAACACTTCTAAATTGTTATCTTATTCTATACAATGAACAAAAGACTTCAAGGAAGAATCAAGTGGAAACACATGAGATCCAAGAAGCAAGTTAAACACCATTACCAAAGACTCAAAGAAAAGAGATCGATAACTTGTTAAGAGCACTCAGAATAGATTCTCTCATCTAGTCATATAGTGATAGATAAATAGGTTTATAGGGATTTCTAATTTTTGTTCTGATTAAGTGAAAGATTGTTTCCAAGTTGCTAGACACTTGTGATAGATGACACCTTGAGACATCGAAAGGATTTGGAACACTAAGCACAAACTAATCTTGAATATTTGAGATTATGAATTTTTGGCTTCCAAAATACCTTAAAGCCACTTCTAGCATTTGGAGTCCACTTGTCACTTGGCACATGTTAGAAGAATGCTTGTTGATGAAGAAATGCCTTTTTCATTTCTTCCCTTTTGTTGGGGCTATTTGTTGCAATCTCACAACACATGCCCCATTTTGAGTCACAAAATGGGGACCCCCTAATTAAAATCCTCTTAGAAAACCTAGCTAGGTGCCTTAGTTGACTAGGACCCTCCTCTAGGCCTAAGTTAGTCCCTAGTCCCAATTCAAGCACAATCAAGAGGTATCAAAGGGTCAATTTTTTTTTTAGGGTTTCTAAGTGTACAAAGTGTGCACATGCACATGTGTGCTAAGTGTGCATGGTGCACACTTACCTCCTATAGAGAATGCACACTTGTGAATATACACACCCTTGGAGGTGCACATTACACCCCTCATGCCTATATATATCCCCTCCCCACTCCTATTTTCTTACTTGTGTCTTCTAAGCTTCACTTCACCACACCTTTGTACCCTTACGATCTCTGCAGCTTCGGATGTCCCTAACTCCACAAATAACCTTTGAGGTATAAAAAAAAAGTGTTAAGGATGTGCACATGCATATTTTCCCATGTGTTCACCCTCAATAGGTGTACATGTGTGCAAAAAAACCAAGCCCCCCTTTTAAAAAGAGTCCTTCTTAGAATAGAACCATGTGCATAGTTGCACACATGCACAGTTTCCAAAAGTACTATAAACTCTGCAATTTTTTCATTCAAAAACATCTTGTATATCTAATCCAATGATTTATTTAGTATAGTATTAATGAGCATATCCAAAATCAATTGATAAAATTTCATTGACCTACAATTAGATGGATCGACAATTGTATTCTTCCCTCCTTTGGTGACATTCCAAAAATAATCTCCAATAAAACTACTCCAAAACTATAGATATTGCTCTTATCATTTAGTCACAATGTTGCAAAATATGTGCATAAATTTCAACACTTTAATCTACTAGATTGATGTTTTATACATTTATTATTAGGTGAAAATTGCATTTTAGAGTATTTAAACTATGAATATATATTTAGGGAAAAAAATATTGTAGTCTTTATAAGTGAAATTCTCTGGGACAAGATAACCTATGGTCCCTTTGACTTTGGTTCAATAAATTTTGATTTACCAAAGTCAACTAGATTGGTAGGCATTTTTTTATCCAACAATATATAATTACACCTTATATCTTTATGTATGATTGGTGCATATTAACCTTGATGCAAATATAGCGATCCTACAAAATGGTTGTATTATGATATACTTTACTATTTTATAAAAATAAATCCATATCAATCAAATTTTTTTGCTATAAAGAGCTTATCACCATGTTGGTAAACAAATTGTCCTTTTAAATAAACTCTCCAAATGCCCAATTCTGAAAGAACAATTAGATGCCAACAGTTGGATAATCTATCATGAGATTGATAGATTTCCTCTGTATTCGAAGGTACAACTCCCTTATGAAATGATATGCAATGAATTTGTTTTATCTCTAATTCCTATTGCAGGGTATGTTCTTAACCGGACAACAGTAGAGGAAAACTGAGTTGCACCCAGGCAAGTGAAATCTTAGGCGAAAATTAGATGCAAAAATGTTGTTCTATGATCTTCACACTCTTATGAATTTCTCAACAAAGCAATCATGATAGATGCAACTATGAAATGCAATGCAAGCTTAACTATGCAGATGAAACAACTAACAGATTTTTGAACCCTCACAGTCTTATGACTTCTGACGCACAACAAAATATCACAACGATTAAGAAGAAATAGGATGGAATGCATACAAACGAAACACTTAACGGAAATATTTCCCACGACTAGTTTCAACTCTCTGATTGATTTACCAGTTCTATTAAAATGAAATAACAAAATGAAACTCTGTTCACTTAATTACTTCAACTTAACATTTATGGAAATATAACATACAAAAGAAGAAAGCGGATAGTAAAGAAATGGCACAAAGCTCAGTTGTCTCTGCAACAAGATTCACACCAAAAATTTGCCGACCCTTCATTAATCATTTAGCCCTATACATATAGAGATGAGAGATGACCGTTACAATAGGAATACCAATCGGTTCATCTCCTCAAAAGACAAATGACAAGAAGTTAATTTGTCATTTACAAAATCAAAAGAAAATGAAAAAGAGACATTATTTTGACCTCTTCCCCTTTTCCATTTTCGCTCTATATGCCCTGGTAGCAACTATAATAGGAATTAGCTCATCATTGAAAGACACGTGTACATTGGTGAATCTTAAGAGCCATTTTGAATGCTCTCGAGCTAATTCTTTTACAAAATTCATTTGACTTTTTAATTCTTTAGCTACCACATGTATGCATCCGCTCAAAGTTTGTAAATCTATTATTCTGTTTTGATTATTAGGAGTGATGCTTGACAGGTTATTCAAATATACAGAGAAGTTATTTTTCATTACCTCTATTCCAATCAAAGCCTTTCCTTGACCACTAGTCTATGGTTTAGAATGCAGTCCTTTCATCAACTCGAAAGCTCTGTCCTAAGTCTTCTTTACTTTATCTTCTGTTTCCTTCAACCCCTTTTCTGCTTCTTGAATCATCTCTTGTTTGAATTGCATACCTTGAAGCCATTCAAATAGGGGCTCATTACCCTTCTTCAGAATCTTCGCTTCAACTGCTTCTTTTGCCTTCATCTGAATAATCATATTCAAAAGGGAAACACACTCTTCCCATCTTCCTCTCTTAGTGGCCAGAGTATATTGATTAGATATGAGGTTATCTTTCTCAGTCTCTAGTTGAATGATAACATTTCCAATTTGATCAATCAACATAACTCCATCCGAATTAAGCTTGTCAATCCATTCCTTTCCGATCTGACCGAAATGTCGATCTTTTTGCAGTTGGGAGATGAAGGCTTGTACTTCCTTTTTCATGGGGTTTTCAGTAGTAGGTATACCAGTAATAGTTTCCAATGGGACAACTAACTACCTGATGAACCTCTTAAGCTCTTCTATCTCAGATTTCATTCTAATTTTTGACAACTTGAGATCCTCCAATTGATTTTCTATGATCTCATTACCCGATCTCCATAGGCCCACCTTTGTATCGTGCCTAGCTTCTCCAAGATCAATGGAACGCAAAGTAAAATCTCTAGGAGTTAGGTCTTCAATTCACCCTGCCTTACTGGGTTTGGCAATCTCCATGGTCAGATGTCCTATTTCTGGATCTTGCCCTAAAATTGACAAAGTTTTCTACTTCTTGACCTTCACCATGGCAGAACCAGAGCGAACTGCCTAAGATACAATGTCCCTTGTAGGAACATGTACATCTTTCCTTTTCCTTTTTCTTTCCAGTGAGTCTTCAAGCCAAGACTCTATTCCAATTACCTTATAAGCTGCTCCTAATGATTCGATGCTAAACATCTTCTTCTTCACTGGAGTCTTCACCATTGTTTCCGTGGAGAAAGGATTCTTTCAATCTCTTGAAAGAAGTCTAGATGAGCTTGGAGCTTTTTCCTCCCCTTATTTTCCTCCTTCAGCCTTGTCTAATTCAGTGGATTCACTGCTACTAGAGTCTTCATCTCCAACCTCTACTACATGAATTGGAGAACCAAATGGCTGCAAAATGGGAGTCTTCTCAGATAGAATAGGACTATGATGAGGAGATGGAAGTGGTGTAGTATGAGGAGAAGGGACAGGTGTATTCTGTGGAGATGGAGATGGGGAAATGTGAGGAATGAAGATTGGAGGAGCACCACTATCTTTTTCCTTATCGGTCTCTTTTTCTTTAGCAGTAGACTAGGTCCCAATAACTGGCAGAGAGCCACCTTGACATGTCAGAGATATGGGAATGTTCTTCTCAGGTGGTTGATCTCCTCCTCTTGTGGGCATAGCTGGTCCTTGAGTGGCTGATATTGATACATTGGGTGTGGCACTATGAGAAGAAGTGGCAGTGGCAGCGGCTGGAGATTGCTGAGAAGCTTTTCCCTTACTTCGGCCCTTCTTGGTTGTCCACTCTACCCATTTTCTTGTTCTTTTGACGATCCTAGCCACCATAACATCGAGATCTTCATCTATATTAGTGTAGGGCTATAAACTAACTGGGACATTTCTCAACCTTGTTAAATATGTATTGCTATACATATTATGGCCATCATCCTCTAGCCCTTCTACATCTAAATTGATACCATAAGTTCTTACTTGATCCACCGTGAATCTAGCAAAGGCATGATCTCTACTCTCAATCTCATCTTTACAATTTTCCCAGTAGTCTTCTATGGTGGTGATATGTTTGATCGTGCCTCCAATCTGAAGCACATCTCAAGCATACCCATTCGGGTCAAACATGGGTCTCAAAACTTCATACTCTTGTAATTTGAATCTTCCTTCAAACACTTTCACCATGTTCTTAGCATCTGACCTAGATTCACAACTGTAAGCTCCAACCTTCATAAGGAATTCATATCCCTTCTTTCACAGTATGGCACTTAACGCATTCACCTGGAGAGCTTGTCTCACAATCTCCATCAACACGATCATGTCATCCGGGTATCTGGGCATCTTCAAGGGAAAACCATCGAATGTTGCAAGATGCAAATAGGAGAAAGATGAGAATTAAATAAAAAAGAAACCAAACTGACTAATTGCCGCCATTGCTTCTAGGCTGAATCTCCGCTTTGGACACCCTTCAAGTTCCCTGCAAATTCTCATAGTGAATGCATCATTAACTCTGATAAAATATGTATAGTTGTTTTGTAGCTGCAACCAAGGGTAAAATTCATAACTTTTAACATTTTTTGGCGCATCCTCAATTCTAGGGAGGCCCGGCCATAGCTGTAAGGAAGCTAGCATATATATCAGGAAGGAAGACATATAAAATGAATTATAAAACTTGGCTGCACTGAGAGCCCTAGATAATTGCTCACTGACCTCAAATGCCCAGTCAATATACTGCGAATCCGAGAAAATAATTTGCACCAAGAAAAAATATTGCTCTACAAAATTAAAGGCATCTACCTCACCTTTGAGTTGATGCAAAAGAACCATAATATCCACAATCTCTGGCTTAAGATCAGTTCCAAAAAGGGTTTTAGGAACCTTACTCTTGACTCCCCTTGGTTTCTGGAACCAAGACTTCATGATTTCTTTCCTCCATACCATCTTTTTCAAAGAGAATTCTAATATGGCTCCTCCAACTATTAGTGTGGAGAACTCCTCACATTCTGGGATTCGCAAATAGTTCACCATTGCTTGCCTATCAATTGAAATTAATACACTCTGATCAGGCAACAGAATCTTCTTAGTGTCTGGATTGTAATAATTGATACACTCTACAATCAACTCCTGAGCTTGAACTGCCATAAGAAATCTAGCTGCCTCCACCAATCCACTCCTGCAGAGCTTCTCAGTAATAGGATGAATTGGTTCAGTCCTTATCCTTCTCTGAAAATCTAGAATATCATAAAAGCGGAGTGAAGTATCTGTGATGTTCTTCCATGTTGATCAGACTCCACCCAAACCATCAAATCCAGAGAAATGAGCCATTTAATCAAACAGATGTAGACTATGAAACTTGAGAATGTAAATGATTGTGAGAAATAGCTTTACGAGTACTATATTAGCAATGTTCAATTTAACAGCATAATGATTCAAAGCAAGAAAATGGTAATTTGAAAATCGGTTATATTGTTCTTTATATAGAAACCACAATTTATCCGTTAAGTTTTCAGGATCCGCGCCACACAAGCAAAATAAATGATCAATCCATTAGACTGATGATTATAACGGGTTCCTCCATGTCTTTTCACTTTTCATTGGCTTAATGGTAACTTCCTTTATTACTGACTTACTTCCCTGTTTTAACCTCGTTTCGAAAAAACCAAAACAGAGTACTCCCTAGGGTGAAATCTGCTCAGCTCAATTCTACATTTAGAATCCTTTTCAAATGTGAGTATTCACTTCCCTTATATCCTTTAGGCTTCTTGTGATTAATTTTTTACATAACCAAGCCTGCAAGATTAATTTTCTGGACAATGCGGAAAATCGCCTCTGAAGGTAGAAACTCCGCAAAGGAGAAGGCAATTTCCAACTTTCCGCGAAGCCTCCGTTTAGTCTTTTCTGTCTTAACTATTTTACTTTAAGCCTTTGGAGAATAGAAAAAGTACTTCACCAATGAAAGTGGGGCCCACTGACTTCCTTTACTTTCTTTAGCTATGCCTGTTTGGAAAATTGACTTCTTGGTGCGAAAGCTTGTAAAAGGAGAAGTTATTTTTCAGTTTTTCACAAATCTTCCTTTTACTCATCTCAATAGGTTTTAAATCATTCACATCACTAAAACATCCCAAACTTTAGATGATCTTAAGCAAAACATAACTCTTCTTTCTGAATTCATCCAGTAGACTGCATTTACATTTCTAGCGAAATTTCACCTTCCGGCTATGAAAGTCTGTAGGATGAGAATTCAGTTTTGAGTTTTTTGCCAATGCCTTTTCTGAACACTTTGGCAATTTTTGAATGATTCTCGTGCTAGAATATGATGATAATCAACTGACTCATCTATAACTTTAGTCACCTTTCCATTTTGAAATCTGCAAATCGTATTTAAAACTCATTGCAAAATTTTACCTTCAAAGTGCGAAAATCCACAAAAGGAGAAGGCAAAATTGAAATTTTTGCCCCTTCATCTTTCTTCATATTCGGTTCGTATAATCTGCAAGTAAATTTATCTGAAGTAGTATCCTTTGGGAATCTCCATCAAGTAAGGATCTAGACTACCCAAATGAACTATGACCATGACCACTCGGCTATACAATGTGCGAGAAGGGGGAAGATGGAACCCCGATGGACTTGGGTAGAGAATACCCAAGTGAGGGACTCAAAATCTCTGGTTTTGCAAAAAGGAAATAAAAGGCGGCAGCACAACAAAACTTAAAGCAAAACAAAGAACAAAGGAAAGGAAAATAAGAAAAGGGAAATACTAACTAAAGCACACATAAAACACTAAATCTACTATATTACAATACAGGGGTTACCTGTTTTCAATTCGAAATTTGATAGAGCTTCAAATCTTGACCATTGTAGGTCAGGGGTAGTACTTCACCATCTTCATAGGCCAATTTGAAAGAATTGTTCTCAAATGCTTGATGAATTGTGAAAGGACCTTTCCATAGAGTGTCGAACTTTTTATGCATTCCTTTAGGAGCATTTCTCTTATCCCAGAGAAATACACTGTCTCCCACCATAAATTTTCATGGTCTTGTTCTTTTATCAAATAGTTCTTTCACTCGCCTTTGGTGTTGCGTAATATGGTCAACAATTTCTTCTCTTTCCTCTTCAAGTTTACTTAAATACATCATTCTTTTTTCCAAGCCATCTTTATAAATATCATCTTCAATCACTGTTCTGAGTTTTTTTGTGGCTAGCTCTAGAGGTAGAGGAAAATTTGCTTCAGTTCCATACACCAATTCGAAAGGAGATACACCAATTGCTCTCTTGGGTGTCACCCTATCCGCCCAAAGTGCTTCAAAAAATTTCTTGTACCAGTTCTTTTGATTATCTAAAACTAGCTTCTTAACGATATTTACTAAATTTTTGTTGCTAGACTCAGCTTGGCCATTCCCTTGAGGAAAATAATTTGATGAATGACCAACACTTATTCCATACTTGAAACAAAAATCTGTAATTTCAATTGAAGAAAAATAGGAAGCATTATCCGTTACTAATTTGATAGGAACCCCAAACCTAACTAAAATATTCACCTTTATGAATTCACATACAACTTCAGAAGTGGTGTTCTTTGTAGCTTTGGCCTCCACCCACTTAGTGAAGTAGTCAGTCACAGTTATTATGTATTGGTGACCAGCACTGGATACTGGATTGATAGGACCAACAAAATTAAGGCCCCATTGCTGAACAGGTCCTTCAATTACAACAGGCCTCAACGGTAGGGCTGCTAGCTGAGGATGCCCAGAGAACACTTTACATTTTTCACACTTTGAAACCCAAGCATATGCATCTTTAAACATTCCGAGCCAATAGTAACATTGCCTTAATATCTTGAAAGCTGTGACTGAAGAAGAAAAATGTCCACCACACGCCTCATCATGAAATCTCTTCAACAACTTTTGTTGTTGTTTTTTATCCACACATCTAAGAAAGGTGCCATCAATAGCTCTTTTGAAGAGTCTACCATCCCAGATTACATATTTGGCTGCCTTTAGTTTAAGGTCTCTCCTTTGTTTTGCATTGAGCCCTTCGGGACATTCACCATATGTTAAGAAATAGGAGATGTTTTCAAACCATGGGTCATAGAGACCTATAGCTAATACTAGTTGTTTTCCACTTGGTTCCTCTGACTCACCAGCAATTTTATTTTCTGCAATTGCTTTACATAAAGCATTCCCTCTTACTAGCTTAGTAGGCTTAATCTCTATGTCATATTCTTGTATATTTGCTATCCATGATCCCCTGACATTGCAACCTATATCTTGTTGAGTCAATACACTCTTAACTGCTATGTCTGGGACAAAAACTATTGAACATGAATGCAGGATATAGAACCAAAAATTTTTAAGGGCTTTAACCACTGAAAAAGCATGTTTTTTGATCTAGGAATATTTGAGTTCATGATTCTTTAGGAGAATGCTCATGAAAGCAATGGGAGCTTGTATTCCTTCCTCATTTTCCTATACGAGGATAGCTGACAATGTATGTTCAGAAGCATAACAATAAATAATAAAGTCTCTTTTATAACTTGGATGACATAATACAGGGGTACTAGCAATAGCAGTTTTTATATCTTGGAACGCCTGTTTTCTTGCCTCATTCCATTTGACTTTTGAATTTCCTTTCATCATATCCACTATGTGTTTAGTGGTTTCTGTGAAATCAGGTACGAATCTTCTGAGAAAATTCACCTGACCAAAGAATGATTTAACCCCTATTTTACTTGAGGGCAAGCTTAATCTCTGAATAGCTTTCACTCTTTCCGGGTCAATTTTAATACCTTCTTGAGAAACTATATGACCAAGGAGTTTTCCTTT
The DNA here is from genome assembly GCA_028749045.1 of Cupressus sempervirens. Taxonomy (NCBI): domain Eukaryota; kingdom Viridiplantae; phylum Streptophyta; class Pinopsida; order Cupressales; family Cupressaceae; genus Cupressus; species Cupressus sempervirens. The sequence continues at coordinate 821,508,119 of CM053791.1, read as the reverse complement.
TGTCACACAAAAAACTGACTTCTTAGGATTAAGGGATATCCTATGTTCTCTGCATCTCTGTAACACCTTCCTTAGATCTTCCATATGATTTTTCCTTTTCTTTGAAAACACAGTGAGATCATCTAAATATATAACTATGATCCGATCTTTCATATCTGCAAAGGTTTTACTCATACATCTTTGGAAAGTTGCTCCAGCATTGATCAACCCAAAAGGCATCCTATGATATGCGAATGTACCCTAAGGAGTAGTAAACATTGTTTTATGTTGATCTTTCTCTTCCACTTCAACCTGGTTATAACCCAAAAAACCATCAAGCATAGACATCATTTTTGAGCCTGCTACCATTTGCAATAAATAGTCCATATTAGGAAGAGCAAAATTATCTTTTAGAGACGCTTGGTTCAAATTGCAAAAATCAACACATATCCTTATCTCTCCATTCTTCTTCCTGACGGGCACTATATTAGCTATCCAAGTGGAGTGATGGATGGGATATATTATTCTTGCTTTCAACATTTTATCTACCTCCCAAAAAATGGCATCTGCAACCTTGGGGTTATAATTCCTTTGTTTCTGTCTAAATGGGACTGCATTTGGCTTAACTGGGATTTGATGTTTTACTTTCCCATCTCTGTAACTCCTCAAGTCTTCATAACTCCATGCAAAGACATCTTTGTATTCTTCAAATAGTTGCTTTGCAACTTCTCTTTCTTCAGGAGTACAACATTTTCCAAGATTAATCATTTTAGGATCATCAACCTCTCCAATGTTCACTCCTTCGTATTCACCTATAGTAGGTCCTTTTTCTATTCTCTTTTGTTTTATATAAGCATCATGTCTATTGGACAGTTTTTCCAAAGCCACAAAATATGGGGGAATGATATTACCTTTCAACTGAACTTCACCATTTTGGTGTTGTTTTGTATTTTCATGCTCAAAGCTGAGCTCATCATTCTCAAGGAATAACTGCAAAATTTTATCATCACTAAAGACTTGCCATGATTCTGTGTTATCTAGGACAGCAGACCGATACACAATTTCAATCTGTGACTTTTTGTCTTTGAAATCTGGATGAGGAATTAATAGAGAAGCTGAGACCACTAATGAATCAGCTTTAGCATTCATTTCTCTCGGTACCGCTTCAATAGAAAAAGCCTCCAGACCTTCAATTTCATCCCATACTATGTTTCTATAATTTTTCAATTTGCTATTTTTAGCAGAGTATTGTCTTTTTACCTATTTCACAATAAGCTCTGCATCACCTTGAGCTTTTAAAATCTTTACTCCTCTGTCCTTTACTGACATGATTCCCAGAAGTAAGGCCTCATATTTCGCAGTGTTATTTGTATTCCCAAATTCTAATTTGAAAGCTAAAGGTTCACTTTCTCCTTCTGGGGATATCAATACCACACCTGCTCTGGATCCTACAGAAGCATAGCTTCCATCGAATTCCAGTGTCCAAATGTTTAACACATCTTTACTTTCATTAGAAACCTTAGCAATCTGCTCTTCATTTGTTTTTTCATCTAGGTCTCTTTCAGTAAAGAGCATGTAATTACCAAATTCAAGCTCTTGATACAAAATCTATGCTTTAGGATCATCTGACTTTAAAACTATGAATTTAGCCTTTTCTTTAGGTTCCAATTTAATTTTCTTGTTTCCAATGGGTATCATAGCTTGAGACCAGTCTAGCTTTATTTCACCCCCTAAGTCTCAACAAAAACTTCTACTCAATAATAGTCCATAACTAGCCGGGATGTTAGCTACCAGGATAGTCAACAAGAGCTTCTTCTCGGGATGTGCAGCTAAGGCTACTTGAGCATCTTTGATTTGCCCAACTAAGGGAACCTGTTTGGCATCCATGGAGTAACACCTACCATGTACCTTAGTGAGATTGATTCCTAAGGCTTTGGCTACAGACTGAGGCATAACGTTATCTAAGGCACCTGAATCTATTATGTAGTTACTTAGCTTGCATCCATTGATATACAGTGAGATATAAAAAGGTTCAGGTTTTTGTCCTAGGAATGTTGCTAAGATGGTAGAATCTTCCTGATTGAATAAGTCAAATGTTAAGGTCTCCTCTTCTTTCTCAACCGTCACATTATGATTAAGATTTGGGACATCATTTTTACATCTATCTACTAGCTTTTTTAACTCAACAGGGTGAGATTTCAAATAATTGATAGTAGAAATTTGAACCTTTGATTCTTCACAGAATTGAATAAAATCAAAAGATGTCTTGTCTTTACTCATTAAAGCGGAGGACGTCCCTTGGTTAGTATGTGCCTTGCTCAAAGAAGGATTGGAATTATCTTTGTGAGGGTGAGTAGAGGACTGATTCTTCATCCTCTGCTCACGAGTCAGCACTGTGTATGAAGTCCCATCAATGGTTGCATAACATTCAGCCTTAGATTCAGAATCTGATTCATATTCTAAAAATAAATTTCCAGAGTTGCCATTTGAGTACGGATCGGGCTCTGAACTAGGACTTGCACTATTCAATTCCTCAGTGGATAACAACTGCATCATGCACACAATTTCTGGACAACTAGTACTATCATGGTCTATAGTCAGATGAAAAACACACATATTTCCCTTTTTGGCCGTGGCCTCAATTTGTAACCTAGGTTGTGCACCTTGAAGCTATGGGAATTTTCCATCGTTGTTCCTTCCTGGTGGATTCTGATAATTCCTCTGATAAGACTGGTTAAACCCAAGCAATTGTCTCTTCATGGCTGTCAATTCATTTGATAATTTTTGTATCATTTCTTCAGATGAAGTAGTATTGCTAGAGCTTCCTTTCGTTTGAATTTCTTGCTTCCTTTTTCCCACGGAAATAAGATCATCCTCAAATTCTATGGCCTTCCTTTGTGCATCTACTAAATCTGTGGGATGAGCTCTCCTTAGATCAGAATTGATATCTGGAGGCATAGCACTAATGAAGAAAGTCTTCAGGTTACCGGTCGTGGGTCTATCAGCAGTGGGAATTCTACTATTAATCTTATTAAACTTAGCCACAAAATCCCTCATGCCTATAGCTGGTTGCTTCTTAATCAAAGTCAATTGTGTCAGTAAGGCATGTTCATCTTCCGCAGTTTTGAACCTTGCCTCAAATTTGATTCTCATCGAGTCCCAGTCAGTGATGGAATTATCAGGTAAATGGTAGAACCATTCTGATGCATCCTCCGTAAGGGTCTCTACGAATAATCTCACAGCAACATCTTCATGTCCCACCCCTAATATATGGGTAGCTGCAAAGAAGGCTTTAATGTTTTCATCTGTAGTAACTTTCTCGTCACCTGAGAATTTAGGAAAATTCTTCCTTGAACCTAATGGAAGTGGGTGATAAGCATTTAATGCTAATGGTCCTGTCACTGCAGCCCATGGAGCAGCCATGATTGTTCTGGCAATGAATGGAGGAAAATTAACAACAGAGGGAGTGGTGATTCCGTGTAAGGCCAATACCTAACAGGTAGACTAAGAAGCACTAGTGTTCTGATTTTGAATAGGGGAAGGTGGTCTACTTCATCTCTTCTGTTCACCTTTCTGCTTTGGAACTTCTAGGATGGGAAAGCCAAGTTTTGTAAGCTTATCAAAAATGGGGTCTCACCCACCTTGTTCCTTGGTACTTCTTAAGAACCTTTCCAGGATGCTGGGTTTAGTTTATCTCTGAGCCTATTGTCTGAGTTATCTTTCTGCTCTCCAGATCTCTCTCCTTTGAACAGCTCGTTCCAAGTCTTTAGCTCTTATTTCTTCTTCCTCTAATACCTGGCTAGCATTCTGATAGTGTTCAATATTTCTTCTGTATCTCCAAAAAAAAGTATTTAGGGATGAAATAATATCCTCTTGGTCATCTTGAAAACCAAGGTTAGGTTGGAGCACTAGAACTATGTTTTCATGAGGTAGTACCATTTTTCCTCATGACATAGGTTTTTCTGATCAAGTGACTATTCGTTTCCCTAGTGGAGTCACCAAAAATCTGTTGGTAAATAGATTGTCCTTTTAAATAAACTCTCCAAATGCCCAATTTTGAAAGAACAATTAGATGCCAACAGTTGGATAATCTATCATGAGATTGATAGATTTCCTCTATATTGGAAGGTACAGCTCCCTTATGAAATGATATGCAATGAATTTGTTTTATCTCTAATTCCTATTGTGGGGTATGTTCTTAATCGGAGAACAATAGAGGAAAACCGAGTTGCACCTAGGCAAGTGAAATCTCAGGCGGAAATTAGATGCAAAAATGTTGTGCTGTGATCTTCACACTCTTATGAATTTCTCAACAAAGCAATCATGATAGATGCAAATATGAAATGCAATGCAAGCTTAACTATGCAGATGAAACAACTAACAGATGTTTGAACCCTCACAGTCTTATGACTTCTGACGCACAACAGAATATCACAACGATTAAGAAGAAATAGGATGGAATGCATACAAATGAAACACTTAACAAAAATATTTCCCACGACTAGTTTCAACTCTCTGATTGATTTACTAGTTCTATTAAAATGAAATAACAAAATGAAACTCTATTCACTTAATTACTTCAACTTAACATTTATGGAAATATAACATACAAAAGAAGAAAGCGGACAGTAAAGAAATGGCACAAAGCTTAGTTGTCTCTGCAAAAAGATTCACACCAAAAATTTGCCGACCCTTCATTAATCATTTAGCCCTATACATATAGAGATGAGAGATGACCGTTACAATAGGAATACCAATCAGTTCATCTCCTCAGAAGACAAATGACAAGAAGTTAATTTGTCATTTACAAAATCAAAAGAAAATGAAAAAGAGACATTATTTTGACCTCTTCCCCTTTTCCATTTTCTCTCTATATGCCCTGGCAGCAACTATAATAGGAATTATCTCATCATTGCTAGACACGTGTACATTGGTGAATCTTAAGAGCCATTTTGAATGCTCTCGAGCTAATTCTTTTACAGAATTCATTTGACTTTTTAATTCTTCAGCTGCCACATGTATGCATCCGCTCAAAGTCTGTAAATCTATTATTCTGTTCTGATTTTTAGGAGTGATGCTTGACAGGTTACTCAAATATACAGAGAAGTTATTTTTCATTACTTCTATTCCAATCAAAGCCTTTCCTTGACCACTAGTCTACGATTCAGAATGCAATCCTTTCATCAACTCGAAAGCTCTGTCCTGAGTCTTCTTTACTTTATCTTTTGTTTCCTTCAACCCCTTTTCTGCTTCTTGAATCATCTCTTGTTTGAATTGCATACCTTGAAGCCATTCAAATAGGGGCTCATTACCCTTCTTCAGAATCTTCGCTTCAACTGCTTCTTTTGCCTTCATCTGAATAATCATCTTCAAAAGGGAAACACACTCTTCACATCTTCCTCTCTCAGTGGCTAGAGCATATTGATTAGATATGAGGTTATCTTTCTCAGTCTCTAGTTGAATGATAACATTTCCAATTTGATCAATCAACATAACTCCATCCGAATTGAGCTTGTCAATCCATTCCTTTTCGATCTGACCGAAATGTCGATCTTTTTGCAGCTGGGAGATGAAGGCTTGTACTTCCTCTACCGTTGGATTTTCAATAGCAGGTACACTAGTAATAGTTACCAATGGGACAACTAACTACCTGATGAACCTCTTAAGCTCTTCTATCTCAGATTTCATTCTGATTTTTGATAACTTGAGATCCTCCAATTGATTTTCTATGATCTCATTACCCAATCTCCATAGGCCCACCTTTGTATTGTGCCTGGCTTCTCCAAGATCAATGGAATGCAGAGTAAAATCTCTAGGAGTTAGGTCTTCAATTCACCCTGCCTTACTGGGTTTGGCAATCTCCATGGTCAGATGTCCTATTTCTAGATCTTGCCCGAGAATTGACAAAGTTTTCTGCTTCTTGACCTTCACCATGGTAGAACCAGAGCGAACTGCCTGAGATACAATGTCCCTTGCAAGAACATGTTCATCTTTCCTTTTCCTTTTTCTTTCCAGTGAGTCTTCAAGCTAGGACTCTGTTCCAATTACCTTAGAAGCTGCTCCTAATGATTCGATGCTAAACATCTTCTTCTTCACTGGAGTCTTCACCATTGTTTTCACGGAGAAAGGATTCTTTGAATCTCTTCAAAGAAGTCTAGATGAGCTGGGAGCTTTTTCCTCCCCTTGTGTTCCTCCTTTAGCCTTGTCCAATTCAGTGGATTCACTGCTACTAGAGTCTTCATCTCCAACCTCTACTACCTGAATTGGAGAACCAAATGGCTACAAAATGGGAGTCTTCTTAGATAGAATAGGACTATGATGAGGAGATGGAAGTGGTGTAGTATGAGGAGAAGGGACAGGTGTATTCTGTGGAGATGGAGATGGGGAAACATGAGGAATGAAGATTGGAGGAGCACCACTATCTTTTTCCTTATCGGTCTCTTTTTCTTCAGCAGTAGACTGGGTCCCAATAACTGGCAGAGAGCCACCTTGACATGTCGGAGATATGGGAATGTTCTTCTCAGGTGGTTGATCTCCTCCTCCTACGGGCATAGCTAGTCCTCGAGTGGCTAATATTGATACATTGGGTGTGGCACTATGAGAAGAAGTGGGAGTGGCAGCAGCTGGAGATTGCTGAGAAGCTTTTCCCTTTCTTCGGCCCTTCTTGGCTGTCCACTCTACCCATTTTCTTGTTCTTTTGATGATCCTAGCCACCATAACATCAAGATCTTCATCTATATTAGTGTAGGGCTCTGAACTAATAGGGACATTTCTCAACCTTGTTAAATATGTAATTCTATACATAATCTGGCCATCATCCTCTAGCCCTTCTACATCCAAATTGATACCATAAGTTCTTACTTGATCCACCGTGAATCTAGCAAAGGCACGATCTCTACTCTCAAGATCCTCTTTACAATTTTCCCAGTAGTCTTCTATGGTGGTGATATGTTTGATCGTGCCTCCAATCTGAAGTACATCTCGAGCATACCCATTTGGGTCAAACGTGGGTCTCAAAACTTCATACTCTTGTAGTTTGAATCTTCCTTCAAATGCTTTGACCATGTTCTTAGCATCTGACCTGGATTCGCAACTATAAGCTCCAACCTTCATAGGGAATTCATATCCCTTCTTTCGCAGTCTAGCACTTAATGCGTTCACCTGGAGAGCCTGTCTCACGATCTCCATCAACACGATCATGTCATCTGGGTATCTGGGCATCTTTAAGGGAAAACCATCGAATGTTGCAAGATGCAAATAGGAGAAAGATGAGAATTAAATAAAAAAGCAACCAAACTGACTGATTACCACCATTGCTTCTGGGTTGAATCTCTGCTCTGGACACCCTTGAAGTTCCCTGCAAATTCTCATAGTGAATGCATCATTAACTCTGATAAAATCTATATAGTTGTTTTGTAGCTGTAACCACGGGTAAAATTCATAACTTTTAACATTTTCTGGCGCATCCTTAATTCTAGGGAGGCCTGGCCATAGCTGTAAGGAAGCCAGCATATATATCAGAAAGGAAGACATATAAAATGAATTATAAAACTTGGCTGCACTGAGAGCCCTAGATAATTCCTCACTGACCTCAAATGCCCAGTCAATATACTGCGAATCCGGGCAAATAATTTGCACCAAGAAAAAATATTGCTCTACAAAATTAAAGGCATCTGCCTCACCTTATAGTCAATGCAAAAGAACCATAATATCCATAATCTCTGGCTTAAGATCAGTGCCAAAAAGGGTTTTAGGAACCTTAATCTTGACTCCCCTCGGTTTCTGGAACCAAGACTTAATGATTTCTTTCCTCCATATGATGCAGGAGCATCCAGAGGTATAAGGGCAATCCTGTGTCACCCAAAAAAATGTACTTAGACTTAGTTTCTATTTTATGTCTTTGCATTTTTGGATACCCATTTGGCTCAAATAAAGGTTCCAACTCTCATAGTTCAACTATCAGTGCATTTAAAAATCCCGAAAAAATAGGAGCATGCAATTTGACCATCATTTTGGTGACCTAGAAGGTGTGACTTGGCCAGATGAATGTAATCGAGATTTAGAGCATTCCAGAAAAAGAATCAGGTCAAAAAGGCCCCACGGTTTGAAAGTTATTGCAGTTTTTCGGGTTTTGGAGACCCCCTAAGAACGCTTCAGAGTCAGGTTTGGGGCATTAAATGACCTTGAAAAGGGTCGAAAAATGGGGGACGAGCGAAGCTTGTCCATAGGGCTATAGAGCGCTTCGAGAGCTTTCCGAAAATGTAAACGGTTCGTCAATCGGAGTTACGGTTCAAAAGTTATGCCTCCCGGAAGTTCGGCTACCGTTTCTGGATTCTTCTAGAATTGCACCGACTTCTAACGCAGCTTCTGGAACCTTCTATTTTGTCGGTGGATGCCTACTAGCACTTTCTAGAATGTACTCCTAGTCCTTAACCCTTCGGGGTCTATTTAAGGAGATTTTTGGCATTGTAAAAGGCAGTTCGGATTGGAGCTTGAGAGGAGGTGCTAAAAGGAGAAATATTCTCCAGATTTATGCTATTGTAAGCCCGCAGGGCATGTTTTGAGTTTATTTTCTCTGCACTATTTGTACCAGCTTATTTTCTCAGTTAATATAATTTCCCCTTTCTATTGTGTCTATTCTGGTTGTTGGGTTGTGTCCCCATCACCATACCATCTTTTTCAAAGAGAATTCTGATATGGATCCTCCAACTGTCAGTGTGGAGAACTCCTCACATTCTGGGATTCACAAATAGTTCACCACTGCTTGCCTATCAACTGAAATTAATACACTCTGATCAGGCAACAGAATCTTCTTAGTGTCTGGATTGTAATGATTGATACACTCTATAATCAACTCCTGAGCTTGAACGCCATAAGAAATCCAACTGCCTCCACCAATCCACTCTCGTGGAGCTTTTCAGTAATAGGATGAATTGGTTCAGTCCTTATCCTTCTCTGAAAATCTAGAATATCATAAAAGCGGAGTGAAGTATCTGTGATGTTCTGCCATGTTGATCAGACTCCACCCAAACCATCAAATCAAGAGAAACGAGCCATTTAATCAAACAGATGTAGACTATGAAACTTGAGAATGTAAATGATTGTGAGAAATAGCTTTGCGAGTACTGTATTAGCAATGTTCAATTTAACAGCATAACAATTCAAAGCAAGAAAATGGTAATTTGAAAATTGGTTATACTGTTCTTTATATAGAAACCACAATTTACCTATTAAGTTTTCAGGATCCGCGCCACACAAGCAAAATAAATGATCAATCCATTAGACTAATGATTATAACGGGTTCCTCCATGTCTTTTCACTTTTTCGTTGGCTTAATGGTAACTTCCTTTATTACTGACTTACTTCCCCGTTTTAACCTCGTTTCAAAAAAACCAAAATGGAGTACTCCGTAGGGTGAAATCCGCTCAGCTCGATTCTACATTTAGAATCCTTTTCAAATGTGAGTATTCACTTCCCTTGTATCCTTTAGGATTCTTGTGATTAATTTTTTACATAACCAAGCCTGCAAGATTAATTTTCTAGACAATACGAAAAATTGCCTCTGAAGGTAGAAACTCCGCAAAGGAGAAGGCAATTTCCAATTTTCCACGAAGCCTCTGTTTAGTCTTTTCTATCTTAACTATTTCACTTTAAGCCTTTGGAGAATATAAAAATTACTTCACCAATGAAAGTGGGGCCCATTGACTTCCTTTACTTTCTTTAGCTATGCCTGTTCGAAAAATTGACTTCTTGGTGCAAAAGCTTGTAAAAGGAGAAGCTATTTTTCAGTTTTCCGCAAATCTTCCTTTTACTCATCTCAATAGGTTTTAAATCATTCACATCACTGAAACATCCCGAACTTTAGATGATCTTAAGCAAAACATAACTCTTCTTTCTGAATTCATCCAGTAGACTGCATTTACATTTCTGGCAGAATTTCACCTTCCGGCTACGAAAGTCCGCAGGATAAGAAGTCAGTTCTAAATTTTCCGCCAATGCCTTTTCTGAACACTTTGGCAATTTTTGAATGATTCCCATGCTAGAATATGATGATAATCAACTGACTCATCTATAACTTCACTCACCTTTCCATTTTGAAATCTGCAAATCGTATTTAAAACTCATTGTGTAATTTTACCTTCAAAGTACGAAAATCCACATAAGGAGAAGGCAAAACTAAAATTTCCGCCCCTTCATCTTTCTTCATATTCGGTTCGTATAATTTGCAAGTAAATTTATCTGAAGTAGTATCCTTTGAGAATCTCCATCGAGTAAGGATCTAGACTACCCAAATGAACTATGACCATGAGGAAAACCCACCCGGCTATACAATGTGCGAGAAGGGGGAAAGATGGAACCCCGATGGAGACAATCATCACCTAAAGAGGAAAGACTTATTGACTTGACAAGACCAAATATGACGAAACATCTACTTTGCCAAATTACTACGAGACTAAAAAGTGGGGCAACACACCAGTAACTTGTCGATCAATATTCAGCCTTGTATGCCAAAAGTGACTTTTTTAATGTGTCTAAACTTGCAAATTGTAAAGATATATACTTTATTCTTTAATACATATGTGAGTTCAAGTAAATTTAATAGAGGATTTAAAATATGAAAATACCATATAGATAACTAGTTAGTGTTCTATTTAGTAGGTGGAAGAGGCCTTGCAATTTTCTGCTCATTCTTCCATTGATTCTCATGGTGTTGGCAAGTTGCAATGTCACAATTAGTACTAGAAACGATCCAAGCTCAAATTCAAAGCCAAGGAAAACTCTCTATTGAGACTAACTCTAGTACATTTATAGACCATGCAACTAGACTGCAATATATCTTGAATAAACAAGTTTGATTAATAAACACTATAGAGAAGTTTATCTATTGTAATTTTATTTCAGAGGTTGGAACTTGTCACATGCACAACACACACCTATGACACAAAGAAAAAAACAATATGGCAGGCATCTCCTTTTCAAATATCCAACAATGTCAAAATATCAAAGCAATCTTCCAGACAGCCTGCTACAAATAAGCCTATTGGCTTAATTATTTCAAGGTACTATATTGGCAGAACAAAGTTGAGTTATTGCAAAGTCTTGATTTTGGTCTTTGTATTTCTTTTCTTAGTTAAATACACATTTTTCATGTTTCTTTTGGGATGTTGAAAATTATTTGAGATATGTGGGTTATTTTAAATTAAAATATAAATTAACCTAAAGATTTGAATTGTATATTACATTATTATATTTATGGATACATATGTTTCAAAAGTTGGAAGTGGAAGATTAGGATGTCAAGAATAACTATGGAAGATTGGGAGTGATTTGTGCGTACCCTAATCTTCCACAATTAGTCTTTTGAATAAATATATAATCATTTATTAACATTAAAATGTAGTTTTTTTCTTTGTTTGGACACACATGCTAGTTAGAAAGGCAACTTTACTTCAAAGATGGGTTTCATGAAATCCAATTAGGATTGTTATTCTTTAAAACTATAACACTTGTATATTGTTCTAAATGCTTATGGCATGGTGAAACCCATATTCACAAATTGATTAGTTATGTTTTTAGTTTGATTATAAAAGATATATTTTAGATTACTTTCTAGGAATCCCCTTATTTTTCATTTTTTAGTACAAAATCAATTCAATTTATTTTTTAAAGAATTATTTTAAATATAACATATTTCTATGATAAATTGAAACAATCTCTTTTAAACTATTAGAAACATAGAAATTTGAATGGAATTAAAAATAATTGAACATAAGATTTAAAACAAATCTTTGACTTCATTCCTAAATATTAATTAAAAGGGATCATTCTTGATGTAGATCTATCTTATTGAAGAAAAATGATTCATGCATATAATTGCAGAATTCTATTACAATAAAATGAGATAATCTATTACTCCTATCCAACATTCAATATCTATCCATTTAAACCTTTATATAAATATTTTGATTAGTTTAAATTTCAATAGATTTAAAATTTCTATCAACACTAATGTATGCCCACTTTGCAATTTTAGTCCAAAGCCCAACTTTTTGAATAGCAACTAAGCAAAAAGGCTTCCTACAATACAATACAAACAAATTTAGTTGTAAAGATTTTAAATTTTTTTAAAAATAAAATGACTTATATTCCCTTGTCTACTAAGTTGGCAATTGTGTTTTTAGGCTGACAATAAACAAAATTGATTTTTTGATTGGTTACAAATGCATAAATAGGAAAATGGATGAATAATTCATATACATAAAAAAGGGCAAGCTAGCAATTACAAAATGATTTGAATTATGTTAGCCACACATATTTGGTAACTTTTATACACCCTTCATCTATTGTTTCTATTTTTATTAATATTTAGTACAAGAATTATATTCAACTCAGAGATCCTTTCAACCCTTTCTCTAGGGAGAATTATAGAGTAGCAACAATCATAGTATCAACAAAAAAGTAGGAGCATCGATGTCCACATAATCAAATTTCACTAATGAATATTGTTTTCAATACCCATTTGAACCTCGTGTTGTTGAATCCAAAAGGCTCAAGGGGTGATTCATCGTACAAATTTATTTGAAAAGTAAGACATAGCAGTTATTATCTTGCTATTTAAATATTATTTTCTCTAGTCAAACAACTAACATTATTCATTTCATTAGCTTTACAAAACCAAAATCTTTCATTTCAAAATATTTTCTAATTTTATGAGAGAGATTATTTTAATGATTTGATAACATTTGATTCCATAATCTACATATATACATGTTAAATCCCTTCTCTTTTATAGACAACCCTCATCACCACCATTTAGGTGTCTTTTATGTGAGATGAACTTTAGGTTTGAATATGTTTAAAATTTCCATCAATCAAAATCTAGAGTTGAATTGTTTCATTATAAGCTTACATGAATGTTGGGTTATAAATTTAATAAATAATTTAGCATAATGTCAAATGATTTGATTTAGGTGTTGACAATTACATTTTTTATTTTTTATTTTTATTTTAAAATAAATAAAGGAAGTTTAATAAGGTAATTGTGAATGTTTTTTCCAAGGTTTGTAATTTAAATGTTGAGTATAATATTGGTCATACATTTATTATGATACAAGTTTATATATATGTTTTTTATTAAGAAAAATAGGTTTTGATGGGATCCTAAAACCTTGTAAAAAATACATGACTATAGATTTATACCTTTAAAACCCATTAGAGAAGACATAACAATAGAACAAGGCTAGCAAAAAGACATAAAGCCAAACAGAAAAGGACAACACTAGAAAGATAGACCAAAACACCAAAAGCCAAAAAAAAAAAAAACACTAAACAAAACAAGACTAAACATGAACCTTAACCCATATTCTTTAGAAGCTCCACCACCTACAGCTCCAACTAATCCATCCTCTCAACAACCCTTTTAATTTACTTGATCTTTGTATTAGCAGAAAAAGCAGACTTTCTAGTGCTAACTCTAGTTCTTTTGCCAAACCCTGTCCATGGAATCCCCATGATCACCAAAAAATTTGATAATGGCCTTATCCACCACAAAGCCTTTCAACTTGTAGATGAGGATCTTGATGTGCTCATTGGAAGCTTTAAGTATTTTAAAGCTTTGAACAACAATATTTCTCAAAGTTTTCTCAATGATGGAAATCGTGTTATCCAACTCAAAAATCTTATCCTCCATATTGTAAAAGGCACCCATGTCGATCAGAGACCCTATATTCATACCCTCCCTGTTGGTACACTTTGAATCTTTATTGTTGGAATATATATGGGAAACAAGATACTGAGAGGGGTTAGAGGTGAGTCAAGATCTTAAACTTTTGACTTCAAAATTAATTTGATTAAATCATACCTAATTCATCATTAAAACTATAATGCTTAAACATAAAATAAATTCATCACATCCATAATAGTTCAACACATAACACACTAATTTGGTTACCCATAAACACTTCAAGATGAAGGTAAAACTAGGGTGGGGATGAAACCCATAAATCTTCATTGTTGCAACAATAAAGTTAACCTATTAAGGTTACAATTTTTGGCCATAAGATATGATCTACCCAATGAAAGGTTTGTCCTATTAAAGACTTGAAAGATTATTAGGACTTTCCTTATTAGTGGGCTTGACACTTATGATAAAGTAAGGACTCTGTTAGGAGATTTACATAGGCCTGTTAGGACCACTCTGTTAATAGATTTTCCCTATCTCAATTACAAAATAATTGATTCAATACCTAGCCCTCAATATGCTCTACAAGCAGATCTTTGGTCTCTTATTTCCTCTATCTCTAATATGATTCTCCTAATCTGATAAAAAAAATTTAGTCCTTTATTGCTCTATTTGTTGTCTTTCCTAGATCTGTCTCTTTAACTCCTTTACATGCATGTATCCTTTTTGTATTTTATCCTTTCATTTTCCTCTCACTCCATCCATATATATTTTATTCTAGGGTTAGAATCCTCCTTAAATAGATTTCATGTGAAGCTTCTATATCTTGATCAACAGTTTAAACTTCATCATCTTTTTTCGTTAATATCCCTTTTTCTAATTGGTTGAATTATTTGCCTAGGGATCATTACCTTCTTTTAATTATGCATAATCAGAATCTGATCTAGCTCTACATATAGTAAATCTCATAGAAATTTCAGCCAAAATGATTCACATATGTGTTTGTGCCATTACAAACTCATATATCAAATTTTCATTGTTAAGAACTTGAGTGCTCTGACACTCGGTCATGTATGTTGTTGCTTGGCTTTTATAAGTCTATGTGCTTGGCACTTGATAACTACTCAATATGCTTGGACACTATTATATTATTTGGATCATCTACATTCCTTGGTTCACATATTGTCTTGGTCTCCACTCGATGCTTGACAATTGTTGTTTTTCTTGGTCTAAGTGTTACTTTCCTGACCTTTACTAGATAACTCAGTCACAGTGATGACCTTGTAATCTTGCCTAGTAAATGACTTGCAAATGATTAAGTATTTGGCCACTAATTGGAAACATAGGCTTAGAGATCAAAATTTATAGTTTTTGATCTTTCCCTCCAATGAAGACATATTTTTGTTGATGTCATTGATCTCATAAAAAAATCACTTAATCGACCTAAAGTTATCCTAGAAACTGTTCTTAGTATTATTTAGAACATCCATATTTGACTCTTTACTAGAATCACTAAGAATCAATATAGAGGGATCAATAAGCTCCCTAAGGTCAATCCAACTAGACTCCTTACCTCTAAGCACCAAATCAATCTTTTCCCTAGAAATTCTCAACCACACAAAAGTCATGTCAAGGTTTTTCCAAATAGTTTTTCTCACCCTAGGAGGAGTACTCCTGTTAGGAGAAAAGGTAGGGTTGTGCAATGAGGGATCCTAAGAATTCTTCTGACAAGAGTCATTGAAAACCATTTTACACTCTCTACTAAGGAATTTATCCTTTAAATAGTCTTGGTAGGGCTCCAGGGGAGACTCATAAACAATCTTCTTCACCTCACTGTTGGAAATCTCTCTGTTTCTGCTTCTTATTTTTCCTAGTTGAAGAACCCATATTCACTAATTTTTTGACCCCTTAATCATGTAAGGATTAATGATACATTAATAAAAATTACATGAAAATATAATCAATATCAAAAAATAATAAATTGCACAAAAGAGAACATGAGACATAAGGATTTAGCATGGTTCACCGAATCCCTAGGCTACGTCCACCAACAACAAGTCCATTGTTCTTATTATCCATTGATTACAAGTTGATTACAATCTATAATCTCTTATAGCTCAATACCACCACAAGAATCATACATAGTAAAATTCCTAACCCTAAGCCTTTTTATATGAGATATTGCCACTTACAAAATTAGGGCTAGAATAAGCTAACCGATAGAAAAAAATAACTCTTGGCACCTTTTACAATATTAAATTTATTTTTGGTTCTAAGTCATTGCCCCTCAACCTTTCCCTATATCGTGATAGGGAGTGCATCTAGGGCTCCTGACCCCAGGAACCCATAAGGGGTGTTTCTCGTTGACCCCACCTAGGGTGTTGCCTTAGGAACCCACAATGGACATTATCCCTTGACCCCTAAAGCTTGGGGGCATTGCCCCCAAACCCCCATAGAAAAATATGGGGGAAACCATGCTGAATGAAGTGGGGGAAAATTAATCGCTTAGTCTGATTGGGCACCACATTATAATAATCTCTCACTTGGAGATTGATCATGTCACTGCTAACTCGTAGCTCCCACTAGAATGAAAACAACCACACACTCTGATGCTCTTCTATTTGATTTAGTATAGAAGACCAACCCAAGCTAAAGAGGAGTTCAAATTCTCCCTTTTCATTGCCTTTATAAGCATATGTGTTGGAATATTATCTGTATGTATCATTTTAAGCTTTAACTCTCCATCATCCAAAACTGACCAAATGAAATTGTATGACAACTGTATGTGCTTTGTCTTTAAATGTAGAGTAGAATTCTTTACAAGATGAATGACACTCTAGCTATCTATAAAAAAATAACTATCCCTTTGTGAGTGTCCCAATTCTTCCATGAAGAATTAAAGCCATATCATCTCCTTGGTTGCCTTTATAGCAACAACTCTACCTCTATAATGGATAAAGCATTAACCTTTTGCAGCTAAGAAATAAAACTCACCGGTGACTCACCAACAATAGATACATATCTTGTAGTAATTTACTTTGTATTAAGATCCCCTACCATATATGAGTCAACATATCCTTCTAAATTAGTAGCGGAGCCCCCAAAATATAATCACTTACTGAATATTCCTCTCAAATATCTAAGAATCCATTTGACTGCATTGCAATGGTCAATCCTAGGATGACTTATATACTTGCTAATAACTCCCACTACATGTGCAATATCTATCCTAGTACATACCATGGAATACATTAAGATCCTTACAATTAAAGAATAAGGTACCTTGGACATATTATTCCCCTCTTGTTATGTCTTTGGACACATCTCCTTAGTAACTTTTAAAAGACAAGGCAAGGGTGTGCTAACAACTTTGGCATTCTCCATAGAAAAATGTTACAACACCTTCTCAATATAATTTTCTTGAGATAATGTCAATTTTTTGTTGTTCTCATCTCTAAAAAATTTCATACCAAGAATTCATTTTTCTACCCCCAAATCCTTCATATAAAATGAATGTGCTAAGTATTGTTTCAACCCCTTAAAGTGATTCATGTTGGACCCAACTACAAGCATATCATCAACATATAAACATAAAATAATGTAGTTGGCACCATCTAACCTCTTAAAATTAACACAATGATCTCAATGACACCTAGTGTATCCATGCTCATGCATAAAGCTGTCAAATTTAAGATACCATTATCGAGGTGCTTGCTTCAAGACATATAAAATTATCTTCAATCTATACACTTTCTCCTTACCTTTCACCTCAAATACATGTGGTAATGCCATATATATTTCTTCATCCAAATCACCATGAAGAAAAAGTGTTTTAACATCAAATTTCTCCAAATGAAAATCTTTAGTAGCTAAAATACATAAAACAATGTGAATAGAAATCATTTTAATAATGAGATAAAACATATCATCAAAATCAATGCACTTTTTTATGCAAATCCTTTTGCAACTAACTTGGTTTTAAATCTTTACTTACTTCCATCCTCTTCTTTCAACATGTAAACCTATTTATTTTGTAAAGCCTTTTTACCTGCAGGTAACATAAATAAATCCCAGGTCTAATTTTTCAACAAGAAGTCCATTTCTTCTGTCGTTATAGACTCTTGTGATTCTTTTTATCCAGCTGTAATGCTTCATCATAACATTTAGGTTCATTTTGGAGGTCTATTTAGCCTTATTGATCATCTAAAATTCACTAGGGTTTGTAGTATTTTTTGTTGTGGTTGTTGCAAACCATGAGGGATTGAAGGAACATTATCCTTTTTAGTATCATCTAACACTACATAATCATTTTCTTTCTTCTCATGCTGCTACAACATATCTTTGTACAACACTTTCTCATTGAATCTAACATCCCTGCTTCTTACAATTTTATGATTTTCGAAATCCAAAAGCCTATAACCAAATTCATCAATTCCATATCAAACAAATACATATTTCTTATATTTATCTTCCATCTTAGTTCTATTTTTAGAATCTATATGTGCAAAAGCTTCACAACCAAAGGTTCTGAGAAAAGAATAACTCACCTTCTTACCAATCCATGATTCCTCTACAATACCATAGCCCACAGGAGTAAAGGGACCTTTATTAATCAAATATATAGTAGTATTAATGGCCTCCTCCCACATATTTAATGACAGTCCAATATGCAACTCCATGCTCCTTACATGCTCTATTATTGTCATGTTCATGCATTCATCCACTCCATTTTCCTATGGAGTCCTCGGAACAATTTTTTGTCTATGAATACCATTAGTAGAATAATAATATTCAAATTCTTTTCTATGATACTCACCACCATTCTCAGCTCTGAGACATTTTATCCTTTATTCTTTTACCAGTCTCAATCTCAAAAAAGCATTTCCATTTCTTAAAAGTTATAAATACATCAAATTTTTGTCTAGGGTTATAAACCCATACTTTTCTAGTTACTTTTTCAATAAATATAACATAATAACAAGATCCACCAAGGGAAGATACTTGAGCTAGTCCCCATACATCTATATGCACAAGCTCTAATTTCTCATCTTTCTTTTCCTTCCTTCTCTTCACAAAACTAACTCTCTTTTGTTTTCTATAAACATAACTTTTACAGAAACCCATATTAACACATTTTAGATCTGGAAGAACTTTCTTTAACTGAAGTAATTTCGTATCTTTCTCACTCATGTGCACAAGTATGTTCTTCCATAGTATTGTTTTAAAATCTACAACAATTGGTTGTTCTCTCTGCTCAACTATAGCAATTGAACCTGAACATTCATTTTTCTTTGAAGCAATTAAAGTAGAAGGTGTAGACACCTAAAAACCTTTAGAAAATAAAGTATTTTTATTTTTTGAAAAAGTCCTGATGACATCATCATTTATTAATTATTTATCTATTTAATTAATTAATTAATTTTTATGCCATTAAATCCCTTTATCTTAATTAAAAATATTTAACTAAGGAATCCCTCCCAAAAACGTTTAAATCTTATTTAAACATTATTTCCTTATTTATTAATTATTTAATTAATAAATTGACCCAAAAACCCAAAATAAATAAATAAAAATATTTTTTGCCCAAAACTTGGCCAATCTCTTTAAGACCACTAACCTCTTCCAAAATCTTCTAATCCTTCTTTAATTTTGATTAAAAGCTAATCCCATCATTTCCTACCCCTAATCCCAACTCAAAATATTTAATTAAGATTAAAAATTAATCCTCATGTTTATTAAAAAAGTTTTAATAAATATCTCTTCAACCCAAACGCTTGAAATAAATAAAACTTTATTTATTTCCTAAAAATCTAATTTATCCTCATCCTAAGAAGTTCTAGAATCTTCTAGAAAGTCTTCATCCTCATCCTATGAAATTCTAGACTATTCTAGAAAGTCTTTATCCTCATCCAAAGTCTAGACTCTTCTAGAAGATGTCTTTAAACCTAATCCTAATCCCCTCCTAACCTTGTCACATTCCCTAAACATGGGTTAAGAATTACTAACACAAGACAAAGTTAACAAATATCTCCTCCTTCACCCACCCTCATTAAATGCCATCCACTTGCCTATCCCTAAGCTAATCCTAAACCATCCTAATCCATCCTCTAATCATTTGCACAATCCTAAGCAAGCTTAAAAACTTCCTAATCAAGTCCAAGTCGAAATTGCTCTCATCACCCTCAAAATATCTCAACCATAAAACTTTATGAAGTCCACTAGGCCATAAATGACTCTTACAAGCCCTTTTATTGCTCTTACAAGTCATTATGAGGGTCTTTATGAAGATTTTATCCCTTGAGCCTCCTTTGTTGACTCATCCTTCCCCTTTCCTCCATCCTCTCACCATGTGACATGTGTCACTCCTTGATTGGTTGTAAAGAAGCACAATCCATGTGCTCTCCTCTCATGCAATCTAAGCCCTCCATGAGTTTTTCCCCATCCTTGCATCTTAGCCCTCAATTCCTCAAGCCTCTTGCCTATAAATTGGATCCTTCCACTTTGCAAAATAACACAATCAATGAAGTAAAGTTATAATGCTATTTTGAGAGCCAAATCCATACTAAAACCATCTATCCACACCAAAAATCTACAATCATCCATTGAAGCCTTTGGAAGCATATTGAGCATACATCCTATCCATTTAGATAAAGCCACTCAACAAGAGAGCTTCTCATTGAGAGAGCCCATTAATGGCTCATATTTTTAATTGAGAGCTCATCTTAGTCTATCTTGAAGTTTATGAATTTTGTTTAGTTTGTAGAAGCTTTATTTAAATTTGGTTTCTATTAGCATACTAACATTGCTCATATACAGAAGGAACCATATGACTTGTACAAAGATATAAGATGCCTACTTTCACACATTTTTCTACCACTAAGGAACCTTTTGAAACCTTTCAATTTTAATCATTAAAAGTAATTGTGTGACCCTCATCGCCCAATTTCTAAACTGAAATTTAATTCATACTTAGCCTTGGAATATGGATTACCTCTTGTAGTAACCAATGATTCCCATTTTGCAACTTAATCTTAATTCTTCCCTTTCCAACAATGTTACACAACTCATTATCCCCCAAATAAACAAGCCTAAAATCCCCTTGGACAATCAATAAAATAACCTCTTTGGGGTGTAGCATGAAATGAAACCCCTGAATCTAAAACCCTTGAATCATGAACATTTTCTAAGGAAATAAGCAAAGCATCCTCTTCAGATTTGTTACTTACAGAATTTTCCTCTAATTTTATTTCCTTCATTGTTCTTCTAAGTCCAAAAATCTTTCTTCCTATGCCTTGGTTTCCCATGGTACCAGCAATCTCTTGGTCTTCTAGATTGAGATCTATTTCCCTTTTATTTTCTTCTTGATTTTCCACAATTTTTAGAATTACTTCCTCTCCCATTTGTCATTCCTCTGGTTTGTGCATTCAAAACACTTCCCGATGTAGATCCACCTTAGGTTTTTCTATGAGTTTCATCACTCAGAATACCACCAATCAAATCATCAAATTTTAGCATATTAGATCTAGAAACATAATTACTCACAGTCATTGCCAAGCCATTTTAGCTTTTAGACAAAGAACACAAAATCGAGCCCTAATTTCCTCATAAAAATTAACATTTATGGAAGATAATTGATTGGTAACTGCATTAAACTTGTTTAAATTATTTGCAATGGATCCACCTTCTTCCATATTCATATTAAATAAACACTTTATGAGAAATGTATTGTTTGAATCAGAGGGCTTTTCATACAACCTTGCTAGGGTTTGCATCAACTCTTCAATTATGTTCATTTTTGTAATACTAAATGCCATCGATTGTGTGAAACATAAACAAATACTTCCAACTACCTTTTTGTCCAAAATATCTTAGTCCTCATCTATCATAGTTGTCAGTTTCTTGGATTTTCCTTCTAATGCCCACCATAAATCCTTCTGATAAAGATGGTTCTCCATTTGCATTTTTCATAACTAAAAGGTCTACCCATTAAACTTCTCAACCTTTAGCTTACCCTTTTCTTCCATTACTCCCACTCAACCATGATACCTTCCTATAGAGGATGACTAAAAAAAAAAATTCTTTGATACCATTTGTTAGGATTAATGAGACATAAATAACAATTATATGCAAATATAACCAATATCAGAAAATAATAAATCACATAGAAGAGAACACAAGACACAAATATTTAACATTGTTCACCCAAACCCTAGACTACACCCACCAACAGTGAGTCCAATATTCTTATTATCCAGTGATTATAACTTGATTACAATATGTAATCCCTCACAACTCAATACCACTGCAAGAAGCTATAATCTCATCATACATTATAAAATCCCTAACACTAAGCCTTGTTAGACAAGACTTTTTTGCTTACAAAATTAGGGCTAGAATAAGCCGACCAATCAAAAAAATATAACTCGTGGAACCTATTAGAATATTAAATTCATTTTTGGCTTCAATGGCACTGCCCCTCAACCCTGCCCTATACCACAACAGGGAGTGCACCTAGGCTCGCTGACTCCAGGACCTCGCAAGAGGCACTGCCCCTTAACACTTCCTAGGGTGTAGCCTTAGGACCTTGCAAGGGGCATTTCTCCTTGACCCCTAAAGCTTGGAGATGCTAGCCCCAAACCCCTATAGTAAAATATGGGGGGAAACTGCACCAAATAAAGTGGGGAAAAATTTAACCTTTGAGTCTGATTAGGCTCCATATCACAACAAGTCATTTATTTCCATATCCTCATATTCCCTATTATACTAATCCAATGATATAACCACCTTTACTTGTCTCTTAGTCGAGAAACCATTGAACTCCTTCTTTATAGTAATATTTGATCTTTTAGAAGATGTAGCTTTACCCTTACCCTTGGCATTGGTAACCTTAAGATCTTGAGAGTGCATTCCCTTACTGTCCTCAATATCTAAAGACTCCTACAAAGATTCAAAATCATCATACTCTACCTCCAAAAAATTATTCTCCTCAATGCATTTTCCAATTGAATGGACCTTAATGTACTCATAAATGAGTAGCATTAGGTCATCATGCAGTGACAAATTAGTGACCACTTTTCCTCTTGTCACATTAATATTGGAATTTAAGGAAGAATACAAGTAGAAAGGAATAGAAATTATTATAGCATCCCTGAAATGGTTCATGATAACAAAGTTTTGGGTACAAACATGGGAGAATCAACCATCTAGAGTGATATAATACACAATGACAAGTAGAAAAAATCTCCAAATCTTTTTAATACTTTTTGGGTGGTAATAAGTTTTACCTTCCTTAGTTAGAGCTTCAATTTCTTCATCATCCTTTAGAAACTCCTCAACAACAGCAATCGAGATTCTCCTATCTCTCTAGATTGTTTTCCACACAATGGGTATGCCTATAACTTGGGAGATGAGTTCCTCTATGACAATAATGCTCTAACCACACACCTCAAGAGTCATCTCATCCCAGTGCATAAGGAACAAATTAGTAACTTCAATTTTTTTTTCATGCAATCTCTCCATGAAAGGAGTGAGGTTACCATTCTATAGAATATCACAAATCTTGGTCCTTTTTCTCCACTTCTTGCAGTAAGGAAGCTCCCTTCTTCTTCATTGCCCACTCATGTCCATATTCTACGACTCCCTCACTATAAATCTTTCCTAGAAGCAAAAAGTGTTCTTGCAAAAAATGAACTAATAATGAATAAAAAAAGCTAGGGAACTCAAAAGAACCCACAAAATGTGCAAGAAAGAGGAGAGATAATTGCAACTCCCATCCTTAAAATCCTTCAAGTGCCTCGTAATCATAAAACCATCAATTCTAGGTACCATCTTCATAATTATAAATAAATCCATCATTGACATTTATAAAATCATAATTGACACTTGATATAACCTCCATAGGAATATCCATGTCCCCTGCCAAATCATATTTTGGTTAAGCTTAACTACCATTTTAACAAAATAGCTAGTTTCCATGTTAGACTCCCAATAAATATGTGATATGTAATACTTCTCCATGGTACTTAAGATATATATATAACCTCCATAGGAATATCCATGTCCCCTTGCCAAATCATATTTTGGTTGAGCTTAACTACCAAGTTAGCAACATAGCCAGTTGCCATGTTAGAATCCTGGTAAACATGTGATATAATACTTCTTCATGGTAGTCATTAAGATATCTAAATTTTTTTTAATAATATTTTCAATGGTCCATGAAGGTGTAGATATCCCCTTCAAACAATTTATGATATTTTTAGACCCTCCAACTATGGCGTAGTTATGCCCATGTCTTTAACCAACCTAGTAGCTTGAAGAGCTTCCATCACCTCCACATAGTGGTTGGTCTTCTTTTCCAAAGGGAAGTGCCAACATATCAAGGCATTGACCAAACTAGTTTCTTATCACTCCTCTACACCCAACTATCCCAATATTACCTTTGGCTCCCACATCAAAGCTAGATTTACACCAATCAATAGGGTTAGCATTGTTCATGGAATCAAACACCAATTTAAGGTTGAAAAAACAACCACCCCCCCCCCCCCCCCAAAACCAACGATTAAGATTTTTCAAGATAACATTCTCAATCTTGGAAAAGACGGTCAATGGGGATGAAGCCTTATCCCTAAAAATTCTATTATTACATTCATTCCAAATGCCTCAGAGGATGTGAGAAAGAGACAAGGCCCACAACCTTTTGAAATCTTTTGATATTTTGATATGAAAATCCTGCTAAATAAAACATCTTGGCATGCTAGAAGGAAAGACCTAGAAGAGAGTGATATTGCCCAACAATTAAGACCAAATATATTTGGAATAAGGGAAATGGATGAAGAGATGATTAACTAATTCAACAACTACATCACAAAGAATACACATATTTGGGAGATGGAAGCCTCTTTTTCACAAATTGTCAATGGTAAGGATTCTATTTTGAAGAATCCAAAAGAAAATGTTCACTTTTCAATTAAGATCAAATATCCAAGCCTTAGGATCCTCAAGGACTTCTAACATAAACTAATAAGCAGAAGCCACAATAAATGAACCTAAAGACTAGCAATTCAAAAAAGGACATTTGGTCTATCAATGATAATAATAGAAGAAAGAATTGTCATTAGATGTGCAAGTCATGGGGAGATTTACATAAGTTAACTCAATTATCCCCCAGCCAATAGCTAGAAAAAATGCTACCAATACTAGCCACACAAACTTCCTTTCACCCATAGAGATCCTCGTGATTCACTAGCGATCAACAGTCAGTTCTCATCCCAAAATTTTATTAGGTTCCGATTACCAACCTTCCTTTTAATCTCCTTGGAAGAAATATTTCTAGTATTAAGAATTCCATTCCAAATGAAAGAGCCATTCAGAATGTAGCTTGAAGATGGAAATTATTGATAAAGAAGTGTTATTGAAAAGATAGTTAGATGCCAAGATATCCCTCCATTCACCCTTGTTTTGGAAGATCTTCTAAGCCTATTTGACCATAAGAACTTGATTAAATGTTCTTATCTTTCTCAAACCCAAACTACCTTTGTTCTTAGGTAGACAAACTTTATCCCAAGAAATAAGAGGGAGTCTCTTATGGTCATCAACTCCAGACCATAAAAAACATTTTTGGATTCTTTCAATTGCCTCCACAAATTTTGAGGGTATGAAGAAAAGACTAAGAGCATAGGTAGGGTGATTCTAGAGAGTAGACTTAAAGAGTTGAACCTTAGCCTCTTGACTAAGAATGACACCTTTCCATTCAACCAACTTATGATTAAATTTATCAATCTAACTACTCTAGAAGGAATCTAGGGGTTTTAGACAAATTAGAAGCTCCGGATAAGTGGTAGGAAGATCCACAATATCACAACTAAGAATGTCTACAATGTGCCTTTGTCTTTCCAAGGTATTATTAGTGAAATACAAGGAGCTCTTATCCTAATTGATCAATTGATTCATAGAACCACTCTAGCATTTGAGCGCCTCTTTGATTTTTTTGGCCTCCTTAATAGAAGGAATCCCTCCCAAAATGATGTCATCAACAAATTACTGATGAGAGAAGGTATTACCTAGTGAAGAAGGTTTAATTCCCTCCAACTTCCTTGAACCAATTCTAGCCAAAATCAACCTTCCAAGACACTCAACAATAATAAAAAAAGGACAAGGACAAAGGGTCACCCTGCCTTAGACCCCTAGAAGATTTATAGAAAGAGGATAGGGACCCATTAACCATGATCACCATAGTGGAAAAAGAGACCAATTAAGAGATCAACTTGCATGCTTTGATCAAACCCAAAAGTAGTAAGCACCTTTGACCAAAAACTTCAATCCACAGATTATAAGCCTTGGAAAGGTCTAACTTAAGGAGGAAATCTTGACTCAAGGCAATATCTAGGGCATGGATCACTTCTTGAACAAAAATAATGGAGTCTAGAATCTTCTCTCAGGAAAAAACTTAGACTGTTGATGGAAAATGATCAAGGGGAATAGATTCAAAATTTTGAGAGTGAGCACTTTAGTTATGATTTTATAAAAGGAGTTGCAGAGATTGATGAGATAGAACTTGCCCATAGAATCTACTCTAGCCACCTTGTGGATCATAACAAGAAAAGTCACATTTATCTCTTTCAATATTCTTGGATCCAAAAAATTCTTGAACTGCTTTGATAACATCTTCCTTCACAATATCTTGAAAATTGTAGAAAAAAAAAATAGGAAACTCATCAGGTCTTGACACTTTATCCCCTGAAAGGAAAAGAGAGCTCTCTCAATTTCATCTACCTTAAGGATGACATAGATCATTTATGTTCTTTACTAGTAATAGAGGGAATATTACAAAGGTGTCACTCATGGTTCTCCACTAAAAGATTAGGATCAACAGAAAGTAAATCAAAGAAGATCCTTTCAGTCTCAAAGTTGATATCCCCTTTATCAATATATAAATTCTATTAGTAACTTAGTGCTTGAGAGAAGTGAGGTGGAAAAATCTAATATTCATGTCCCCTTGCTTAAGCCATATGGATCTTGACCTTTCTTTCCAATACACTTCCTCCTTAGAGATTATATCATGATATGAGGACAAAAAAACTTTCTCTTTAGAAAGTCTATCTAGGTCATAGCCAAATTGTTGTATCTCACCTTGAATATGATTAATATCCATTAGAATCCCAACTTTGGATTAAAAAATATTGCCATTATTAGTTTTATTCCAAAGCTTGATTTTGTTTTTCAAAATGTCTTAGTTTCTTGGCCGCTTTGAACATTGTTGTACCATCAATCTAAAACTCCACCACTCCTAAATGTTGTCCCTTAAAGCTAGATGACCTAGCCACATTTTTCAAACTTGAATGAGAAATCACTTTTCTTGTTAAGAAGATTGAAGAATTGGTATGTTTGTTGTTGCACCAAAAGCTCGAGCTATCAACAAATGTCACAAACACCAAACTTACCCAGATCCATGAGAGGTGGTTAAACCATGTCACGAACCCTGAAGAAGGTGTTGACCACTAAGTCAATAATCTCCCCCTCAGCACTGACTAAGGGTTTCACACTAACCAAATGTAGGAGACCTCCCCAGATTTGAAACCATGACCCAAGGCTTTAATACCAATTGTTGATATGTTTTTCATTGTGCCAAAAGCTTGACCAATCAATGAACTTCACAAACACTAGAATTACCAAGATCCATGAGAGGTGGTTAAGCCATGTCATGAACCCCAAAGGCGGTGCTGACCACCAAGTCAATACTAAGACCAAGGAAATGGGAGAATGATTAGAACCAACCCTAGCCAAGTGATACATGAGAATCCTAGGTTGTATTGATAACTTTCTCAGTAGATGTGAGCTCAATTATAATTGTGAACCTTCTTGGTGACTTTGTTGTTGGTTGGCTTGGTGGAGGTGATTTTGCCTACATTCATCAAGTGGCTTGAGTTCTTCTTTCACTGAGTGTTTCTATTTTGTATTCGTTGAGTGCCTCAGTGACATTTGTTTTTGTTGTTGTTCGGTGATGTCTCTTCACCAAGTTATCTTTTTGGTTCTCATTTGTGAGCCACCTTATGTATTTAATTTGAGGTTGTAATTTACTTGGATCGATCATTGGGATGCATGTAGACTATTATGTGGTCAACCTTCTCTATATATGATCTAGAATCTTCTATAAGCTATTTTGGCAAGTATAAGTAGTTGGTATTGATCTAGGTTTAGGAGTTCAGTAGGAATGGGAGGAGGAATTAAAATATGTAAAAGGAGATCATGGATCTCACATGTTGGAGGTTATTTTGTTGTGTATTTGAATTTTTTTATTGGTTGTAACCTATAAGGCCTCACAACCAAGCATGTATGATGAAATTTTGATGAATCAATGAAATATTTATGGGTCTCTCTCCTTTCTGACTTTGTCTCTTTGTTATCTGATTATTTTGTATTAACTTTGGAGGGTGGGTTGGTTGCTAGAGGTGCCTTCAACACTAATTTTTATTTCTCCTTGTGTCAGGTGGTATCACAACTTAGTTTCATACTTGTGGAGATCAGATTATGTAAAACCCTAAGTGGATTTTGTTATAGAGTGGCAAATTTTAGATTTGACCTATAACCTACAAAGGGTTACAAACTTGCAGGAACATGGTGTCAAAATTGTTCATGGTAGAGGAAATTTTGATAATTCCATTATGGACACATTGAGACAAGTTATAGCTAGACTTGATGTTGTTGATATCCCAAAGGAGAGGAGTACATCTTGATTATGTGAGTGATGATAAAGGAGCACCTAGAGTACCAAACCCTAACCCTAAACTTGAGGTGGAATCTAATAAGGAAATATTATTAAGAGTTTTGTCTAGCGCACATTCTAAGCTTATTGTTGAGGTTACAAGCTATGATGGAAGATTGGACACTAAAACTCTATTGGATTGGATCTTTGAGATGGATAAGTTCTTTGAATTTGAGGGCACCCCTGATAATAGAAATTTAAACATAACAATCACCAAGTTGAAGGATCATACTTCACTTTGGTGGGAACATTTGTAAATTGATAGACAAAGGAAAGGAAAAGAGAAGATCAGGACATGGCTGAAGATGGTGAATAAATTGAAGAATAAGTTCCTACCTACTAACTATCAAGTCAATTTGTTGAGGAAAATGCAAAATTTAAGGCAAAAGGACATGAGTCTAAAAGAGTATACTGAGGAATTCCATAGATTACACATTAGATCTAGACATCTTGATGATGAGGTAGAGAAAGTTGTTATATATTTGAATGGTTTAAAAACTGCAATTCAAGATGAGATCATTTTTGTGAAATTGGATAGTGTGGAAGAAGAATATCAATATGTCTTGAAAGATGAGGCATGAATAAAGACAAAGAGATAGAGGTGGAAGATTTCAAAGAGGTAGAGGTACATCTTATGAAGAAAACACTAGATCTAAGAATATTGTGCAAGATAAGGGTAAACCCAAGTGGAAAGGTGGTAGTTTCATACTGAGCAAGAGGTGGGTCGTACCAAGGTAATTATGGAAGAGAAAGATTTCATGGAACCTATTTCAAATGTGGTGAAGAAGGATATAGATCCTTTGAGTGTAAGAAAACTAAAAGTGGTAGCAAGAATGCTTTAGTCCAAGGAGAATTTGTGGGTCCACCAAATGGACCAGAAAAGGAAGAAAATTTGATCGTGAGAAGAACTTTGTGTAATGAGAGGATTGAAAAAGAATCCCCTCTAAGGAGAAGTCTTCTCAAGACCAAATGCAAGATTGTAGGAAAATGTTGTAAGGTGATCATTGAACATAGTAGTTCACATAATTTGGCATTAGAGGATTTGGTTAATAAGTTGTAGTTACAAAGGATGAGACATCCTAAACCCTATCAAGTTGCTTGGATTAAGGATGAGGATAAGTTGTCGATAAGTAAACAATGCCTTGTGAAAACTAGAATTGGGAATTAAAATGATGAAGTTATATGTGATATTATGCCTATGGATTTTTGCCATATACTTTTGGGTAGACCCTGATAGTATGATAGACAAGCATTGCATGATGGAAGGTTCAATTAATATACTATCTGGGCAAATGGAAAGAGGCAAGTTTTGTTACCTTTGATAGAGGCACCTAGTGAAAATCATTGTACTACAATATGGGTTTACATGGTTAATGGAAATAAATTTGTGAAGGATATGAGGAAAGAAAAAGTTTGTTTTGTTGTGATTCCTAGTGCACCAAGTAATGATGGTATTGATTGAGTTTCAACAGAAGTTGAAAAATTGTTCACTGAATATCAAGAGATTATTTCAGAGTGTACTCGATGTTTTACCACTAATAAGGAGTATAATTTTTTGTATGGACCTTATTCCTAGAGCTAGTTTTATGATCAAAGAACCTTATAGACTAACACCTAGCAATAATGAAGAACTTAACAGACAAGTACATTATTTTTTGTAGAAAGGGCTAACCAAAGAAAGTTTGAGTCCATGTTCTATACTTGTTGTATTGACACCTAAAAATAATGGTGAGTGAAGAATGTGTACTAATTCTAGAGCTATTAACAAGATAACAATAAAGTATAGCTTTCCTATGTTGAGGATGGATGATATAATAGATTGTTTGAGTGGAGAAAAATATTTAACCAAGATTGATTTGAAGAGTGGGTATCATTAGATCAAGATCTGAGAAGGTGATGAGTGAAACTCTACTTTCAAGACAAAAGAAGGTTTCTATGAATGGTCCGTTATGCCTTTTGTTTTACTAAGGCACCAAGTATTTTTATGGGGTTGATGATGAAGTCTTGAAGAAATTCTTGGGTAAGTTTGTGATTGTTTATTTAGATGATATTTTAATATTCGGTAATACTAAGGAAGAACATCTTGAGCATATTAGGAAAGTGTTACAGAGATTGAAAGAGAAGAAGTTGCTAATAAATTTGAAGAAGTGTTCATTCATGAAAGAGGAGATTGTGTATTTGAGATTTGTAATTTTAGTTGATGGTTTGATGACGGACCTATTAGCCCCAACTGATGATGTAATTGAGAATGCTATGAATGTATGTAAAAGAGTCACGCTAGTGGTTATATTATCATTGATGCCAAAGTCTTAGTTGGCTAGACATTATGTTAATTCAATAGAATGTCATATCATTGGATTGATGAAGAAGATTTGATTGAGGAAGAGGATTTCAAAAAAGTATGATGATGACAAAGTTGTTAAGTATGGTATTCAATGAGCACTTGAATGTATTGGATAGTGATAATGTAAGATTGATTTGATTGTTTTACAATCATATAATTTTGTAATGAAATGATGAAGTCTATGTACTCACCGAGCTATACAACCTACACTAAGTGACAAGGTGAAAGGAGTATAGTACTAATCAAGTGTTTTGAAAAGAGAAGTTAAAGTTCAATGTTAATCGAGTAATTCATATGTTAACCTAGTGATATATTACTTGGGTGAAATGTAATGTTCACTGAGTATGAGATGGAAGAACAAGTTAAGAAAGATTAGATTTGAGGTTGACTTGTGGTGAAAATAAAGAATGTTTGAGTAGTTCAAAAGAAAAAGTCAACATTTGTTACAAGATCTACAAATGAAAAAATAGAAAAAATATTTGATGATGGAGATTAAAGTAAGATAAGGATGAGAACAATGTTAAATAAAATTTATATTTCCTAAATGACTAAATGCATTGAATCTGAGATATACCAATGTGGTTAAGCAACAAAAAAGAAGCTAGAATTTGAGAGTTTAATCTTTAAGGATATGTTCAAGCAAGTTTTTGGTTTCAAGTTGGTGATTTGTGTGAAGTAAAGAAAAAGAAAGAGGCAAGGTAAACTGAGCAGAGAAGAAAGAAGATCAAGCAGGGTTAGAGAAAAGTGAAAGTGTGAAGAAGTGAATCAACCAAATAGAGATCAAATAAGGAGAATACAGAGTAGAACAAAGATCTAAACAAGCAAGGTAATACTAAATCTTATAAATCATTTGAATGTTATTTTCTTTCCATTGCACTATAAAAATGGTTTGCATCTATGATTTCATCACTTCTTCATACTAATTTGTCCCATTTTCTCATTCTACAAACTTCAAACTTTTGGCCAAATTGATCATACTTTATCATTTGTATCCTCTTTCACATCAATTTCATGTCATTTCAAAATCATTTCATATCAACTCAAAACCATTTCATATCAACTCAAAATGAGTCATAATAATCACAAAACATATCAAATATCAAAAATTAATCATCATCTATCCAATCCTAGGCATTGTTGTGGCTTTCAGTACCTTGGAAACCTATCAACCTATCAATCTTATCAATCTGACCTTAGTACTATCATGGCTCTCAATGCTAGGTCAAACTATCATTTGTGTCATCCAATCTTTGACATTATTGAGGCTTTCAATGTCGGATCATGGCATTATCAACCATTTTAATAATAGTGACAGTGTTTGTCGATGTTATTATGATCAAACCTTTTCAGTCAATTTCGATCCTATAGCATTTACAATGTTGGTTAAATGTTACATATCAATCAATTCATGTCATGTGTCCTTAGCATGTTATCAATTTCAATCAATCAATCAATTTGACCATGGATTTGGTCTACCTATCATTATCCTATTCAATTCACATCATTATCACATCTTCATCAAAGGGTACTGTCACATTTATTTAATCAATTTTGGCCAATCATCTACTAATTTTCTCTATAGGATTAAATAACCCATAATTTAATCCTATTATTATTTCTAATTATTCTTCCTAATTATCATCCTCAATTAATTAATTTTATTAATTAATTGGTTCATCATCCACAAACCATGGAAATTTGCAAGTTCCTAAGTTCCATTTTCCATCATTAATTCCATTTTTTACTAATTCTTATTTTGTGGAATAAAAGGATTTTCAATTCAAATATTCCATAAAGTATTGGCATCATCATGACACTTGGGTACGCCACCTCATGGATTATCCTCTGACACTTGGCTAAGATATGAAATAATCCAATATTCTTATTCCCTTACGCATGTCCATAGTTGGCTTATTTGTCATAGATTCTGGGCTTTAAGTGGGATTGAGGTGTCTTATGATGCGTCATAGATTCTCTTCCACATTTAGCCAAGTTTGACTTTCATGTGTCATAGAATCCTAGATTTGGCATCTTTTGTCATATGCATCATGGATTCTCAAAGGAATCTCTTGCCACATCGCATATCTAAGGGTGACAAATCCAATGCTCTCATCCTCCATGCCCATTATAAAATAAGCATTCTTCCTCTCATTTCTGGTCCTAATTCTTGAGCATTTTTCAAGTCTTTAGCTTTTTAGTATTCCCACTCCATCTCTCATGTAAAATCATAATTTCAATTATTCTCATAGCATTATCACCATTATCATAGACTTTTGCTTCAATATTGTGTGCATTATAGGCAAGTTGGAGCTACATCACTTGGAGAAGAAAGGACATGGGAGCTATAGATGAAAGAGGGAGCTTTTGTTGCTTTTTTTATTAGTTTGGCTTTCATGGTAGACTAGTGGGTGAAAAATGTATGTTGATTGAGTTTGTGATTTTCTTATAGTATGTTATGCATTTAACCCATTTTTTGGTCCTACATTTTGGTGAACCCGACGTGAACACACTTATCTAACTTGGGTTTTCTTGTTTTTTCCTTGTAGGTGCAAGGAAGGAGCTCATTTGGAAGGGTATAAAGGCTATCTACACTTCCATATCACACCTAGATTAATTAGGGGGGCCAGTAACATGCTTGTATGCTCTTGTTTCATTCATTTTGTTAGCTTTATGTACTAGAGTGCACTCTACTCTGTCAGGGCACACTTACGACCCCTAGGAGCAATTTTAGGAGTCTAGGAGCCACCAAGACCTCTTTCTGCTATTTCTGACTTACCAACTATGTAAAAAACTTACCAACTGCATCATTGACATAGTCTACACTATTTGGGTGCACTTGGGAGTATAGGTTTCAAAATTTGTAGTTTCTAGGTCTTATTCAGACATCATTTCCCCACAGTTTGCACCTGACCTCCCAACTGCGTCCTAAAACTACTAACTATGCCCAGCTAGGCCCCAACTATGTCATGGACATAGTTAGCACTGTCTGGGTGCACTTGGGGGTGTTCTTAGCCATTTTGGCCTTTTGGGGTGCAATCTACTCTGTCAAAGCACACCTGGTTCACAGAAAACACACACATCAATCAAAATCTACATGTAAGGTTTCCATTTGCTTCTAGAACATAGATTAGATGATTTTTTGTTACTAATGGTCTACTTGCAACATGTGGCAATCATGGGATGAAGACATGACCATAAAAAACTACTAATGCTTGCTTTGTAGGATGTTGTTGAAGACCATTGTGTGTTTGTCAAAACCATGTGTGTGGATTTCCTAGATTAGATAACACTTTGTTTGGTGCTTAAAATGAACCTTTTCTTTTTTGCCTGGTATTTCTATGGTGTTTAATCCCTAGGGGTTACATTGGATGTATTCTCTCCCCTCGCCATTCGTGGATCTTGGGTGTAAGAGAAATCCATGTAACTTCTATAGGAGGCCTGCCTTGGACCAAGATACTCGATATTGGCTATGCCAGGGGATGACCTCAGAGTGGTAATAGGCCAAAAGCTAGGTCAACATTCCAGCCATTATATAAAATTTCATTACTGTGAAAGCTGTGTCGATGATATTTTTGTGTGATAGCTCTCCTCTAGTACCCTTGTGGTGCATCAAACCCTGGTTCTCGGGGTTGGGATACCTTCTATAGAAGTTTATCATTCACTTGCTGAATGGAATGCCCTTACTAAAAACCATGTTTTAGTGGCCAAAATCCTTTCTATCCACTGGCTCAAGGGGTCACCCATGCCTATGAAGACATCCTACATTCCTAAGGTCCTTAGTAGAGGCAACAGTCCCTTGGGAAGTCATGCCCCTTGGGAAGTGGATCTTGGTAACCCTAAGAAGTGAGTGTACTATAAGGGGGAGCCTATGATACCAATATCCTAGGTTTTTTTCTCTAGATAAGCATGGCTAAACTTTGGTTCAAGTAGGAATTCAATGGATATAGTCCTAAAGCCTAGGTTGCGGTGTGACTGTTCACTTTTAACAATGGCTATTCTTGTCTTGATGTGTCTTGCATGTGTGTGAAACATTAATCAAGATAATAGCCAACATTCAAATTTACACCTTGGATATTTTCAAAAACTTGTGAAAACATTACAACCTTTTTCACATCTTTGCAAACTTTGGTTCAACACATTCAAACCTTAGAAAACATGGCAACTTGTGATCCTAAATGTGCTTGGCAAAACATAGATTTCATTCTTGCATAAACTCCACTTGCATATAGGCCTCAATATTTCATCTTATAGACTTCATATTGCACCTTTTAGTCCATATTTAGTATCCATTACCTTTCATATTGCATCCATTTCGGTTTAGTTTACCTCCCTTAGTTTTTGCATTCCAATCTCAAAACTTGCATGTTGCATTGTCCATATTGCATCTTTGTGTACCCAACCTTCATCTTGACCATTTTAACCATCATTCAGGGTGTCATAAGTATCATTTTGAACCTTCATTTTAGTCTTAAAATTTTCCTCTACTATTTACCTCACTATGATATCAATTTAGAAAACATAGCTCTCAATATTGCCTTAGTTTCAGCCTAGTTTACCAACTACATCCTAAAACTACCAACTATGCCCAAACTTGCCCCAACTAAATCATGGATGTATTTGGTACTATTTGAGTGCACTTTGTGGTCTGAGGATCCAATTTGGGATTCTAGATAACATTTTGAGGCTTTTACAGTGTCCTTAGGTACCTAGTTAGCTCCCCTTGCATTAGCTTGCCCAGATTTGCATCCTGCATCTCCTAGTCTTGATTTCCTTCACTTAGGACATAATTCCTTAGGCCATAACCTCTATTTTTCATTTCCAAACCCATAATAACATCAACCCCATCATCTTAGCTTCTTGGCATATCAACTTGGCAACCATACCCTTCAAAATCAACAAACATTCTTCCTAGCTTACCAACTGCGCCCAGAAACTACCAACTATGCCCAAACTGGCCCCAACTACATCATAGGTGTAGTTAGTACTATTAGAGTGCACTCGGCACTGTTAGGGTGCACCTAGGTACCTACATGACCATTTTGGGCCTCCAAACAGCACTTTTGGACCCCAAAACTGCATTTAGGAGCCTTCGTACCTCCCAATTTTGCACTTGACCCAAAATTGAATCTTGCACCCAAAATCCCATTTTTCATCATAGGAATTTTCCATATTTCATATCCAATCAGAATCATCACCATTTTGAGTCCCCTAAACATCATTTTGAACCCCAAAACCTTTCAATTTAGTCAAAAATCTAGACAAAGTACGAGTCTTAGAGTATCTCCTAGTGTTGACGGATAATGGATTTTGACTAGTCTTTTTATCTTTTCTTATCATTTTATTTGTCAAAATCTGTCTATGTCTTGATATATTTGACCTTGTCATCTTTTATCAATTCAATCTTTTCATCTATTATCACTTTTTGGTCAAGATCCAAAGTCCTTTATCACAAGGTTAAACTCCTAGACAAAATACTTTCTAAAGGTTTTACCTAAGTTCAAAACTTTCCATATACCCTTGTCATTGCATTATCATATTCTTAGTGTCCCTAAATGTCATTTTTACTTACCCTAGTGGTATATCCCCTTCATTTTGCATTGTTTAAATCCTAGCATTATTTTCACTACCAAATCCTATCAAATTGTCCACCAACCAAAGTGTCTTCTTGATCACTTATCCTCATTTTGCATATCCTAAACATCATTATCAACCCTAGAAAACTATCCTTTGCATAATACACCTTGCATACACCTACCTTTAGTGTCATTACCAAGTCCAAAACACGACCCTAACCTTCATTTTGCATACCATAATCTTCATTTTGCACACCTTCAAAACGACACCTTGCATTTGCATTTGCATAACATCCCTAGGACATTTTCACTTTGCATAATCAAAACCCTAGGTCATTTAGCATTTCCTCACATTGCATAAACTCCCTAAACACTTAAAAATCCCAAAAACACTCATATCTTGCATACCCACATCTTAGTTATCAAGTTTTGACCTCTTTTACCAACTGAAACCCTATTTTACCAACTGCGACCCTGTAAAGATGCACCTGGTAATTAGGTGTTTCATTCTAGGTTCTAGAACCCTAATCTTCACGTCCACACCTTGCATTGCATCCCAAGACCTTAGGAAACACTCTAAATCACTCAAAACACTCAAAATTTGCATTTTAGGCACCCTAGCACCTCTGTTTATTCATTGCATGCTTCTTACTTACCAATTGCTCACTTTCAAGCCCCCAACTTTTTCATGGGTACACTTGGTATTGTCTGAGCATAGTTGATAGTTTAGGTGCACACTTGGGAGGTAGAAAAGTCCATTCAAGTTTCCCTCCATTGCATCTGCATTCTTAGGTATCATGCCAACACTTACTAGGACACAGTCAGCCTAGAGACCAAAAGAACTTTATCAACCTTTTTTTTCTGAGGCACAAGCACAACCAAAACCTTATCCATGACAGAAGAAGAGTAAGAAGACCCAACAACCATTTGATGAAGACCAAATTGAGGCATCACAACCATTACTAGTAGACCCCTTAAACATGTATCTGCAAGATCATCATAATCAAGCTATGACACAACAAACCTTAAACAATGCACCTACCATGAGATATCCTCCAAAAACTTCCCCCACACATGGGATGGTTCAATGGAGTCTTCACTTTGAACCTATATTTGTGTCGATACTACTAGGAGGAGGAAGTGTACCAACCACACCTGAAGATGAACAATCACACTCCTTTGAATTCATCCAATTTAACACAAGTATCTTCAACTATAACACATCAAACATACAAAAGGTATTATACACCTAAGTGATGACTTTGACACTAACTATGGCATCACTAATGAAGAAATGGCTAGGGCATGTCAAGACAAAAAAAATTTCAAGAACTTTAAACTTTTGGCAACCCAAGAAATTGTTAAATTCAACCCAAACATGGAAGGACCTAAGTCCAAACATCAAACCAACATGACCATTTAAAACATACAACCCATGATCAATTTGGACTTAGATAATGGAAAACAACCTTTGGAGTTTTCAAACACAATAATGACACCTATAAAGTCCCATCAAGAACCAACAATCCAAATCCTCCAAAGTACATTTGAACAATCAACATTAATCCCTTGTTTGACGAACCACGACCAATGAAGGAAAACAAGACTCACCCTAAATATCCCAAGAGTACATTAAGACTTGATTTTAGTCACATGGTGCAACAACAAGATGCTCCTAAAGGACTTGTGCTCTAGGGATGCCATACATACCTCCTTTGGAGACAAATCAACAAAGTGCACCTTTGCTCCTAACTCTACCAAGTGTTATGACATCAAATGTTATGGAGCCTCCCATGAGTACACTATGGGAAACATCAACTACAACAATCCCTATTGATGCACAAAGGAAAAGTCTTATTGACATCACACCTATTCCCAAAAGGAATGCACCTCATTGTCAAGTCAATATGATGTCCCAAGGAGAAACCTCTAACACACAAAGGTGTCAAAGCAACAATACCAACATGATGGTCAATTTGCAAGGACTTAGTCAACTCCCACAACAACATCAACCTATAATGGTACAAGGAATTAACACTTCCAACCCACAACCAAGTATACATCCACTTAACACACATTCCACATATCAACAGTAACATCAACCACAACAACAACCTCAAGTGATGCAAACATCCAACATCCCTAATTTGCAATCCAACATAAACTCACTTGACCTCCATGCAATGTATCAACAAAAAATCCAACAACAACAAGTGATGTTTTCTAAACAACAAGAGCAACTCAAGCAATAATTGGAATATCAAAGACGCCTTAAGCAACAAATTGCATATCAACAACATTTGTTACAACAACAACATGTCCACAACAACCTCAATAGATACCTCTACAAAAACAATCACATACATGGTCTCACATACAACTGACAAAGGTATCCCAATAGCAACTGCCACACATGGCACAACAACAACACATGGTACAACAATCACAGTCAATCTTGCAACAAGTGCCAAATCAAATACCACAAAAAGTACCCCAAAAATAGAAACCTTTTTGTCTCTGAGGTACCAACATACCTCCACCATCTAGCAACACATCACCAGACTCATCAGATACAGAATTGTCAAAGCCAAGTACACATATTTCTTGCCACAAAAAAAGGTCTACTCATAAACACAAAAGACTTGAAGGAAAGATTATCACACAAAACCCTAATGAAGAGCTATTGCAACAATTCAAACAACTTTCCAAACAAGTTGAGGCATTGGGAGTCCAAAATAAATAGGCTCTATATACAGAAAGGGACTTATGTCCTAACCTATTCGATAAAAGTTTGTATATGCCTCCATTCCTAAAACACTTTGAGGCTCCAAGGTTCAAAAAATAACAAGGAAAAGGAAACCCTATTGATCATATTAGAAAATTGTGTGCTTCATGTACCAAACTCAGTGATGAGCCCACTTACCTCATGAGATTGTTCCCTCATTCTCTAGGTGGGCCCGCACTTGAATGGTACTCCAAACTTCCTGGCAATATCAAATCTTGGTTGAAACTCATAGAAAATTTCATCTCCCACTTTTTCTTTAACATTACAAATGAGGTGACACTTTTTGACTTGTGCTCAACTAAACAGAAGATAGGAGAACCATTTATCACATTCTTACTATGTTGGAGAAGCTTAGTCAGTCAATGCTCACTAGACACTCCTAAAGAACAACAAGTGAACTTGTGCATTGAAAACTTAGTCCTGGACTTAATGTATGATCTCAAAATCAAGAGCCCAAGCACTATTTCTAAACTGATGGAAAAGGGGGCTAGTATTAAAGATGCTCTTATCTGTAAGGGAATCCTCAAGATAAACAAGGAAAACACAAACACCAGTTCCTCTAATGACAAGCCAAAAAAAAATTCGAAAAAAAAGAATGTGACTAATGATGGTTTCATGGATGCATGAACAATTAGCACAGCACAACCTCAACTAACTTTGAAAGGTGCAAACCCTACGAATTCACAAACCTCCATTCAAACATCAGCTCCACAACAAAAAACTAAGACTTCCACGCAGGACAAACCTCAAAGACATCCTAGATCCAAGGATAGGAAATTCACACCATTGGGGATACCTCTTGAGACTGCGCTACAATAGTTACTGAGTAATAACTTCCTACAGTTACCCCCAATCAAAGATGAACCATTGACTAAAGTCGATTAGTGGGATGACAAAAAGTACTGTGATTACC
Organism: Cupressus sempervirens; assembly: GCA_028749045.1. Classification (NCBI taxonomy): domain Eukaryota; kingdom Viridiplantae; phylum Streptophyta; class Pinopsida; order Cupressales; family Cupressaceae; genus Cupressus; species Cupressus sempervirens. Next base: position 821,468,083 of record CM053791.1, on the reverse strand, counting down.
ATCGCACCAAAGGATATTAAGACTTCATTGTGCTTCCAATTGAAACATGCAATACAAGACCTTATTGATGACGGTGTAATCATAGTTGATCCATCACTATTAGCATCCAACTTTGACCACACTATATTCAAAGATCCTTTGGGTAATCATGACAAAGAGAAACCCTTAAGTTCAAACTCAAACTCACAAGGTAATGTGAATTACACATGCACCAGATATGAGTACACCATCAATTGCTTTAATGAGTCTGATTCCCACATATCTACATTCACATTGAAGGCTGAAGACCCTCATTGCATTATCACTACACACCATAGCAAGATCACCCTACCTAGAGCCCCATCTAGACCTACTGCTTCTACTAGACCTACACCCCCTAGTAGACCTATTGCTCCTACTTCATCTGATTATAGCCTTTTTGAACAACTTGGCAAGACCCCTGTGCAAATATCCATTTTGGACCTAGTGTGTGCATCTCCCCAACATCAGAAGATCTTGGATCAAGCCCTTAAAGAGTTAGTAGTCCCATATCACATTGATGTTGCCTAGTTCCAAGCCATGGTTGGGAACCTATCCGCCTCACAGCATATTACCTTTTCCCCTCGAGATATTCCTAAGGAAAAACCTCATCACAATGATCCCCTTCATCTCAAAATCATCATCCATAATGCCAAAACTAGACGTGTCTTAATAGATGGAGGAGCAGGACTAAACATATGTTCTCTTAAGGTTGTCAAAGGTTTGAGTTATTCTGAAGATGATGTGGATCCCTCTCAAAGAATCAAAATAAAAGCTTATGATGATGGTGAATGCTTCTCCAAGGGTGTCATCACATTACCTGTCAGAGTTGGTCCAACTACTAAATATACATTGTTCCATGTCCTAGATATAGAAATGAACTGCAACATGATACTAGGACGCCCTTGGCTTCATGTTATGAAAGCAGTACCCTCTACATATCATCAATGTCTAAATTTTTCCTATGACAATGTGGAGGTTACCATCCCTGGCAATCCAGATCCTTTCCAGTTTTGTGCCAATCTAAGAGATGCTACTGCATACCAAATCCCAACAAACAATGAAGCACAACCCATAGATTCCTCTAAGTATGTGGATGGTAATATACTCCTTAGTAAGCCAAGGAATATATGAAGATTGAAGATAATGGGTGTGGAGAGTACTTTATGTCTCAAGTATCCCACATTAGGGAGTCACCACTTTCTCCCATCAATACACAAAATGCCACTTCTATCAATAAGAATACTTCCATTTGTATTGAGAAAGCACAAGCAGAACAAGAACCTACTTTGATATCTCCTAGCAAGTATGGACTTGGGTTTACTATCATGCAAAAACAAGGCTATGATATATATGGTGGTCTTGGATCTCAGAAAAAAGGTATAATTGAACCTATCACTAAAAAAGGATGACCTCCTAGTTTGGGGCTAGGATTTGAACCATTATGAATAGGTCCTCCTAGTACTACGGTACCTACGTGTAAGACTATGGATGTTTTGAATGATGAAAAGGAATCTAAGGATATCCCAGTTGAAACCAACAATCCTCTAGCTTCTAAGCATAACCTCAATGATACCATGGAATCTAATGCCCATATCCATAGCTTTAACCAAAGCCCATTTAGCACTGATGATGACATCCCCTCAAGTTATCTTGAACTATTGGATTGGGACCAATGTGGACCACCAATTTTTGATCAATTCGATAATGATGAAACTCTTATAACAAACTTTGAAATATATGGAGGCATTTTAGACAATAATCATAAAGAAGCAATTTCTCCTGAACTGAACACATTGGCATATTGTTGGGAGTCAACTCCATCTCATGGAAAAGAAAAAAATAATGAGCATAGGTCTCTTGGTGAAAATCGAAAGGTGCCATTAGATCATGAAAAATCAAAACCTAAGCAGCTCCCAAGGATACAAAATGAAAAATATGATGCCATGAATATTGGAGTTCCAATGTTCAACATGCCACGAATTCTTTTGGAGCTCTCTCGATCAGCATTCATGTGGAAGTTCATTGGTTCCAACCCTCCCTTATATCGAGTGTTTATCCCCAAATCTAGCTACCTAATTTTCCCAACACCCAAGCTCAAATCTTTATCCAACAAGCCTTTGCATATGTCACCATCAGTGACATCCCACATTAGATTTTTTTTGACCCATTTATCCTCAGATGCTTTGATTCACAAGAGGCAGACATTGTCTTACATATGGTACACGATGGTATATCTCGAGGCCTTTCTAGTGGTTTGATTTTAGCTACATACTTGGAATGAATCCTACATAGTTATAGTCAGTAAGGATCCAAATATTATTAGTAACCAACACCAACAACATCTTTCTTCTCAGCATTTGTCATCAATGTTCTTGATTTTGTCTAAAAGTCCTGAAAAAATATCAAAAAATAGCAAAATGTCCTAAAAAAAGAAAAGAAAAAAGTGAAAAAATTCATGAAAAAATGGATGCCTTGATGAAAACCTGGCAAATAGGCATCTCAGCATGAAAATTTGAGTCAAGAGAAAAAGTTCATCCACAAGTGAAAGCCTAGCAAACAGGCACTTTGGGCAAGTACCATGGTGAAAACCTGGCAAACAGGCACCATGTGTAATTAGTTGATGCTCCTCCATCTATCGGGATTCCATCTGGTTTTTCCCCCTCTATCATTCCTTGATCATATCCTTCATATTGCAAGACATACCTAGTCCCTTATCATGGCTCATGAACTGGTTAATGTCCTTTGTTATCTTACCAAGCGTTACCAGTCTATACACACTTTGTCATTGGCCTTTGTACATAGTTTGCATCTTCTCTGGGGGCATATTACCTACATGGTGCGTAAGTTTGAACTTGAACTGGGGGATATCCCTAAGAATTTTTCATCCATTGGACCTATCGCATAACGGATTGGAGTTAACACTTGTATATGCTTTTATGATCCTAAAAAAAATCCTAAAAAATCAAATACAATCCTGAAAAAATCCTTAAAAATTGAAATACGATCCTGAAAAAATCCTAAACATTCAAATATGATCCTGAAAAAAGCACTAAAAATCATAAAATATCTTAAGAAAATCACTAAAAAACAAAAAAGTCCTAAAATAAACCCTAAAAATCATAAAATGTCCTAAAGAAATCAGTCACACCAAAAATATCAAACATCCCCAAAAAACCCTAAAAATTACAAAACCCATCAAAAATTTGCAATAAACCTTGTACATATTCACTGTGGATAACCAACCCTTTTGCATAAACACTTGCACTTTGCAGACTGAAACTTAGAGCACTACACTTTAATGACTATCACACTATCTGAGCAATGTGAACCAACAGTCAATCCAACATGTCACTATGAACCTATCAACTGAATCAACAACCAGAACTATCACACCATCAACCTGTCAAACACCATCTGAACACTTAAAAAATGAAAAGGCAAGTGATAAGGGACAAGAATAGCTATTGGATCATGCTATTTAGTGAGTGATTTATTTTGGCTTTGTTTTTCTTTGATCATGTCCATAAGTGAGTACATCTCATAGCCAGCCATCATATCCATGATCATATCTATATTAGGGAGAGAAAAGTCATCTTTAGGACATGCCAAATTAAGATCACAGAAGTCTATACAAACTCTGATAGATTTATCATGCTTGGAAATAGGAACAATATTGGATATCCATTTAGCATAATCAATTGCACAGATGAAACCAGCCTTTAGAAGTTTCTCCAATTCTGCTTTGACTAGCAATACAACATGAGGGTGCATTTTTTGAAGCTTTTATTTAACCGGTTTGATGCTTGGTGCTATGGGTAAGTGATGCATGATAAGATCAGGATCCAATCTCGGCATGTCAGAGTATGTCTAGGAAAAACTTATTTTCTTTTCCTTGAAAAAGGCAATGAATTATTCCTTCTCTTCAGGTGACAATGACTGAGGCAGATGTACCACATGAGGATGTTCTTATGTGCCCAGGTTAATTAGCTGTGTCATCTCTATTAACACTGAAGATCTCTCCTGAAAGTGACTGGGAAGAACATCAAATATCTCATCTGTGAGCGCCTCAGAGAGGTTTTCACCTTTGGATACGTCTTTTGTTTTTACTTTTTTGGGATCCGACACTGCCACAATGTGGTTTTCACCATCGGACCTCTTGCATTTTTTCCTTTTAATTATGTGACTAAGATATTTGATGTCGGCCTCAGTCATGTAGATACTTTTCTCATTGGTGGAAGACGTTATAGGTTCGATAGCATTTAGGTAATAGGCGAGAGCATAGTCATTCTGGAATGTGGGGACTTCGTTAGATGCATTGGGGTTCTAGTCTATAAGCTCAGGATGTGTGAGTGAGAGAGTAGTGGCTGGTTCAATGGTGTTCACATTATAGTCATTAAGTGCGTGGACCAAAAATTTGAGACCTACGGCAACCTCATCCATAGGTGTATTAAAATGCCTTAGAGTACGAACGTTAGTAATTGACAACTCTAGGACACTAGTTGGATCAGACCCCCGTGACCTAACCCTAGACGTTTCATTCACTTCAATTTGATTTTCATAGACATGCACTTGGTCAATGTCTTTATCAGTAGTCACTTCTAAAAGATTGTCAAACTCATATTCATGAGAATCGATGCTACATGGTGAGAGACTATAGAACTCCCCAACAGTGATAGGGACATAATCTCCTTCAGCATCTGGATTCTTACACAAATACTCAATATGGCATGACTAACTAGATTCTCCCTTTTTTGAATGATATTTGAGCTGCTTAGTATTGTCCTCAGAAGAATTACTAGTATCATCCACAGTGCTAACACGTGGCACAAAGTCATCTGGCTCAGCAAAGAATTTAGTGAGATCATAAGGAATAGGATGAGGGTAGGAATCCTCATCATCAGATTCTTCTTCTCGAGTACCTGACTCAGATTGTGACTCATTTTCAGATGAACTTTTAGGTATGGGTATGAATTTATTGGATCCCAAATGGAAAGGGACCTTCTTAAACCCTAGGCCAGTTATGTCATTGTTGCTTTGAGCTATTGCTTTAATAGGATCTATTAGACCATTGTTATTGCACCCAATAGGGCTAGTTCCCTTGTAACCAAAATGCTTCATAAGCTTAAGACCAGGTCCATATTCTTAGGATTGATTTCTCAAGCTTTTTCTGTTAGGTACATTGGAGCTTCTTCTTTGTAAAGCCATGTAGCAATGGCTCTATTTTCAATTTCATATTCTAAAGGAACTATAGCCTTGACAAAAGAGCCATTAAACTTGGTCTGAGGTGTCAACACAAATGGCTTCTTCACTTCTGAGGGCCTCCCATAATGTTGAGGGAACTCTAGAATAGATGTTAATGATAGCACTGGTTCCATGTGGTACTCTCTCATACTAGTTTCTTTCAATTTAAATGATTGGTCAATTTGTTTCAGCTTATTATCATGACAATCAGTAGATTCATGGTTAGCAGGGACGAAAGAATCAATAGCTTTGAGTATATTGCAGGTGTAGCTCGTAGTGGCAGGAATAGTAACTTCGGAGCCATGAAATGGGAATTTAATGCATTGGTGGTATGTGGATGGCACAGTGTGCATCTCATGTATCCATGGCTGTCCCAACAGAATGTTGTAGGCTAAGGGAATGTCAAGCAACTAACAAGTGACATCCCTTTCGATAGGACCGACGCAAATTGGTAAAGTCACAAGACCTAGTGACTTTCATTCTACTTCATCATATGCTTTAATAGTGATCTTTCATCAAGGATCAACAGAGTCCTCAGAATAATCCAATTGTCTAAGCAAAGTAGCAAAAACAATATTTAGGCTAGTGCCATTGTCAATGAGTACCCGACGAACACGTGTCTGGTGGATCATAACCTCAATGTGTAGAGGTTGATTGTGTGGGTGATTCAGTGAGTTGTCATCCTCCTCGGAGAAGGTTATAAGATGAGGTGAGGTCAAGCGACCTACAATGGATTGAAATCGCTCAAGATCAAGATCTTGAGGAACATTTTCCTCAGTGAGAGCTTTGTCCAGAATTTGCCTGTGAGCAGGCGAGATTTTAAGCAACTCAAATATGGAAATGTAAGCATTAGTTTGTTTCAACTAATCTAGAACACTATAACTAGTTGCAATCAAGTTTGTCATGTTTTTTGCACCTTTACCGGATGGACCAGCAAGGGCTTTGTCCTTTTGTTGTTCAAGATTTGAAATAGGAGGTGCAAGGCCTTTGAGCACCAACTTTGCATGAGAGCGAGTAACAGCGTTAGCACAATGTTGCGAAGACACATTATCCATGTTATTGGAAGTAGGGCCTCTCAAGACAAATGGTGTCTTGGGTTTGTCGTTATCTTGCTTCCCCTTTATGGTAATAACGTTGCAATATTCAGAATCTATAGGTTCAACCATGTGAATGACATTTTCATCATTGGAATATGTATAGTTGACCTTATTGTAGGGTTCTGGTTTCAAAGTCTCTCCTTTTTCATAAGCTGGGAAAGGCTCTTTGAATGCCTTGTGGTCCAAATTTTTGTTATGTCCATCTACCACAAGTTCACCAGCATCAATCATGTCCTAGACTTTATGATGCAAGTTTATACAATTGCTAGTTTTGTGTCCCTTGTTTTGGTGATACTCACAAAATGAGGTCTCATTCCACCATGGTGGATGTGGTTGTGGATCATAGGGATGAGGGTTATCCATTGGTGAGATAAGCTTGTGTTGTAGCAATGTTTTGAAAACCACATCCAAAGGTTCTCCCAAAGGCATATACTCTCGCTCGGGTCATGTTGCCCATGAGTTTCTCAATTTGTTTCCAGACGTCTTATTGTTAGGAGGAGGCTTCTTAGCATTTTTGGCCACTTTGAGGAAATCTGTGAGATTAAATGTTGCTTTAGCAAGTTTGGGTGTGACATTATCAACAACCCCATCATGTACAATTTCTCAGTTCTTATTGACATGTTTGGTTTTATCCCTATTGGAAGTGGAACCTTGTTTTGTGTCTCTCTGAAGAGTGAGCTCACCTTTCTTGACCATAAATTCTTCGATATGGATAGCCTATGTAATCATGTCTTCAAAAGTATGTGGACCTTGTAGTTGGACTTTATACCCGAAATTAGGTAAGAGGTTATCAGTGAAAATGTTGAGCTTCTCTATTTCTGGGATTTTACGGGAATACTTAGTGTATAGTTGTCTCCACCGTTGGAGGAAAGTGAGAAAAGGCTCACCAACCTTCTGTTTAAGGTTGCATAGATCTTGAATATTTACAGGATGTTGAATGTTATGAGAATATTGCTGAACAAATGAATTAGCAATTTCATCAAATGTCTTGATACCAGGAGGTAAATGTGAGAACCACTGCAAAGCCTGACCACCTAGGCTTCTAGGGAATAAATGCATAAGGTACATTTGATTGTGTATAAACTCCATAGACAAAGCACCAAATTCCTGCAAGTGATCTTGGGGATCAGTAGTACCAAAGTACTTGTCATATCTGGGTAGTTCTATGCCTCGTGGGAAAGGCGGCATGTTTATACTTTTGTAAAATGGGAATGAACAAAGAGCATCCAATGTGTATGTCTTTGTGGGGTTCTCTTTCTCATGCATCATTTGAGCCAATTGGTCTTGCATAATTTTCAATTGTTTTTGGAGTTTGGAAGTCTCAATTTCTTCTTCACATGTGATAATGGTTTCCACATCAAAACGTGTGGGTAGTTTAGCTCCCTCTTGGGAAAGTTTGAGAAAGTACTTTTCTTTCTCTTCGTTGAGTAGGATTCCCATGACCTTCTAAAAATTTGTGTCTCTTCAACATTTTGCTATGTGTTCAGGAAGGATTTCCACCTCTTCCTGTTCCTCATCAGTGTCATATTCTTTCTCTTTCTCTTTCTCATCCCTAGGTGGTTATTGATATCGACTATGACTACCATGTTCAGGTTCACGATTAGTCATTATAGGAATGTGTTCAGTTTCTGTACGATGTGTTTCAAAAGGGTTTGTGGAGAAAGGATCATACATTGTGTTTGGGAATGTAGGACCTCTACCTGTCTTAGTATCCTCTTGGTAAAAAGGATTCCTAATTTTTTGCAAATTGGAAAATGTTCGTTGAACTTGAGATGACCCGACAGGTGAGGAAGACTGTGAAGATGCCTCACTAGCCAAACTAGATACAGATTGTGTAGCGAAAGGTAAGCTACCTCTGCCATGATTATGACCCCTAGCATGACCACATCTAAGGTTATCAAGATAAAACACATTGCCGCTTCTGGTTGTGATAGTCATAGGCAAGGACAAGAAGCTAGAACCTAGACAAGGACTGCACTAAGACTGAGTCTCAAAAAGGACAAGATAATAGCAAGAATGTTGTTCACTAAGGCACAAATTGTCTAATTTAAAGGCTAGAACATCCAGAGATTATGACCACTACGACACAAAGTAGGACAAGCATTAAGACAAAGACCAAAAAAAAACTTATGAGACAAAACTAGTCAAGGCGTAAGACACAATCTTTCAGCTAAGCGAAGTGTCACTATTTTAGGACTATTTGCAAATAGAGAGTGATAAATGGACACAAAAAAGGATAGCGTGCAAGCCGCAGATAGCTAAAACAAATCCAAATTGGTAATGCTAATACAAAGTCTCATGCGAAAAACTTTTACGGGTCACGTGAAGAAGTTTTACAGGCCATGCGAAGAAGTTTCTGTCTCGAAAGTAAATGACAGCAATTTAAGTTTGCACGAAGAAGTTTGTAGGATCATGTGAAGATGCACAACAACAATTTAATTTCGTGCGAGAAGAAATTGATTTCGCGCGAGGAGAATATAATTTTGTGCGAGACCAAAATGATTTCGCATGAAAAGGCAAACCAGTTTTACAACAGCAACTGATTTTGACAAATTTTTTGATCGTTTTAGTAACCAGGCAAATAAACAGGCACGTAGAATAGAAAGCAAGTGATTTCAAGCACGTATAAAAATAATGAGCAAGGGAAAAAGCAACCTTGCGCATGAACAATCAAGTGACTTAGTTTTGTGCTAATCCCTAGGAGAGCTATTTGTCTATGTTTTCAAAAGGTTTTTTGCAATCACGCATACATCCCTAGAAAATAAAAGTTGGCCTCTCTAAGGTTTTTAGTAATGGCTTGACTCTGTAACTTTTATGACTCACAGGGGTGACCTCCAATCCCGGTGCACCGAGGTTTTGACACAGCCCGAGAACTTAATCTTGAAGAGCTGCTAGGGAGATCTGACAACCCACAATGAACCACACCCGTGGAGATTTCTTCCACAAGGACATTTATATAGCGGTTGTCACTACCATGGTGAAAATGGCTATTACCACTTGAGGTTTTGTCATCAGATTTTTCCTTGTAGAGGGATTGTCTGCTACGGTTAACCCTCTCTAAAGGTGACCGACTCACAATAGTATACCACAAGGGGACTTAGCTTCCAGATTCAAGGTTTTAACACCTTTTCACCTTTAGCCCAATCAAAGCAGACAGATTAATCTGACATGCTAAACTAAAATTATCTCTTAAAGATCTATGATATCATCTCCCAGTGATCTATCAACCTCTCTGGAGAAAGGATGCCTTAATTAACAAGTTGAAGATTCATCTATCTGTGAGATGCTCAAAGTATCCTCCCCACCTACAAGAAATTCGTGTTAGAGAGGAGTTTCACTAGGAACCCACTCCCTCAAGATCCACAAATAGTGTTCATGGGGGCTTAATTACTATGTGTGTACAGACATTAATTTTTGAAAGCAAATCTATCCAAAAGCAATCAAAGAGTACAAGATGGTACACTTAACGCTTTAACTAATGTGAGGTGAGTCCAAAGATGTGGAACATTTAACCCCTCACACAAGCTAACACGAGTCCAAAACTCAGAAACTAGTGAGTTCTAGAAAGCACAAAAGGGTTGCCTAGTGGAGCCTTTAATGCTTATGTCCTGTAGACCCCTCCCCTTTAACGTGGTGCTGATCTTGCAACCACAAGATGAAATGAGGGGCCGGTGGATTAGCAAGTCCAATAAACCGAGATAGCTAATTAGATCTATCACTAATAACTAAGCCTGCTAGATTAAACTAATAGAGATCACAACCTAGTATCAATATTATGCATGTGTTGTAAAATGAGAACATGGAAGGAAATACACACAAGCTTGACACAAGAGATATTCATTTTAGCTCCAAATGAGGTATTATCAGTCAAAGAGAATTACCTGGTAATCCTCGCAATGCACTTAGTAGATTTTACCTATTTTTAGCAACTTTATCACGCTTTTCCAATTGTCCCACAAATCACTATTATGTTGTTCCAAAAAAAATTAGAAAACATAGAAAAACTAGAAACTATGAACAGTCAGCAAAAAAACAAGAAAACACAAAAATCAATGCAAAAAATTGCCTCTATCAGCAGAGTTTCGCGCAAAATTCTTAACAGTCTGCGCGAAAAAATTTTATGGCTCACACAAAATTATATTTGGCTCGCGCGAAGAAATAGGCTCCGTGCGAAGTCTCACGCGCCCAGAAACTTTCTTGAGCAATACGGAAAGAATCTTCGCATGAAGATTTTGGATCCCGCACGAAAATGAACAGTCTTGCATGAAGATTCTTGAATCTATACGAAATAGTACTGATAGAGAACAAAAAAATGATTTAAAAAAATACAGGAAGAGGCTAGAAAAACTGATTTTTGAGCCCCACGGTGGGCGCCAAAAATCTATGCGTGAATATGTGGCCTCTGCTAACACACACACTTCAACATGGTCATTGTATGCAGATTCATCCCGGAATGAACATTGGATTGTTCATCCAAAAAATTTCCCTGCAAAGCAACCTGTTGCCTTCTATCTAAAGGGATTTTGCCTGTTAATATCCTCAGAATCAAGGTGCAAGCAACCAAACCCTCTAAGAACGAAGGATTTAAAGAAATGCAGCTAATCTATATGATTGTGCAGATTAATCTAGAATGAGAAATGCATTCTAATATAAGAACATGTAAAAGAAACTAGATTAATCATATGCATATTATGCAAAATGAAATTAAACTAGAAAATGAATATGAAAGTAGGGAGCCCAAATGAATGCACAATCCAGCAGCAATTCGATGCAAATTCTCATTTAACCTCTCCCAAAATGAAGAGATGGGGGTCTCTTAAATAGACTTTCCTGGAATCCATCAATGATTGAGATTGATTTCAATCAATGGTCAAGATTAAAGGTGAAGTTCAGTCATAAAGGAAGATTCCCAAATTAAAAGGAGTTAACTGATTTAATTTGAGTAAAATAAGGAGTTAACTGATTCAATTTGAGTAGAAAAAGGAGTTAATTGATTTAACTCATTTTTTATCAATAGTGAACTGAAAATTTCCTTTTTTGAACTGAAGAGAGATTTTGGTGAAATATTTAATTTAATAAAATGATATATGCTCTCATACTTACCTTTTCTATTTAATTAAATAATCCTTTAATTAATTAGAGACACTTCTTATTTAATTAAATAACTTCATTTAATTAATTAGGAATGGCTTCCCATTAATTAAATAACTTTGTTTAATTAATTAGAAGTACTCCATTTAATTAAATAATTTCGTTTAATTATTTAGAAATAGCTTTCCCATTAATTAAATAATTACATTTAATTAATCAAGATAGGTGTATTTATTAAATTAAATAAATTTAATTCCATAGTACATTAGCCTTAGGATATAATTTAATTTAATTAAAGTATAAATACTTTAAATTAAACTATAATTAAATTAAGTAGGTTTAATGCGACTAATATGAGTACGTACTATAGGAATTAAATAAGAAATATGATGAATGTAGATTTAGGTTTTCTGCTTTTGACAATTAAGTCAAGTAGCGAGTAGCAGAATGAGAATTGCCTATTAGAATAGGTCTTAGGATTGATCAAAAATAGACCAGAATTGGTTAAGATGTCAATGAGCTAATTTTGGGGTATTACATATATCATCCCTACTGGGGCATGTTGTAACTTTCTCATCAGTTATTCTTTGACACAACGCTCTAAATCACATTGTATCAAAGAGGGGCAAAATGTAGATGCTCAAAAATGGTTCGCATCTATGGTTTCATCACTTCTTCATACTAATTTGTCCCATTTTCTCATTCTAATAACTTCGATCTTTTGGCCAAATTGATCATACTTTATCATTTGTATCCTCTTTCACATCAATTTCATGTCATTTCAAAATCATTTCATATCAACTCAAAACCATTTCATATCAACTCAAAATGAGTCATAATAATCACAAAACATATCAAATATCAAAAATTAATCATCATCTATCCAATCCTAGGCATTGTTGTGGCTTTCAATGCCTTGGAAACCTATCAACCTATCAATCTTATCAATCTGACCTTAGTACTATCATGGCTCTCAATGCTAGGTCAAACTATCATTCGTGTCATCCAATCTTTGACATTGTTGAGGCTTTCAATGTCGGATCATGGCATTATCAACCATTTTAATAATAGTGATAGTGTCTGTCGATATTATTATGATCAAACCTTTTCAATCAATTTTGATCCTGTAGCATTTACAATGTTGGTTAAATGTTACATATCAATCAATTCATGTCATGTGTCCTTAGCATGTTATCAATTTCAATCAATCAATCAATTTGACCATGGCTTTGGTCTACCTATCATCATCCTATTCAATTCATATCATTATCACATCTTCATCAAAGGGTACTGTCACATTTATTTAATCAATTTTGGCCAATCATCTACTAATTTTCTCTATAGGATTAAATAACCCATAATTTAATCCTATTATTCTTTCTAATTATTCTTCCTAATTATCATCCTCAATTAATTAATTTTATTAATTAATTGGTTCATCATCCACAAACCATGGAAATTTGCAAGTTCCTAAGTTCCATTTTCCATCATTAATTCCATTTTTTACTAATTCTTATTTTGTGGAATAAAAGGATTTTCAATTCAAATATTCCATAAAGTATTGGCATCATCATGACACTTGGGTACGCCACCTCATGGATTCTCCTTTGACACTTGGCTAAGATATGAAATAATCCAATATTCTTATTCCCTTACGCACGTCCATATTTGGCTTATTTGTCATAGATTCTGGGCTTTAAGTGGGATTGAGGTGTCTTATGATGCATCATAGATTCTCTTCCACATTTAGCCAAGTTTGACTTTCATGTGTCATAGAATCCTAGATTTGGCATCTTTTGTCATATGCATCATGGATTCTCAAAGGAATCTCTTGCCACATCGCATATCTAAGGGTGACAAATCCAATGCTCTCATCCTCCATGCCCATTATAAAATAAGCATTCTTCCTCTCATTTCTGGTCCTAATTCTTGAGCATTTTTCAAGTCTTTAGCTTTTTAGTATTCCCACTCCATCTCTCATGTAAAATCATAATTTCAATTATTCTCATAGCATTATCACCATTATCATAGACTTTTGCTTCAATATTGTGTGCATTATAGGCAAGTTGGAGCTACATCACTTGGAGAAGAAAGGACATGGGAGCTACAAATGAAAGAAAGAGTTTTGTTTGCTTTCTTTATTAGTTTGGCTTTCATGGTAGACTAGTGGGTGCTAAAGTATGTTGATTGAGTTTATGAATTCTCATAGTATGTTATGCATTTAACCCATTTTCTAGGTACTACAAGTGGACCTAAAAATTCTGTGAAATCCTACATGGTAACATCAATTACTGATGTAATTCCTTTAGAGCAGGCCACTCTTTAGACAAGATCAAGGAGTGATAAGATCTAGATGATTTTTATGTTAAAACCCTCTAACAAGATCACACTAAAAATGTGCATGTAACCTTTAACAAGGTTGGCTCCTAGCAATGCTCACTACAATTCATATGTTAACCTAGTGATATATTACCTAGGTGAAATGTAATGTTCACCGAGTATGAGTTGGAAGAACAAGTTAAGAAAGATGATATTTGAGGCTAACTTATGGTGAAAATAAAAAATGTTCGAGTAGTTCAAAAGTGAAAGTCAAAGTTTGTTACAAGATCTATGGATGGAAAAATAGAAAGAAGATCTGATGATGGAGATTGAAGTAAGATAGGGATGAGAACAATGTTCAATGAAAGTTATATTTCCTAAATGACTAAATGCATTGAATCTGAGATGTATCGATGTGGTTAAGTGGCAAAAATAAATCTAGAAGCAGAGAGTTTGCTATTTAAGGAGATGTTCAAGCAAGTTTTTGGTTGCAAGTTAGTGATTGTGCAAAGTAAAGAGAAAGAAAGAGGAAAGGTGAACTAAGCAGAGAAGAAATAAGATCAAGAAGGGTTAGAGAAAAGTGAAAGTGTGAAGAAGTGAATCAACTAAATAGAGATTAGAGAAGGAGAAGATAGAGTATAACATAGATCTAAACAAGCAAAGTAGTGCTAAATCTTACAGATCATTTGACTATTACTTTCTTACCATTGCACCAGAAAAATCTCTTAACTGAGTGGACCTAACAATTCTATGAAATCCTACATGGTAACATTGATTAGTGATGTAAGTCCTTTAGAGTAGGCCACTCTTTAGACAAGATCAAGTAGTGATGAGATCTAGATGATCTTAACGTTAAAACCCTCTAACAAAATCACACTTAAAATGTGCATGTTACCTTCAACAAGGTTGGCTCCTAGTAGAGCTCACTACAATTCATATGTTAACCTAGTGATATATTACCTTAGTGAAATGTAATGTTCACTAAGTAGAGATGGAAGAACAAGTTTAGAAAGATGAGATTTGAGGCTGACTTATGGTAAAAAATAAAGAATGTTTGAGTAGTTCAAAAGTGAAAGTGAAAGTTTGTTAGAAGATCTATGGATGGAAAAATAGAAAGTAGATTTGATGATGGAGATTGAAGTAAGATAAGGATGAGAACAATGTTAAATGAAAGTTCTATTTCCTAAATGACTAAATGCATTGAATCTGAGATCTACCGATGTGGTTAAGTGGTAGAAAAGAATCTAGAAGTAGAGAGTTTTCTATTTAAGGAGATGTTCAAGAAAGTTTTTGGTTGCAATTTGGTGATCTGTGTGAAGTAAAGAGAAAGAAAGAGGCAAGGTGAACCGAGCAGAGCAAAAAGAATATCAAGTAAGGTTAGAGAAAAGTGAAAGTGTGATGAACTGAATCAACCAAATAGAGATCAAAGAAGGAGAATATATAGAAGAACAAAGATCTAAAGAAGAAAGGTAGTGTTAAAACTTATAGAGCATTTAATTGTTACTTTCTTACCATTACACCAAAAAATCCTCTTAACTAAGAGGACCTAACAATTATGTGAAATCCTACATGGTAACATCGATTAGTGATGTAAGTCCTTTGCAGCAGGCCACTCTTTACACAAGATCAAGGAATGATAAGATCTAGATGATCTTTATGTTAAAACCCTCTAACAAGATCACACTAAAAATGTGCATGTAAACTTTAATAAGGTTGGCTACTAGAAAATCTCACTTCAGAAGAGTGAAATTATTTGTCGATCCTAGGTAGTTTTTCCCTTTATAGGGTTTCCACGTTAAGTCATGGTGTCAAATATATGATTGTTTTTGTGTTGCAAGTTGATTTTTGAGGTATTTCCTTATTATTGCAACTCAGTAATAGTAAGGTAAAAGCTAAGTTATATTTTTGATACTCAATAATTATAAAAATAGTAAGATAATAGTTTGAAATGAAGTCATTACAAGGTTAATGTTTGTGAAGTTGTATTGGTACTAAAGTGTTTAGAAGGACTGTAGGATAACTGGACATAACTAATTTATCCCCCTCTCAGTTATGTAACTAGATCCATAGAAGGTTAAATCAATTCTTGAATGACCTACACTTGATAATGTGAGTGAGGTAAGACCATTTCATGGGTTGGCAAGTTTCAAGAGATAGTTCATTAAGAATTTCAGTTTAATTTGTAATGTTATGACTAAGACAATGAGAGGAGATAAAAAAGGATTTCAAGTGGACACATGTTGCTGATAAGAGTTTTGAGACTTTGAAACAAATGGTTCTTGAATCATCTATGTTGGCTTTACTTGATTTCAATAAAGTATTTCAAGTTAAATGTGATGCAAGTGGTAGTGTCATTGAAGATGTGTTGAGTCGGGATGATAAACTTGTTGCTTACTTGAGTGAGAAGTTAAATGATGCTAAAAAGAAGTATTGTATGCATGATAAAGAGTTTTATGCTATTGTTTAAGATTTGAAGAAGTAGAGACATTATTTTATTCCTACAGAGTTTGTGTTGTATAATGATCATAAGGCTTTATAGTATTTGGGAAGTCAACATAAGTTGAATTAGAGAAATATGAAGTAGGATAAGTACTTGAATTTTTTTTAACATAAGAGTGTAGTGTCTAATCAAGTTGTAGATGCATTGAGAAGAAGAAGATCTTTGTTAACTAAGACAAAGATTGAATCTCTTGGCTTTGATGAGATGAAGGATTTTTATGACATTGACCCTAATTTTTCTAAGGTGTGGAGAGAGTGCAAAGCACCAAATCTATCAAATCAACCAAGTAAGTATGAAGATTATTTTATTCAAGAAGGTATGTTGTTCAAAGGAATTTAATTATGTATACCAAGAGGATCTATGAGAGTTAATTTGATTAAGGAGAAAGATAGTGGTGGATTGGTTGGACATTTTGGTATTGATAAGACATTGAGTTTGCTTAAGGAGAAGTATTAGTGATCACAATTGTAGAAGGATGTTAAGAAGTTTGTAAGGAGTTAAGGAGTTTTTCAAGTTGCAAAAGGAGTAAGTCAAAATATTGGATTGTATACACCTATTTCAATACCTAAGAGACCTTGGAATGATATCATTATGGATTTTATGCTTGGCTGCAAGAGGACATAATTATGTATTTGTTGTTGTTGATAGATTTTCTAAAATCACACATTTCATACCACGTAAGAAGACATCTGATGTAGTGCATGTTGCTAATATTTTCTTTAGAGAGGTTGTTAGAATGCATGGATTAACGAGGATTATTATATCTAGTAGAGACAATAAGGTTGTTGATTATTTCTAGAAGACTTTGTGGAAGAAGTTGGATACTAAGTTGAAGTTCAGTTCTACATTTCATCCATAGACTGGTGGACAAACAAAGGTTGTGAAAAAAAGCTTGGGTAATTTGTTTAGATGGTTAGTTGGGGATAAATCAAGTAACTGAGATTTAGTGTTGGCACAAGAAGAGTTTGCGTATAATAATTTTGTGAACATGAGTACTAGAAAGATACCTTTTGATATTTTTATTGGGATGAACCTAGAGGTTGTGTGGATTTCACAATCAAAGTTTGGATTCATCTCAGGTAGTTACACACTCATGATTTAGGAGAATCATTTCTTTTCAACTCTAGTTATCTGATGTAGGAGTATCTTGGGTTGTATTGATATCCTACTTGGTAGATGTGTGCTTGGTTATACTTATGAACTTTCTTGGTGACTTTGGTGTTGGTTGGCTCGGTGGAGGTGATTTTCCTTCATTCATCGAGTGTCTCAAGTTCTTCTTTCACCAAGTGTTTATGTTCTGTATTCACCAACTGCCCTAGTGACCTTGTTGTTGTTGTTTGGTGATGTCTTTACACTGAGTTTTTTGTTTGGTTCTCATTTTTGAGTTAACTTGTGTATTTTATTTGAGGTCATAATTTAATTGCTGAGTGTTTATGTTCTATATTCACCAACAATCCCAATGACCTTGTTGTTGTTGTTCGGTGATGTCTTTTCACTAAGTTGTTTGTTTGGTTCTTATTTGTGAGCTGACTTGTGTATTTAATTTAAGGTTGTAATATAATTGGACCAATCATTGGGATGTGTGTAGACCATTATGTGGTCAACCTTCTCTATATGATGATCTAGAACCTTCTATAAGTTGATTTAGGAAGTATAAGTAGAGGGTATTTATCTAGGTCTAGGAGTTCAATAGGAATGAGAGGAGGAATTAGAACATACAAAATGAGATCATGGATCTCACATGTTGGAGTTTATTTTCCTGTTTATTTGAATCTTTGTATTGGTCATAGCCTAGAAGGCCTCACAATCAGACATGTATGATGAAAATTTGATGAACGAATGAAACATTTATGGTTCTCTCTCCCTTTTGGCATTGTCTCTTCATGATTTTCTTCTGTTGTGTTAACTATACAGGGTGGGTTGATTGCTAGTTGTGCCTTTGGCCCTAGTTTTCATTTATCCTTGCATCACCAAGGCTAATAAAGAACTAAAAAAGAGGGACAAAGATCAAGGCCCTATCTAATTTCACTTGAATACAATCATCCCCCAGTCTTCAGTTAGACCAAGTAAACTCAGCTCCTTTGAGATCCACATCAATAAGGGATAGGTCATTGATGAAGCCCATAAGATCCATCTCACTATATAGTTTAGTAGTAGATCGACCCCTTTTTTCATTATCCTTAAGAGGGGTATTAAAGTCTACCATAATAATCCATCTATTACTTTGCAAAACATCATTAATACTCTTTATTCTATCCTAGTATCTAGCTCTTCCCATCTTTGTATTGGTAACATACACATTGGTAATAATCCATAAATCTTCTTATTTAACATTGATGCACTTAACAAACATAATATTACATTTTCATACATAACCTCACCTTTGATTTTAGAAGCATTCCACAAAACTATAAGTTTTCCTAAGGCCCCATTCGAGTTAGACCCTACCACCATAATTTTTTTAAACTTTTAAATATTCTCCACTCTTTCCTTTGTCATTTTAGTTTCTTGAATGAAAACAATATTTGGCATGTGATCTCTGATCAAGTTTTTCAAGACATCTCATTTGTGTGGCTCATTAAGGCCACAAATATTCCATGATATCACTTTCATTTTTTCTTGAGAGAACAAACTTCCTAGATGGTTAGTTGGGTGCCATTCACAATATTCCTACATGCCTCCTCATCTCTAATCAAGTAGGCCTTTCTCTACATGGTATTCTTGGTTTTGCCTCCACATTCTTTTTTTTTGCACTTCTCATGGTAGTTGGAGAAGAAAAGGTGAGGGATATATGTTATTCTTTTTTGGGGGATTTTTCTTGGAGATAGTTTTCTATTCCTATTCAATAGTCACATTCCCTCCTTCACATTGCATAAATAAAAGCTCCATATTTTGAGGTAGAGGGAAATCCAAGGTCCTTTCCTTCTTGCCACCAACTAGCTCAAAGTTATGGACATTAAATCCTTGTAAACTATTACATGGTTGAGCACCCTCAAAAGGGATAACAACTAATGTTACACTTTCCATAAATTCACCATTAAGGTGAATTTCCCCTTCCTCCAAAGACTAGTCATGTGCAGAGTCAAGAACAATAGAGATATTATCCAGATCCTATTGAACAAAATTTGATGAGTCATCCTCATCCTAGGCTTGAAAAGTATCCACCACATTCTCTTCCCCTTTCTAGATCTCTTTGGGAGTGGGAGAAACCACCAAACCATCCAAGTTTTTTGGGTTCCTACCATTGTTGTCATTCAGGAGCTTCAAAGATCCTTTACCTTCTGCATTTCATTCCCAACTTTTTCTCGCTTATTCATATCAGGAACTTCCTTTTCAGGGTCCTTGCCCTTATCAACAACATCATTATCTTGTTAGACCCTACCTTAATAAAGGTAGGGAAGTAATGTTTTCGATAGTGGCATCCAATTAATTTTCATGTGTAGGAGATTGTACAATTTAAAGGTTTAGACAAGATTATTTTTTAAAACTATTTTTGAAGTAATATTTCTTATTTCTAGTTGGCTGAAGACAATTTTCCCAGGGGTTATTTTGTTTTTTCAATACAAAAAGTAACAAAAAAATTTAAGAAGATAATTCTACATTTATTGTATTGTCACAAGATAATTCTACATTTATTGTATTGTCACATGATTCAGAAAATTCTAGAACAATAAAGAAAATGAATGGCTTTATCAATCTCTACCAACTAACTTGTCTCAACTCCCAAGTCTAACTATGATTTTCCCACCACGTCGAAATGTTGGGAGGAGACTATTCCTACTAGACCTTTCAAAAAACTATGATACAAATTCTAGAAAATTATTTTCATAGCAATCTCAAAATTATGATAAGATTTTACAACTGGTTTATGCAAATATACTTATTAGATTATTTGTAGAACTAAAGAGAAAACTATTTTAAAAAACCCTTACTACTATGTATAAGTTTCAGACTGAAATAGAATGTCTTTCCCCAATCAAGGTTCTTCTTTGGATTGTGAAATATCATCTTGTTGGTCCATTAAAACCAGACCCAAAAAGATATGGTAAAGCCCTTTGACCAAAATGCATATAATTGACCATCTTGAAACAAGTGCACAATACATATCTCACCTGCCTCCTACAAAGCCAAAACAACAAAGCCTTGGAAACAAAAATCCACCAAAAATTCGAAACAAACTCTTCAACAATCATGTAGAATGGGAGCATAATTAACTTTTGGTAATTACCTATTTGGTGCAAGGTAGGATTTTAAATTTTTTTTCTTTAATCCCTCCATTAAACGTGTCATTTTTCTCTTCACCATCTCAATCTTGGATGATGGAACTTTCTTTGGAAACTATTGTCACAAACGCTTGCACCCTTGCCTAAATTTTTTACCTAAAGGCAACCTTGTGAGACATGGAAACAATCTCCAAGTTGTGGGACTTGAACTATGAGATTGAGTCTTTGGAGAAGGCCAACTTCCTTACTATCAGGGTGCACGAGTGAACCCACAATAATGGGTTCCACTTTAGTGGGATGAATGAAAATGAAAAAAATTGCAAAATGAGAAATTGATTTTACCATATGTTCACACGAGCACACTTATTGTGTTCGCACGGACACACTTATTGTGTTCGCGCGGACATATTTCGTATGTTCGCACGAACATATTTCGCACAAACATGATTTGCATGTTCACATGAACATACGTTTGCACGAACATGGTAAACGTGTTCGCATGAACACCATGTTTGCACGAACATGCAAAATCACAAAAATTTTAACCTTTTTTTCAATTTTTTTTTTTTGCTCTTTTGACTGCCATAATTGCAGGAGAATGATCTCCTACTATAAAATAAAAAATGTCAAAATGTGCTACTCGGAGCAAGATTTTCAACGACTATAATTTTAATACATAATTTAATCATTAAGACTTTCAAATATAAGTTTAACTCATTATAGGTTCATTACCGATTGAAAATCAACCGACTTTGACACCTCGAGAAAATTAGTAAATTAGGTCAAATTTTTTTTGAAAAATATGGAGGAACTGGCTTATTGAGATACCTTTCTATTCAAAAAAAAAATGGTTTATGATAAATTGACTTCAAATTATTTATGTCAAATGAAACATATGTTTGAATTACAGTTCATGTCACTTCACAACTTCATAAACTATACAATATTCAACCAAAATAAATCAAACCAAATGCATCCTCTGGATATTGATGTTACAAATCTAACGTTGAAAGAATTACTTCATTATCATTTCTAGAAAAAAGGTTATGTGTGTCAAACGGATTGTCACTTTTTAAAATATTGAATTTTATTATGTACCACTTTTCGGTGGAGATTAAAAAAATTGACATAAATAATTTTTTTTTTAGATTAAAAAAATGGTTACAAAGTAGGAACAAAGTACTCAAAATCACTAGTTTATGTCATCTTGAAATTATTTATAGTTTTGGAGATATAGTCACTTGAACATGACATTTGTTGCAAAAATATTGATTTCAGTGTCAAAATTGGTCAAAAAGTGGAACCCATTATTGTGGGATCACCCACACCTAACTACTCGTTGAGAGGAAAAGGGATAAGGAATGCATGAAAGAAAACTACCTAATCTAGTCTAAAGGGAGTGATACACCAAAATAGTTTGTTCAACCTTATTTCAGCCTAACAATGCAGTATTCATCAATATATCCCCAAGATACATTAATTCAACCTTTCTTTCAATCCAATAGCCACAAACAAATCCAAAAGAAAATGAAATGTTGCCACGTGGAATGCTCCAAGAAGGTTGACAAGTCAACATGGAATGGTAAGCAAACTGAAAGACAAAAGGTGGTGAAGTTGTGCTAGTAGGTAGTCAACAATCAACATAAAGTTAGAAGGTTAAAAAGGCCATCAGAATGTTTTGTTATCATTGGACTGTGTGGTAAAGCCAAAGGTGGAATTTTTTTTACTTGCTGATATATCTAATTTGGCACATTGAAAGCATGGAGAAAAGTATCTCTTTAATGGTGAATCAACCTTTTGATCATCTGCAACCACTTTCATCATTCTCCATGCCACTTTAACATAAAAACATTCAATTTTTGCTTTGTGGTTATCCATTTATCTAGTTATGCATTAATGGCCACTGTTTATGTCTTCTCATGGCTATTTTTTGGTGAAATGTATGATTTTCCTACATCTAAATGTGTACTAGGATTAGATCTTCTTTAGATTTATAGTGATTGTTCTCTACAACCTTAAACATAGTTATTGTGATTTGCCTTAGGGGAGAAGCTATTTGAGTTAAGCTTGAACTATAAAAGCAAATTTTGTAAACCTTCTTAGGGTTAGCCTTTTTCTAATTCATTAGTATTGCATTTTATGCTTTGTTACTATAATTATCCTTTTTTTTATGCACGAATGTATTATCTACCTTACCTCATTCTCCCTTTAATATAAGTGCAAAACTTCCTTGTCTTTGTTGGTGTTTTGTCGTCTATCCTTCAATTTGCATAACAATATCTATTTTACCTTGAATGTTATAGAGTGAAGTTCCTTCCTTATAGCATTTAATTTGGTTTCTGATATGTTTGTGGTTGTTGAATTGAAACAAATATTAAATCAGTGTATCTTGGTAATATGTTGATGAATAGTGCATTGTTAGGCAGAAATAAGGTTGAACAAATCATTTTGGTGTATCACCCCCTTAAGACTAGATTAGGCAGTTTTCTTTCATGCATTCCTTCTCCCTTTTCCTCTCAAAGAGTAATTAGGTGCACCCTGATAGTGAGGAAGTTGGCCTTCTCCTGAAACTCAATCTCACAGTTCAAGTCCCACAACTTGGAGATTGTTTCCATATTTCACAAGGTTGCCTTTAGGTAAAAACATTAGGCAAGGGTGCAAGCTTTTGTGACAACAATTTTTGGCACACCCAGTGGGACTAATATTTGAACTTTTCTAGGTTCATTGGTGTCAAGAACAAAAATTCAAATACATGTTGAGAAGATAGTGCTGCTCTCAATACTCCAGGCCTTCAAGAGGCTCTTTTTTACCAAGTACTTGGTGACTCTATTATACAGTACATCTAGTTTCAGACCAAGTTGTTATGATTCATGCCCAAGGCTCATACAAGAGAATCTTCTAGAAGTAATTTTCAATACCATGAACTTTCATTTTCAAACCCTAGGAGAAAGAGAAATAGGTTATCTCTCTCATCAATTAGGAGTGCAGCAGTAGCACATACACTTGCAAGATCTCTCTCTACTCGTCCTGTTGATAGATCACAGCCTAGGTTGCCATCTTTTCATTTAAATAGGTCAATATTCTACATGGCCCAACCTATAGCACATGTATTTTCCATCTTTAATAGTGGGAGTCCTCTCCTATTAGCTCAAAGACATGATATCCCAGTGTTAACTCTCAAAAGTATACTTGATTTCACTAGTGAAACTTCCATCTCCCCTGTAGAACATATTCAAGAGATTTCAAATATTTTCAATATACATGGTATTATAGAGGATGATGTTGTTCTTAGGATGCCTTCTTCATCACTAAAAGGAAAAGCCTTATAATGGTATAGGGGTTTACCACACAATTTAATTACTGATTGGGATAGGTTAGGAGCAGGACTTTGCAAACACTTTGAAGGTAAAAGTGGCCATTTATCACTTTTGGAGGAGCTAACAAATATCAAAAGAGTACTCCATGAATATATGACTGATTTTAATTACAAATTTTAGAAGACATGGGATAGAATACTTGCTTCAATAAAGCCCAATGCTTTCTTGTATTACCATGAGCCTTTAATAGTGATATTGCTACCACTTTACAATCCATGGGGAGGAGACACCTTACCTGATGCCTATGAAACTACCATAAAGGTAGAAAATATATTGATACAAGGAGGAAAGTTATCTCCATTGCCTTTTTTTCCTGACATGCTTAATCATTAGCCTACTATAGCCCCTATCCCTACCACATCTACAAGTTAGCCCCTTGCTATTGTCCCTTAAGCCTCCACATCTTCAAATGGAAATAGATGAAATCAAAGATATGATGCAATCCATGATGCAAAATATAGACAAGAAGTTGTAGGGTTGAGAGAAGAAGCTAGAGGATAGCTTCTCAATGATACATAAGATGAGCACCAAGGTGGTGACCCTAGAAAGGCAACAAGCTCAAAATAATAAGTCTCCCCAACTTCAATATCAAGGTCCCATATGTAATAGGCCTCCAAATCAAAACTAGGGTCATGTTCCATTTCATCAGAATAGACCTATTGGAAACATTGCTACAAATGCAAATACATACTGAAATAGGGCTTTAGTCTCCCAGAGTAATATGTTCAAGATCAAGATTTCTACCCTTCTTGTAACTATTCCTATGGATATTGTATGTGTCAGAGGGCAGAATCATTCCTAACACTAACTACACAAGAGCAAGTAACAGGACAACAATATAATATTAGTTAACCTATTGATGCTTCTCATCTACAACAGCAAGGTGATTGTTCTTCCATGAACCATCATCCAGAGAAGCATTGTCATACTAACCATGATGCCATAGCTCATAATACTAGAAGTAAGTGAAGAGTTGTTGGAGATGTTAAACCCCCACCAATTCAAGCTTCAACTTCAAATGTTGCTCCTCATGTGCCAATGACGATTGCACAATCTAATGTTGCTCCTCAACAGAGGCAAGATATGAGCAACAAGAAGTATATTGAACCTCAGACTTCTCAAATTTAGCCACCTATCAATGCAGCTCCCAAGGCTTCATTCAAAGTACCTAATACTCCTTTCAATGTTGTAGAGAAAATGAAAAAAACTAATGTTAATATCTCCATATGAGATGTTGTTGCTACTATACCATCATAGAAGAGGCTACTACAACAAGAGCTAGAGAGAATAGAGGTGAAAGATCGGCCACCTAGGGAGGATAATGCAACAAGATTGATGCAACCAACAAAAGAAGGAGAAATAAATAAGAAAAATAGACCTCCTACCTTTAATGTTTCCTTGATCATAGGAGATAAACTAGTCCATACTTGCATGATTAATTCAAGGGCTAGTAGTTCAGTAATGCCTAAATGTATAGCTAACCTTCTTGGTATTAAGATGTCCTTCAGTTAGATGGTAGCTTTGTCAAGATTGTAGGGATCCTAAAAAATGTGGAGATGGCATTGCATACTTTCCTTGGTTGTACTATAACCCAAGGCATATCGGGAGCTAAGGTTAAGCCTTATTTTTCCATTTGTCTTTCTAGAGACTTCACTGCACATAGGAGGTCACATTCTAGCATATTGGTCCTATATGTTCTTTAGGACAAGATATGGAGCAAGAGCTTCCTTAAGAGCAGAGCCTCTAGCCCTTAATCATATAGAGACTTATACTCCAAGCCCTATAAACATGAATTGTATAATTAGGGAGGAGGATGAAGGATACACATCTCATGAGCCTGCCACTTCCTTGGCAGAGGTGCCTGATTATCTTTCAAATGAGTGGGCCACTGCTTATCAGTTTGACCCAGTACAAGAAGCCCTAGAGACAGGCCTTGGCACATATTACATATTAGAAAAAGATGCTCCTATTCCTAATCTCATAAAGAAGGAAGAAGATACTGATGGATTGTGAAGCATTTTCTTTGATGGCTCAAGAAGTAAGAATGGTTTAGGGGTCAGTCTCATGCTCATTTCCTCTTAATTGGAGAAATATCATTTCTCTTATAGGCTCCAATTCTGCTACATTAATAATGTAGCAGAGTATGAAGCTCTAATCCAAGGTCTCCAACTTGCACAAAAGAGAGGAATCAAGGCTCTAAGGGTATTTAGGTACAATGAGTTGGTTGATAATCAAGTAAGAAGCCAAAATATTACCAAGAACAATTTTCTAAACATCTAAACACAAAGTTTGGGATTTTCTTGAGGATTTTCAAGCATTTAGTATTCAAGGTATTCCTAGAAGAGAAAATAAACATGTTGATAGACTTGCAGCAATAGGAGCTCATTATGATGTACCAGAACATGTTAAGGATAACAAAGAACAACACATCAAATTGGTTGTAAGGCTTGTTGTCCCTGACAACTACACAAATTGGCAAGTATTTGATTCTGGTGTACAAATTGTCAATTTTTTGCAAAGTGAAGTAGAATTTTCTCAGAGGAACCAATCTAGGTTACAAGGCTAGTATGGTGATCAAATCATGAACCTCAGTTCAAACAAGTTACCTAAAGGCCTAATCACTTTGGAGAGTATCTTCAACCCTGATGATCAAGCAAGGAGTAAAGGCTCAAACCTGGCTACAAAAAAAGATGATCACATACCAGTTGCAATTACTGATGGAAAGACTCTCAGTTTGGGAAAGGTATGCTCTAAAGTTGAACAAGAAAATTTTGTTCATTTATGTCAAGAATTTAAATGTTGTATTTGCATGGATGTATGATGATTTAAAGGGTTTTAAGCCAAGTTTGTTTCAACATACAATATATTTAAATAGTGATGCAAAGTTCATTATGCAAAAGCAAAGGTCAATCCCAAAGTTGAGCCTATGATGAAAAAGGGGTTATCCAAGCTAATAGAGGTTAACGTTATCTTCCTTATTAAGCATTCTTTTTGGGTATCCAACCTTGTTCCTGTTAGGAAGAAAAATGGGGAACTTAGATTATGTGTAGATTTTAGAGACCTTAATAGGGCTTCTCTTAAAGATCATCATCCTCTCCCTTCCATGGAATAGATCTTGTCCAAGGTTAGCGAGTTTGCAAGATTTTTCTTCCTAGATGGGTTTTTAGGATATAATCAAGTGTTAGTCCAAGAATCTGATAGATACAAGACTTCCTTCACCACTAAATGGGGCACTTATGCCTATAGCAAGATGCCTTTGGGACTAACTAATGCAGGTTTTACTTTTCAAAAGGTAATGGAGATGGTCTTCAAGAATATGATTGAGAAGTTTATTTTGGTTTACCTTGATGACATAACAGTCTACTCCAAGAATGTGGCAGATCACTTTGGTCATCTGAGGCAAGCAGTCATCAAATCCAAGGAATATGATATGTCATTTAATCCAAGCAAGTGTGTGTTTGCCACCAGTCAAGGGAGGTTTCTTGGACATATTGTGTCTAGAGAGGGCTTAACCATTGATCCAAAAAGAAAAAAGGCAATCTTGGCTCTCCCACTTCCTACTCATAAGAAAGGGTTGCAAAGCTTCCTTGATAGAATCAACTTTGTAAGGAGATTTATTCCTAATCTTGCTATGATGGTCAAGCCTCTTACAACCACGCTAAAGAAGAATATGATCTTCACCTAGACTAAAGAAGAGAGGGCTAGTTTTGAAGAGATTAAGAAATCAATAGCATCATCTCCTACCCTTACCAATCACAACTTTAATAAGGATTTTATTCTCTATACCCTTGGAGGTGAGTCAAGCATCTCAGTTTTCTTGACTCAATTAAATGATACCGATGAAAAACAACCTATAGTTTTTTTCAATGAAGGGCTAAAAGATTATGAAGATAAGTGCAGTTATGTGGAAAAATAGGTCCTCTATGTCATAAGGGCTTTTGTTGGTGTAATCAAATATTCACTAATTATACTTAAGCTTACTTAGGATAATGCATTGGATAGTAGTTTTTGATTAAGACACTTAGGAGTTTGCACCTCAATTAAACACATGGTGTAAGAGAATTCCACTCTAGGTGGTCATAGTTGTTATCTCATTCCACCTTTAGTGTACTTATCACATTATCATAATCATCATCACACATACTTCATTGCATAATGGAGGATGATCCACCTTTGGTGGACATGTGGTTCCACCTTGTGTGGGTGATAGCTTATCTTCTCCTTATCATTGTCTCTTATCGCCTCCCCTATATAAGGAGGCCTATTATGTACATTTCAAATCAATCCATTGGATGTCAATTAAGTCCATTATCAATAATAGCACTATTGCATCTTCATGCAATTGTCTTGCCAATCTCTTGTGGAAGTTATCTTGGTCTTTTATTTGATCCTGAAGGTGTTGTAGAGGCACCTAAAACTCTAACAAGGTATCAGAGCTCTCATGGTGTGAAAACCTCTTCTCAATAAGTGCACAATCTTGGCTTGACTCACTGATGGTGCAACATTTGGCAATTTGGACATCACAATTTGGAAGAGATTTTAGGAGTCCTATTTTGTGGCCTTCTATTGAGGTGAAAATTGGAGCTTGCTAGTGCAAATCAAAGGTTGGCATCATATAGAGGAGGTCCAAAAATCTCTAAATTAAATTTTGTTTCATCCAAATCGGACATTTGAAGCCAAATCTAGAGCCATTTGATTTTTGAAGATGTGACAGTGGCGATTCTAAAAAAATAATTTTAGAGGTGATTTTCAAACAGCAATATCTCCCTCATACATAGTTCTTTTTCCGATAATTTTTTTTTGTGTTGGGGTAGAATTTCATAATCTACACAGTGGTGTAGGTAATTTTGGATCTTTGTCTCTGAAATTTTTTGAGAATTGCAAATTTCATTTTCTACAACATTCAAGGCTCTATTTGGGCACATTCGATAACATTTTCAAGTGCAATTTTTTTTGAAAGTGCATAATTTTTCCTCTACTTTCCATATCTATAATCAGATTTTAGTGATGTGGAGTGGGCATACCACTTTTAGAAATAGGTCCTTTTTGGCTATATTTGCACTTGGTGAATACTTGGATTGTAATTTTCATAATTGAATCACTAATTTGAAGGAGTTATCAATTGATTTCAATCATCATTTGGTTTTATTATGGATTTTTTAAAAGTTCCATTACTCATTCCATATAACTATCATGAATGGAAACAAGTAGTTTCTAATCAGTTGATGAGAATTGGATTGCTTAGAATGATTATTGGACAGGATCTAGAACTAGCTACAAGTGTTGTAGAAAGAAGGAAATGGTTTGATAGAAGGGATAAAGAACTTGGCTCTCTTAGATCTACCATCTCCAATGATTTGTTATATCGTATTGCATCCTGCACACATCCTCATGATGCCTGGACTACATTGGAAGGAATCTTTGGTAAACCTAATAGAATAAGAAAATTCAAATTGGAGAATGAGCTTATAAGACCATGTGATTTTGACAATATTCAAGACTTTTTTCTAAGTTCAATTCCATTAGATTGGAGCTTTCTAATTGTGGCATTACTAAAGATGATGAGCAATTGATATTATCTATTCTTTCCAAGCTAGTTCGTAAATATTCAATCTTTGTTTCCACATTCTATTCTACTATGGATGCTCTTGGTAGTGCATACAAAATGCCTTCTCTTGATGAATTTGTAGCTCAGATTGCAAGGGAACAAACAAAGTTAGCACACATTGGTCAATTGAAGCCTTTAAAGCATCAAGCATTGGTTACAAATGACTCCTCTCCAGAGGCTCCCAAATGGTTACAATTGTTGCCTATCTGCACCATCATCATTTTTGTTTTAGCATCTCTGTTCCTGCACTTTTGGTGGTTCCATAGAGTAGAGGTTTTTCTAAGCATTTTTACGCCTAGGAAAAAGAACCAAAAAAGTTGATTTTATTTTTCTCATAGTTAAGGTTCAAATTTTTGAGATTTTTGGATTACTAATCAAATTGGCTTTTGTAGCTTTGCAGGTTGGAGCATCTACGAAACCACTAACCATGTTTCTTGCAGGTTCTCCTTACATGGTTTAATGCTCTTGAAAAATGAACTTGAATGTTTAAACACTTGTCTTTGAATGCATGTCACTAAAATGAACTTGAATGTTTAAACACTTGTCTTTGAATGTATGTCGCTTAAATCAATCTTGAATGCCATGGATTAAAGTCAAATTTTTCTTGGAACGCATGCGTAAAACAACAAACACAATCTTGAATGCAAAAGGTCAATTAATCATTACAATATCTCACACTTCATCTTTTGGGGCATAAAAAGAATCCAGATTTTAGAAACTTTCGAAGTTATAAAAACCAAATAAAGACACTTTGAGTGAGTTTTTTGTTGGACTCACCTCCTTTAATCACCCATCATTCTAACCATTGGTTGCAATCTCAACGCCATATATGGGGATGGGTCTACCTAAGAGGGTGTTAAGTGCTCCACAATATTCAAACTCCACTTGTGTTTTTATTAGTTTTTCTAAGTTAGAAAATTCTTTGAATGCACATTAGTCTCACTAACACTTCATTTGGGCATAAAAAAATTTGAACAAATCTTGACGTGGAGGGCCTCCAGGCACGCGCTTGAAATCGAATTTCACACATCTTTGTTTTGGGCTTAAAACAAACTCACACTCAATCTTGAATGCCTTAAAAGAAAAATCAATCGATACTTGACGTGGAGGGCCTCCGGGCACGTGAGTTTACTTTTGTTGACCCTAAATCTTCTTGGTGTATTCATTCTTTGATCAATTTTACTTTTGTTAATGCTTCAAGTTGGAATTGAACATTTGCATCCTAAACATGTGTCTTTGCAAGGTCTAGATTAGAAAACTTAAATGTCAATTGGAAAAGAATTCTGTCTTTTAGCCCAAGATCATCCAAGTCTTCTCTCCCCTTGTCGTCTTTCAAGGCCATCTTGGGTGCATAAGATTAGGATCCAAAATCTTGTTTAAGTTTTAGGAGGCCTACTTGGGGATTTCATCACCCCTTGGGATGACCTCAACTCCAACGTTCCGACAGAGTATAAAGATTGGGAGGTGAATCCAAAGACACCTCTCTTGGAATCAAGATTTTGTCACTCGGGCTAAGCCTCAAGGAACTTTATACCCTTGAGAAGTGAAAGAGGAGAAGTGGGTTACTGCTCCTCTCGACTGTGTGACATCTTTTTGGTTTCATCTATGGATTTGGGCCTCACGTACCTTAGGTATATCGAGGACTTCCTAGCTAAACCAACTGTCAGCCTTGCAGACAACCATCTAGGGTGTTAATGTGTTTGAAGTGACTGATCAAAACATTTGTAAAACATACACACTCCTTGGTGCAAGTATCACATTTGGAGAATCAAAAATTTCTATCTGGTTATTCCTATCTATTGCTTGATTTTTTATTTGTTGAATGAATGTTTGCCAAACTTGTTCAATCCTAGCTTAGGGCATACCTAGTGTAGTCACTTCCTTTTTCAAAAGATTAAACAAGTCAAAGCAAAACAATCGAGATCTCTCAAATCCAAGCAGATTCAAGAATTTATGTCAGAACAACCCAAACCCAAATAGAAGTTTCACAAAGCCAAACTCAAGCCATCTCAGGTATACCAAGAAATTTCAACCAAGAAAAAGGAAGTAACACCAAGCCCTCGAATTGCCAAACTCCACAAAGCAAAAGACAAAGTTGCGGACGAAGCCCATCAAGATGCCTAGTTAGATCATACTATCAAATTTAGCAACCATCCAGGAGTTAACCTTGCTTATGCCTTACCAACTAGGCATGATTTCTATGATTAGACCCCCTTGTTTCTCCACATCTTCTTGCACAAGCTTCACTTTAGAGTCATCTTTGTAGGTAAGCCAACCATCCTTAGTCATCCCCTTAAGCATTTTAGCTCATCCATCTCATTTAGATCTTTGCCTTAAAACTAAACCAAATCCCCTCAAACCTAGCTAGCATCCCAAAAGCCTAATTTCTCACATCCAAGCCTTCAAAATTGTTGTCACCTTGCTAAGATTCTACTATTCCTACCATCTTGCAAATCCACCAGCCTCACCAAGGTTATCCCCTTTGATAGAGCTTTGTCTAGGGTAATCTAGCTTTGTCACTTGTTATCCCTCATCACCTTGAGCTAAAGTTTGGGATCCACAAGTGGTCAATCTCGTGTTTTTCCTGAAGGATCATTAGTCTATCCTTAAGTTGACACAATCACCACCAAGCTTGCACATAGGAAAGCAGACCTTTCATGCTTTGGCAACATATCTTTGAAGTTAGAATCCCCAACCCAATCCTCCTTAGGTTTTTCATATAGCTTTGCCTCAACCTAGGAAATCATTTGCATAGAAAAGCCTTCCCCCTTTGCATTCATCAACATTGTTGCATCTCATCCCTAGGAACATTCTGCATTTTCATGCCTCCCGTCACTCACTTAGCCAAGAAGAAGAAGGAAACAATGGAGCCCTATCATTTGGATCAAACAACATCACTCCCCTTGAGCACTCAACCATCCTTCAGCCTAGAGAACACTATACCATCACCTACTGGCATTGAAGCTTTCATGAACCAACTAGGAAATGCAGTATTGGTGAACGCCATTATAGACAAGAACAAAGAAACAATCATGGCTAACTTTTGAAGGGACAACATAGGAGCCTTCGACTTTGGAAGACCTCCTCCCTTATCAGATCCATCTCACCTGTTGTTTGGACAACTCCCACCACCCATAGGCTCTTATGATTCAAATTATCCTCAATATGTGCCAAAAGAAGAGCCTCAACCCACCCCATATGATCCAACAGACCCAAACATACCAGCCTCCACTCAAGTTGAAATCTCCCTTCCGTAAGCCAATCCAACCACCACCACTCCACCATTGGTCCATACCACTCCATCCCAAACCCACTTTGCCCAAAACACCTCATCATTCACCCCCTTCACTATTGTTGTTGCTGCTCTCCAACCCAACCTTCCAAATCCACCCATCTACCAAATTAGTGCTAGCATCTTTGGCCAACCTCAGCAATATACAACCAGGATGCCACCCATGGGGCCAAGTAATCAACCTTTCATCACCCCCAGCTTGTTTACCTCAGCTCAGAGCATAATTCCATCATTTCCACTAGGTCCTTGGAGCTTAGTTCCATCAGCCACAAATCCACAAGCTACTGCCCTCACTCCACAAAGCTATCAAACCCCACAAGCTACTACCGATGTTCTGCCAAGCTCTCAAGTGACCCAAGCTCATGCCACCACTCTACCAAGCTTTCAAATCTAGCCACCAAGCTATCAAACCCCATCAGTTCCATTTCCAAGCTTTCAATTCCCACCAACTAATCCATTACCTCCTATTACTAACTATTTTTCTATGCCACTTCTAGGAGGAAATCCACTACCACCAACCACCAATTACTTGGCCTCTTTTGCCATGCATCTACCTTCCCAAATGGGGGCACAACCCACATATATTGGTCAAACTCCTCAAATCCAAAGTCAAGTTCCACAAGCTCCCCGATCCTTTCCCCAAGCTTCACAACCATCTTATACCTTACGCCCACAAAGCAATCCATTTATCCCACAGCCAGTTTATGTTCCTCAATCCCAATCCCAAATCCAATATCAATAGCAAGCCTCACAACACATGCAACAATATGTGCCCCCTCCACCTCAGCAACCCATCATCCACCATTCAGTTGCCCAAGCCATGTACAATCCCTACCAGCCCATACCTCAAAGCCATCCATATTCCATTGCCCCATCTAGCACATACCTACCTCGGGGCACTCCTACATTGGGGGCACCCCAGCCATCACCCATTAATTCAGAATGGGAAGCCATGAAGACAGCTTTGAAGAACATCCAGGAAGGAAATGATCCAAAAACCTTCAAGTTTGAGAATGTGTGTCCTTACCTGTTGACAGAGCCATTACCATGACACCATTTCCCAAACACTTTGAGATACCCAAGTTTGACAAATTCAGAGGAAAAGGAGACCCTGTCACACATATCAAAGAATTTTACATGCACTGCCAAGAAGTGGCATACGGTGACATCTTCTTCTTGCGTCTCTTTCCCAAAAGCTTGGCCGGACCAGCTCTTGAATGGTTTTATAGAATCCCATATGGCCCAATATGCCCATCTTGTTGAAACAGAGCTATCAGTAGTTGATCTTGTCCACACTAAGCAAAAAGGTGGAGAAAGCCTTCCCGAATATCTGCAAAGATGGAAAACCCTTACCACCCGCATATCTTGCACCTTACCAAAATACCATTTGGTGAAAATATTTATTGATAATGCCCATCCCAGCTTAGCTCACCACATGACCATGAACTGTTTGCAGACCTACAAAGATATCAAACAGAAAGGAATGATCCTTGAGCAAGGACTCATTAAAGATGGTGTGGTCAAGATTTACAAGGAAGCCAACCAAAATCAAACACATTCAAATGACAAGTCCAAGTATTGGAACAAAAATAAGCACGTTGCAACAGATGGGGTCACTGACACCAAACATGTGAATATTATTGGTCCTTCCCAAAATCAGTCCAACCCATCGTATCAACCAAACAATCAACAAGCTATCAACTACCAACAGAAGAATCACCAAAGCTATCAAAGCCACAATCCAAGACCTAACTTTCAAGGGTCTAGCAATCAAGCTAATGCCATCAATGTAGCTGCAGGACCAAAGCCTAAGTTCCAACCTACACCTAGAAACTATACACCCCTTGGTGAGCCATTGGATGTCATTTTCGAAAAATTGACTAAGGAAAACCTCATCAAATTTCCTCCTACCCAGCAAATTGACCCAGGCCAATCCAAAGCTACATCGTACAAAGACAATGAGTACTACAAATTTCATAGGGTAAAAGGTCACACCACCCTCAGATGCATGAAACTAAAAGATTATGTGCATGACCTCATTGATCAGAAAGAAATCACCGTTGGTGCCCAAACCTCTCCTAATGCAGGCTTGCAGATCCATCAAAATGCTTTTCCTCCTCACAACAACCAAAATCCAAGAAAAGTGCCTATCCAAACCAACAAAAACAATACCAACAACCGCCAACCAAACCAACAACATGGGAAGAAAAAAGACCACACTTCATCCTACATAGACTATGGTAGCCTCATCGGTTGTATATCTGAAAAAGAGCCTTTTGTCAATGTTATCAATATCCAAGGCCCAAACAATGAGTGTGCAGTCACCACTCGAAGAGCACGATTGAACATCGTAGCCCCATCAGTCCCACCAGCACTATCAATCCCAACAGTATCATCAGCTTTGTCCAAAAGCCAATACAATATCTTGGAACACCTTGGGAACATGCCAGCCCAAATCTCCATTTTAGACCTCCTCTGCACTAGTCTTGTGTACAAGAACATCCTTGACAGTGCTCTCATAGAATCTCGTGTCCCTTCAAATATCAATGCTACTAATTTTTGTAATCTTATTGGACACCTTTCATCCTCATGTGCCCTATCATTCAAACCCACTGACATACCTGTGGTCGAGCCAGATCACATCCTTTCGCTTTGCATAGCCATCATGGTATCCAATTTTGCCGTAAAAAGAGTAATGATAGATAATGGATCAGCCTTGAATATTTGCACCCTAAAATTCATAAAACAAGCTGGGTATACTGAGGCAGATATCATCAGTGAGGTTATCACCATCAAAGCTTATGACAACTTGGAAAGAACCATAGAAGGAACTATTTTGCTGCCAATCAAGGTTGGGCCAGTCATCCAAGAAACACTCTGCCATGTTATTGATCTAAACCTACCATTTAACATCCTCCTCGGTTACCCATGGATTCATGCCATGAAAGCCGTTCCATCCACTTACCATCAGTGCGTCAAATTTTTGCATCAAGGAACTGAGGTAACCATCCATGCCAATCTAGAATCCTTTGCTTAATACAATGCAGTTGAAGCTTCATATACAAACCATTGTCCTAGAATTGATATCGGCACAGCCATCGCTAATTCATCCCACACTTGTAATGACCCAGAAACCATCCTTGCCTCCACCCTATCTACCGTGAAGATCAATAACAAAGGCTGTGGAGAGTATAGTCTGTCGGATGCATTTGTTGTCGGGGCACTCCCACTTGATCCACACGCCCATGGATGATCAAAATATCACAAAGCTAAGGAGATTCCTCCTCCTTGATACAAACAGTTTGGCCCAACAACTTTTGTATCCTCAAAAATCCCTCTTCATGAGGAGCTCACTCCAAATATCAACAATTGGTTACATAAGGATGCACCTCCAAGAAATCAAGCATGCCTTGATCACTTCAGCCAGAAGTATCCCCAAGAACATAAGCTCATCACTGACAAATGGAACTATCAAGGTGGTGGTCTAGGACCAGAAGAAAGAGGCATGCAGTGCCCCATCGACGCACACAAGTGGGAATCAAAGTCAAGTCTTGGCTTTGGCATACCCACAACTGGGGGCACCAATGAGAATGGTCACGCTTTTTCAAACATTCACCGCGACCTCGTCGAAATCGAAGATATTACTAAGGAAGTTGAAAAGAGAGCCTACGATGATATCCCAGACCAAATCTTCCTCGGAGACTCTGTTCTCCAAGAACTATCCATCCATTTCATTGACCTACCACTCGCCCATCCACAACTCATAGATTGGGACCAACCAAGGGTCATACACATTGATGAGTTCACATCAGAGGAAGTGCTTCTGAGATTCATGGGAGCTGAAACTCCTCACAAGAAAACAAAGCCAAATTCTGCCTATATCTATAAGCTAGATCCCAAGGGATATTTTGGAGAAAATCCCCAACCTAGTTCTGATACACCCAAAACTAGAACTAAGGCGAATTCGAGACTAGCCAAGGTAGCAAAGAGAGCCCCTCAGCAAGAAAATCCAGAGTCAGAAGTAGAACATGAGGATTTAGCATTGCCTCCTCAAGATAATCGACCAGAGGTGTCTTCTATTCTAATTGAGGATACTAGAGAAGTCAACATTGGTTCTTTAGAGATCACTAGACTTGTTCATATTGTTGCATCCCTATCACAAGACCAACCTGACCTCCTTTTGAGTTCTTAAGAGAGAACATTGGCCGATTTGCATGGTCATATCAGGACATGCTAGGGCTAGATCCAAAGCTTGTAGTTCATCATCTTGCAGTTGATCCAAAGATCAAGCCCATCAAACAAAAGCTTAGAAAAATGCACCCCGAGGTGGCATTACTGGTCAAAGCTGAATTAGAAAGAATGTTAGCTGCTAAGGTTATTCGACCTATCGACTACTCAGAATGGATCTCTAACATGGTCCCCATCACTAAGCCTTCCGGTGACATCAAAATCTGCATTGATTTCAGAGATCTTAACAAAGCCTGTCCAAAAGATGATTTTCCCTTGCCCAACATAGATATGATTGTAGATCTTACAGCTGGACATGAAATTTTGTCCCTCATGGATGAATTTTTTGGGTATAATCAAATCAAGATTGCAGAAGAGGATCAACATAAGACAACATTCACTACCCCTTAGGGAACCTTTTGCTACAACATGATGCCTTTTCGCCTAAAGAATGTTGGGGCTACCTATCAAAGAGCTATGACAGCCATTTTCCATGATCTTATCCATAGCATTTTGGAGGATTATGTGGATGATATCTTGGTTAAATCTCACACCTTCATGGATCATCTTGTTGACCTGGAGAAATTCTTTGATACGTTAGCCAAATATGATCTCATGTTCAATCCCAAGAAATGTGTCTTTGGGGTCACATCTGGCAAGCTTCTACACTTTATAGTTTCTAAACGAGGTATAGAGATCGACCCTAAGCAGGTCAAGGCTCTCTTAGACATGCCTCCTCCCCAGACACTGTGACAGCTTCACACTCTTCAAGGAAAGATTCAATCTGTTCGATGCTTCATCTCCCAGTTGGCAGATAAGTGTACGCCATTTGCACATTTACTGAAGAAGGATGAAAACTTCAAGTGGGATCCTTTATGTCAATGCAACTTCAATCATCTCAAGCAGTATCTCATCAATCCCCCTATCTTGGTTCCATCAGTTCTTGGTCGTCCCTTGATCTTGTACATATCAGCAACGCCTACTGCTCTAGGGGCACTTCTAGCACAGCTCGATGACTACGGCAAAGAAAGAGCCATCTACTACATCAGTAGAACCCTAGTTGGTTATGAACTCAATTACACTCCTATGGAAAAAGCTTGTTTGGCAGTTGTTTTCTCAACTCAAAAGCTTCGCCACTACATGCTAAGTCATACCATCCAACTAGTCTCCAAGATCGACCCTCTCAAGTATATGCTCTCCAGAACAGTACTTACAGGCCGTTTGGCCAAATGGGTTATGCTCCTTAGCGAATTTGACATCCAGTATGTGGACAGAAAGGCAATCAAAGGGAAAGCTATAGCAGATCACCTAAGTGATGCGCCTCTAGTAGATACATATCCTTTGATCATAGAATTTTCAGATG
This sequence comes from Cupressus sempervirens, assembly GCA_028749045.1. Classification (NCBI taxonomy): domain Eukaryota; kingdom Viridiplantae; phylum Streptophyta; class Pinopsida; order Cupressales; family Cupressaceae; genus Cupressus; species Cupressus sempervirens. Next base: position 821,429,724 of record CM053791.1, on the reverse strand, counting down.
AGCATATATGTCTAATTGAAGAACAACCCCCGTGGAAACTTTATTTTGATGGCTCATACACATCTCATGGATTAGGGGCAGGAATATTGTTGATCACACCTCACGGAGATTACATTCCAAAAGCCTTCAAGCTACAATGCCCTAGCACCAACAATATAGCTGAATATGAGGTTGTTACAAATTTTTGGCGATTCTCAGCTCATCATCAAGCAAGCCCTAAATGAATATCAAACCAAAGATGAAAAGCTATTACTCTACAAAGAGTTAGTTGATCAGCTAACCCAGCATTTTACAAAGCTTCAGTTTACACAAGTGCCTCGAATACAGAACAAAGCAGCAGACGCTATGGCTATTATCGGCTCACTCTTGGAAATTCCCCAAGCGGCTATGTAGTATGAGTTTTTAGTGGAGCAACTCCTTGCACCTGCCTATGCGAATGATGACTCAAACCGTGTTGTATCTTGGTTGGTCCCTAATCCCCTTGGTACCATGAGATTTACGCTTACCTTAATGATGGTATCATATCCCCTCACCTCACATGAACCCAATGCCAAAACCTCATCCAAAAATCATCCCGCTATGTTATCAAAGCCAATACCCTATATCGTCGGGGTTATCACGATACTCTCTCTCGATGTTTAGATGAAAATGAGGCTGCAATGGCGTTAAAAGAAGTACACTCCAAAATTTGTGGTGCCCACACGAGTGGTATTGTTCTAGTGCAACAAATTCTTAGAGTAGGCTACTATTGGCCTACCATTGAAGAAGACTCTTGTGACTTTGTTAGAAAGTGTCTCCCATGTCAACAGCACACAAATTGTGTGCATGCTCTAGCACAGGATCTACAGCCTATTGCACCACCTTGGCCTTTCGCTTGTTGGGACCTTGATCTAGTTGGAACTATCACACCCCTCTCATCTGATGGACATAAATGGATAATAATAGCTACAGACTATTTCACTAAGTGGGTGGAAGCAATCCCCCTAGTCTCAGCTATAAGAGTTCAGGTCTCCAAGTTCATCTTGTACCACATTGTTTGCCGCTTCAGCATCCCATCCACCATCTTCACCGACCACGGAGGTAACTTTGAAAATTTCAACATGGAAGAATTATGCACTTCCCTCCGCATCCATCACTGCTTTTCTAGCCCATATTTCCCACAAGGTAACAACCAGGCAGAGGCAACTAACAAAACCCTCCTCAAAATCCTAAAGAAAGTTGTCAATGATTCCAACCGCGATTGGCACCTACAAATAAATCTAGCCCTATGGGCTTATCGAACCTCCTTCCATACATCCACAGGCACAACTCCATACTCCCTAGTTTATGGTGTCGAAGTAGTACTACCTATAGAGGTTGAACTTCCCTCCTTGCGCATATCTTTGCAAGGGCAAATATCAGATGAAGAATACAGAATAGCTCGGCTCACCCAGCTAAGATATCTTAGACGAGAAGCGACAACAAGCCTATGATCATCTCATTGTCTATCAAACTCATCTCAAAAGGAATTTCAACAAGAAGGTGCTTCTACGACACTTTCAGCCAGGCGACATGGTCCTCAAAGAAAACATGAAAGTCCAAGCAGATCGAGAAAAGAAAGGCAAGTTTGAACCTACCTGGCTTGGTCCTTATGTTGTCACTGCATCCTTTGGCTCTGGAGCCTATCAGCTATCTACACCGAAAGGAGAACTCTTGAATGATCCTACTAACATCATTCATCTCAAGAAGTTTTATGCTTGAAGATCCTTGGTATACCCAGCTTTTGAAAAATACAAAAAAATAGTAAAGAGAAATAAGCATCCAATGGTGAAAACTTTGCAATTCAAGTGCCTTGGATAGGTAACTTGGTGAAAACCTGGTAATTCAGGCGCCTTGTGTACTAAGACTAATCCATTATCTATCACTATCCTATCCCTCATCCATTCACCCACCATCCCATAAAACACCTGCTTTTTCCCCTGGTGTTCCAACCAAATATCCAAAATCTAATGAAGCTTGTAAATACCTCATGTACAGCTTGTAAATCTTGTACCTCAGCTTGTAAATCTTGTACACCAACTTGTAAAGCTTGTACCCCAGCTTGTAAATCTTGTATCATCCCTTGTATCATATCTTGTATATCCAAATCTTGTCTAAAGCTTGTACCATATTCCATCTTGTATTATATACCAAAGCTTGTATCCTAGTTTGTATCCTATCACATGCACACAAAGAACCCCATTTTCACTTAAACTTTTCACAAACCATCTACCTATCTACCTATCAACTCCAACTATCCATCCAACACACTCTAAAACATTTCCATCTCACAAAAATCAAAACATAAACAACCTTGTACATTTGTAACATATCTAGGTCTGTCAACTTGTACACCCTCTTTAGCTTAGTACCATTGTATCTATCCAGCTTTCGTGTCTGTTCATCCTTGATCAGCATCTTGCACACATCGCACAACCCTTGGTTAGCTATTCCAATGCATCCTTTAGCTAGATCTCCTATCACCAAAGTGTTATCCTCTTAGTTTAGCTTGCCAGACGCATCACTCATCTAGATCCATCAACTTAGGTTCTCTGCGATAGGTCCTTGTAGGATATAGCTTTCCTCATGTCTGATCTTGGTCTGTTAGTACCTCGTCCTACCCATCTCGTTGGCAAATGATTCTCTTTTGGATTTTTGCTTTCTTTTGATTTGGAATCTTCCCTTTTGGGTCTTGAAGTATATTTTCCAAACAATCTTTTTGTTCCCTCCTCAAGATTGCCACGATCTTCCATATCATGGTATACTGCGAATGGGGCAATCTGGGCGTACGATCTTGATCAAGTCTTTTGTTTGTTTTTCTTTTCTTCTTATGGGTTACCCAATGTCGGTTCCACTCTGATTCTTTCGAGATTCATGTGTGATGCTGGGGTAATCCTTGCGTGTTTGTTTTGAGTCAGTTCGTCAGTCCTCTGGACGATTGGTGACACGGCCTTTATGTTCTTGGTAACCTTGGCAATTAACCAACAGTCCTATAGCAAATCTAGTGCTCAACTACATGGTGGTACTTCTCTTTGAAGTACCCCCTACTCAAAAAGCTTCAATGGATTCCCTTCATCTCCATTATCCCCCATCCATATCCAGCATCTGTCTCTCCTATCCCAACTTATGCATCAGTATCTATTTGAATCAATCTTCACTTTTAGCTTTAGGGATCCACAATCCTAGTCTTAGGGATCCATCAATCCAATCAATCCACCAAGCCTCATCTTTCAAGATCCACAATCCTAGTCCTAGGGATCTCCAAAACCCATCTTCTGCCAATCTGACTCTTTGAAATCCTATTGCATCAGCTTTATAATCCCCTCATCCTTCTCCCTATCCTAGATTCTTTTTTATAGTGCTCTGCTCCTTCATCCTCCACCTTCCCTAAAGTCTTAAGCTTGCTTCCTCTTGTGCCTCTAATTCTCCCTTTATCATTCTCCCGTAGTGAGAGTTCGAGCTAATTCAACCCCTTCTCTTTGTCCTCCCACCTGCCAAGATTCTTGTACTTTTCAAGAAGCCGTCGAGCCTCGCTTTCTCTCCCCGCCACCTTCTTGAGGGGGCATCTCGCAATCTATTCTCTCCTCTTCTGCTCTAGCCTTGGGCATCTTATTTTCTTATCTTTGATGCCATGCCACTTGCGGCATCACATCAAAGAGGGGCAAAATGTAGACACCTAAAAATCCTTTGGAAAATAATATTTTTTATTTTCTGAAAAAAGTCCCTGATGACATCATCATTTATTAATTTATTAATTTTTATGCCATTAAATCCCTTTATCTTAATTTAAAATATTTAATTAAGAAATCCCTCCCAAAAATGTTTAAATCTTATTTAAACATTATTTTCTTATTTATTAATTATTTAATTAATAAATTAACCAAAAATCCCAAAATAAATTATTTATTTATTTTTTTGCCCAAAATTTGGCCAATTTCCTTAAGACCATTAACCTCTTCCAAAATCTTCTAATCCTTCTTTAATTTCGATTAAAGTCTAATCCCATAATTTTCTACCCTTAATGCCAACTCAAAATATTTAATTAAGGTTAAATATTTAATGAATATCTCCTCAACCCAAACCCATGAAATAAATAAAACTTTGTTTATTCCCTAAAAAACCTTTTATCCTCATCCTAGGAAATTCTAGACTCTTCTAGAAAGTCTTCATCCTCACCCTAAGCCTATCTCTAATCCTCCATTTAGCCTAATCCACCCCATCCACCCATACTAACCAAGCTTAGCTACTAACTCACCCACCCTCATTGAATGCCATCCACTTGCATATCTCTAACATCCCTAATCTAAATCCTAAATCACCTCTAATCCCCCCCTAACCTTGTCACATTCCCTAAGCAAGATTAAGACTTTCCTAAGCCAAGCAAAGTCAACAATCTCCAAAATATCCCAACCACCCAACCATGAATGCTCTTACAAGGCCATAAAGACTCTTACAAACCCATTCATTGCTCTTACAAGCCATTATGAAGGGTCTTTATGAAGATATTATCCCTTGAGCCTCCTTTGTTGACTCATCCTTTCCCTTTCGTCCATCCTCTCACCTTGTGACATGTGTCACTCCCTGATTGGCTGTAAGGAAGCACAATCCATATGCTCTCCTCTCATGCAATCTGAGCCCTCCATGAGCTTTTCCCCATCCTTGCATCTTAGCCCTCAAAACCTCAACCCCTTTGCCTATAAATTGAATCCCCTCCTAAGCCATTTCATCACAATCCTTAAGCTAAAGTTATAATGTTATTTTGAGAAGCCAAAATCCATACTTTTTACATACATCCACATCCAAATCCCAACATCCATTGAAGCAAATTTGAAGCCCTTTGAACATACATACCAATCCTTTACTTAGACTCATCTACCAAGCAAAGAGCTAATTCCTATTGGGAGAGTCCATTCATTTGGCTCACATTCCTAATTAGGGGTTCCTCTTTAGTCTCTCATATATGTTATATTGATCTTGTTAGTTAATGCTTTGTTTCTTTAAATAGATTAGTGTTTTCTTGCTAACACATTAGTGTATACAGTTATCACATAACAAGGTCCAACTCTTAGTCCCTCGTGCAAGTGTGAAGAACTTCCTCATAAACAAGAACATGAATGACAAAAGAGTTGGATGGACCACCAAGTTTATGGAGTATGATTTTGATATGAAGATCACCAAGCTTGTAAGAGGTAAAGAACTATGTGAATAGATGATTTCATCCCAAGAGACAACCGAGGAGATTGCTCTAGTTGTAGAAAATGTAGAATCAATAGGGGATGAAAATTTGAACAATTGGATGCATGACATGACGACCTTCTTGTTAGGAGGAGGATATCCATAGGGGTTGAGCAGATCCAAAAGAAGACAATTTAGATTACAGTCTATCCCTTTTGCCTTGATATATGGGATTCTTTTCAAGAAGGATATAAATGGAGCCTTACTAAGATGTGTCAACCCTGATTAGACAGATAGGATGATTAAAGAGTTTCATGATGGTCCTGATGGTGGCCACTTCTCAACTAGAACAATAGCTATGAAGATCATGAGAGCTAGTTATTATTAGCCAACTCTGTTCCATGACTGTTATAAACATATACGGAGATGTGAGAAGTGTGCCTTCTTCTCATGTAAACAAAGGTTAGAATCTCTTCCTCTCCATCCTATTCAGGTTGATCAACCATTTTCTCAATGGGGGCTAGACTTTATTGGTCCAATCAATCCACCTTCTAGCTTTGGTCACAAGTGGATCTTAACAACTATAGATTACTTTACAAGGTGGACAAAGGCAGTAGCTCTAAAGGATGCTACAGAGACTTCAATGGTTGAATTCCTTGATGGAATTGTTACCAGGTTTGGTGTTCCTTGAACAATAATATCAAAAAAAATTTAAGTCCTTTGTTGGGGCTCACATTTGTTCTTAAGCAGTTGACCATGGTATCTATTTGAGAACCTCCTCAAATTACTACCCCCAAGGCAATGGATTAGTTGAGTCCTTCAATAAGAATGTGATCAAAATCATGAAGAGAACAATTGAGGATAACCAAAGGTGTTGGCATTCAAAACTAAGGACAACCCTTTGGGTTGACAGAATCACACCTAAGAGAGAAAATGAGAATTCACCTTTCATGAAGGTATATGGAAGGGAAGCCAAGCTTCCTATTTCCCTTGAGTTCTCCTCTCTTGAATTAGCTCATCAGTTGGAGCTAATTGAAGATGATGCTATAACAATTAGCATGGCATAATTGATGGAGTTAGAAGAAAAGAGACAACAGGCTTTGTAGACTCTTGAGATACATCAACAATAGGTCAAAAGAAGTTTTGACAAGAGAGCTAAAGCTAGGGTTTTCAGAGAGGGAGATCTTGTTCTCAGGTGAGATACAGACAGAGCCAAACCAGGCAAGCACTCCAAATTTGATGCTATCTAGAGTGAACCTTATGTTATCACCAGTTGCAAGAAGGCCAATGCTTTCCAACTATCCAGGTCCAATGGTGATGTCTTACCCATTCCAGTCAATGGAATTTACCTCAAACTCTACTTCTAGAGAGGGTTAGGGTTCTCTGTATATATATTAGGGTAGTCTCTTGTTTTCTAATAAGTGCACAAGCACATGCTTTTTCTTCTAGAGATAGCAGGGTTTGAGTTTGCAGTTGTAGAGGAGACAGTTTTCTTTTGTTTTGCAGTTGTCGAGGTTGCAGTTCTTTCATTTTCTAGTTCTTGCAGAGTAGATTTCAATTTTTTGTGACTCTGTAGCCCAATGGATGCTTAAGGCCACTGATTCTATGCTTAGCAAGCAAGCATCCCCCTCTGAGTCACCAAAATTGTTGGCCATTTTTCCCCTCCCACCAAAATTCAAATATTTTGGGCAGTAGTCATGTCCAATGGTCAGATATTTCAAATGCTGGACACGTGAAAAGGATATATATTTAAAACTTTGGTCATATGCATTATATCCTAAGTCTTTAGGTTGTCTCACATTATAAACATCTCAACGAGCCTGCATCTTCTCAACCATCTAATTTAAAGAAATCAACGAATGTCATTTTGTCGCTATGAAAAATGTACAATCAATTTTTGTAGTGACATAATGACAGTGTGCCACGCATCTGGGTGGGGCCTCTTGCTTTGAGTCATGCACAATAGTCAACGAAACATTGGAACTCCAGATTGAAGATAGATCTACAGCTGTCATTTTGTCGCTATAAAAAAATGTACGATCAATATTCATAGCGACATAACGATAGCGTGTCATGCGTCCCAGTGGGCCACTTCCTTTTGCGGCTTGTAAGGATGTTAGAGCGAGACAAGAATTGTCTAAGTTTTATTTGTGCTTTACAAAAGCGGGTCAATTCCTTAATGGGCCTTCATCCACCGTTGATCTCAAAGTAGATCTACGGCTATTGTTTTGTTGCTATAGAAAGATGCAAGTTTTTTTGTCATAGTGACATAACGACAACTTGCCACATGGAGGTGGCAAGACCAGCCCATGCAGGGGGGCACCGAAAGTTTTCTGCCATAAATGAAGCTCCAGCTATCAAGTTCCTATTTGTTGTAGATATAATCATAGAGAGAAAGGGTATTTTGTAATGGTCGTCTGATCTTCCAAGATCAACAATTATTACTTTGTCACTATGGAAAGTTGTATGATGAAAATACATAGTGAGATAGCAACGATGCAACACATATCCCAACAGGCCCATCATAGTTCATAAGGTGTTGTATTACTTCCACTGTCAGATTGAAAATAGATCAAGAGTCATCACTTTATCACTATGAAAAAATGTACAATCAATATTCATAATGACATAATGACAGGTTGACATGTGTCCTCGCGAGCCAAGGTGGTAAAGCCAACACATAGGAAAGAAAATCAAATGTCATCATGTGGTATGCTCCAAGAAGGTTGAAAAGTCAGTAAGGAATGGTAAGCGAACTCGAAGGAAAAGGTGGCGAAGTCATGCTAGTAGGCAATCAACGGTTAATATAAAGGTAGAAGGTTAAATAGGGTGGCAGAATGTTTTGTTATCATTGGGCCATGTAGTAAAGGCAAAGGTAGAATTTGTTTGACTTGTTGATATATTTGATTTGGCACATTGAAAGCATGGAGAAAAGCAACTCTTTAATGGTGAATTGACTTTTTGATCGTTTGCAACCACTTTCATCATTCTTCATGCCACTTTAACGTAAAGACATTCAATCACTGCTATATGGTTATCCATTTATCTGGTTATCCATTAATGGTCATTGTTTCTATCTTCTCATGGTTATTTTTTGGTGAAATGTATGATTTTCCTGCATCTAAATGTGTACCAGGATCATATCTTCTTCAGATTCGTAGTGATTGTTCTTTGCAACCTTAAATATAGTTGTTGTGCTTTACCTTAGGGGAGAAGCTATCTAAGTTATGCTTGAACTATAAAAGCAAATTTTGTAACCCTTCTTAGGGTTGGCCTTTTTCTGATTCATTGGTATTGCATTTTATGCTCTGCTATTGTAATTCTCCTTTTATCTATATGCATGAATGTATTCTTTGTCTTACCTCATTCTCCCATTAATATAAGCGCAAAACTTCCTTGCCTTTGTTGATGTTTTGTCTTCTATCCTTCAATTTGCATAACAATATCTATTTTGCCTTAGACGTTATAGAGTGAAGTTCCTTCCTTGTAGCATTTCAATTGGTTTCTGATCTTTTTGTGGTTGTTGGATTGAAACAAAAATTTAATCAGTATATCTTGGGAATATGTTGATGAATAGTGCATTGTTAGGCAGACATAAGGTTGAACAAACTATTTTGGTGTATCACCCCTTTTAGACTAGATTAGGTAGTTTTTTTTCATGCATTCCTTCTCCCTTTTCCTCTCAAAGATTTATTAGGTGCACCCTAATAGTGAGGAAGCCAGCCTTCTCCGGAGACTCAATCTCACAGTTCAAGTCCCATAGCTTGGAGATTGTTTTCATGTTTCACAAAGTTGCCTTTAGGTAAAAAATTTAGGCAAGGGTGCAAGCTTTTGTGACAACATAAACTATTTTTTATATTTTTTCTTGGCCACCTCTTTTGTTCTTGCCATGAAACAAATCCCTTGCACTCCAAACACAATCCTAAAATGATGAGTTAAAATTCTCAAGGTTTGGTGAAATTCTATCCTTTTTGAATTGATAATACATAGGCAACAAAGTTCACGTGCATCTAGAGAAGAAATTAGTGCCATCTATGGGAGCCATCCAATATCTAAGACGTGGATCAAATACACAAACAAGTGCAGACATATGTGGCTATGCATAAACCGTCCATTCTCATTTAGGGATTTGGGTGAGACTAAAAGAATAACATAGGTAACATTCATGGAATGTTAAGCATTCATATTAATTTTAATTAAATGTTAGGCATTCATGTAAATTTGTGAGGGTGTAAGCGTATGACAAATATTAATGTACTATTTTAATCGATATAATAGGGAAAAAATTATGTTCTTGAAAGTGTAAATTTAAATATAATTGCAAATAAACATGTATGTATTCATGTTCTCAAATTGATTAATGGCAAAACTCATCAATGTTTTAATTTTAATATTTACAATTTACAATTATTTTATTGATATCAATATGGTTGTGTTGTTACAAATATCTAGGAAATAATTTCATTCTCTTGTTATTATTCACTTAAATTGATTCTTACATTGTAATTAATGTTTGTGAATAAAATTTACTAACTTCTCACTTTAATTCATCCACTTTGTATGTGTTAGTTTTGAAATTATGTTGATCATATTTGTAACTTAGTCATAGATTAATGTTTCCATCTGTTTTATCTACTTTCTAGCATGCAGATAAGGCAGGGCATTTTATCTCTTTCTAGCCCGCACATAAGGCAAGGATTCCAGCTCAATCAGAGCTCTTATTTATCCATTGATTTCTCTTTCTTTTTCCAAGCTTTCTTTTGCACCTTTTTGGCTCTCTTTCGCAATGAAATAAGGACAAGCTTTCACAAAATGACCTACTTTTTGACAATAAAAACAAGAAAATGAGACACTCTTGTAGTCATTTTTGCAACCATTTGCCAAACTTGGAATGGTCTCAATAGTCTCTGACATATCCTTACCCTACTCCACCCCAATACAAATCCTAGGATAGGTAAGTCTCCTTTGCAACGCATCATAAGACCAATAGAAAGAAGCTCACCAAAAGAGCTAACTATCCCATACAAGATATCCCCATACCATAATTCTAAAGGGAGTTCTAGAAGTCTCACCCAAACCAGAGCTTAAGCAAAGAAGGAATCGTTCAAATTAAGTTTAGGAGAGAATTTTTGAAGGGCAAAAGTATACTTACCAATCATCCAAGAACTAGCATAGAAAATCTTAGATAAATCCTCCTGGCAAGAGAAGAAGAAGGAAAGGAAACCCTTCATAGCAAAGATCTCCACCTGACCCTTGAGGTCCCACTTCTTTGCAAATGACCTAACAACATCAATGTTAAGCCTCGACCCAACAAATTTACCAACTAGTCATCACCATTAGCTCAATATTATGATCAATGAGTGAGCCTAAAACAACAATCACAAACTTCCCCTTTTCTTTATCTATTATATCTTTAATATCTGGAGATTTGGAATTTCCCGTTGGCTTAACGCCAAAAAAAGAGTAGTCTAAGGTTTTAACCATACCTTCTCATCCCACAGTCGAAAAGGATCACAAGAGGAACCAACTTTACCATTATCACAAACTGAGGATCCCCATAGTTGAGTATTCTCCTTTTCGTTGACCTCCTTCTGAGCATCGTCTTTCTCTATTTTTTTTTTTAAAGGCCAATGGGTCCCCATCAGGCTAACCCTACTAGCTTGCCTTGAATCACTAGACTCACGAGACCCATAACCACTAAGAGAATGCAAACCATGCCCGATAATGTTCCCGCCCAATTGTGAATTCAAATTTCTTCCACTTTCCTTGCATGTCATCCACAATCATTGTCTTTAGTGATATGTGTGTGTGTGTGTGTGTGTGTGTGTGTGTGTGTGTGATTATATATAAAACATATCAAATGTGTGTGTGTGTGTGTGTGTGTGTGTGTGTGTGTGTGTGTGTGTGTGTGAGTGTGATTATATATAAAACATATCAAATGATATTTACGGTAAGATGTACTATGTCTCAAAAATTGATCTTTCTGAATGTATTTTTATGCATAATAAAATATAAAAGCTAGTTCTTAAAGATAAGTAAAATGTGCAACATTTACTTTTACAATTTCGAAAAACAAATTAATTTAATTGTAAATAGAGTATTATGAACCATCAACTTATAACTTATTAGGTAACAATAATCGTTACAATTTAGATATACAAATAAGATAAAATTAAGATCTCTACATATTTATCATTTTGTTTCAAAGAATGAAGCAATTTAATTGTCGTAGTTAGTTGATAATAATTGGCACTCTTACATTTTCAACATTTTCTATTTTTATAATCCATACTAACTCTATCCTATACATTTTAATTAATAAACAACATACATTTCATATTTATTTTGATGTGCCGATTAAAAAATCAGAAAATCCACAAAATAAAAAATGCCAAAATATCTATTTGAGCTTTATGGCCTTTCAATTCCCAGATCAGATTTGCTCCCGGGGTTCATGACATTTTAACCTAAAAGGCAGCCGCGTTGACCGCCGCCAGTAGGTACGCGAAGCACGACTGTACCGGCAGCAGCACTTCCACGTAAGCCCTAGGCGTACATCTTCCCGTTCCCCATGCCCTTCCACCGGTTACCGTACAAACCCCTCTGCGGAGGCCGGGCTACAGTAACGCCACGTGTTATGCCCTATCCACTTGTCCCCCGTGAAGTAAAAGCAAACATGAAAAATCAGTGCGGTAAGAGTGGCGGGGCCCTGAAATCAAAAGCTTCTGTTTACCATAAACAATATGGAAGGAAGCGAAAATAAAACTAGGTGCAAGAGGCATTTTTGTTGTTGAGCTTCAAGTTGCTATTTCCTTGTGCTGGAATGGGCGGTTTTTCAGACGGGCGGTTTTTGGTGATTAGTGGTTTCTCTGTTCAGAGCCTTGGTTTCTGGTGAGTCCAGCGTTTTGTTGCCTATTTTTTGTTTTATTGCGCAGTGACTGTTGCGGAAATAATGGGTACACAGATTTCGGCAGCTTTGTGAAAGGTGGTTTTGAGGGTTTGGTTATGAAGTTGCCGGTCTTGTAGAGCGGATTCATAAGGGCTGTTTTGGGTTTTTCTGGTGTTGGATGGGATTTAGGAGAGCGGTTTTCTAAGGGTCGTTTTGGGTGTTTTTTTTGTTTCATATGAGATTGATGATGATGAAAAGACTGTTTTGTGTGATGTTGTGTGCTGTTGTTATTGTTGTTGTCGGGGGTTCTAAGGAGAGGATTTGGCTCGATGGAGTTTACACATAGATTTGGTTTCTATCAAACTTATGACATCATCAACAAAAAACTTAAAGAGGAAAAGAGCAACAGATCGGACCGGGGAAGAGAAGAATGGGCACTTATTTGGCCAAAACTGGAATCAGATCTGCCAGCTTGCGTTGTGAATCGAGGTGGATTCAGTTTTTAAATGTGGATTGAGTTTTTGTTGACTTGGATTTGAAGTCTGTGGATGAGGTTTAGTTGAATTGGTTGTAAAGTCTGGATGGGGTTTTGTTGAATTCGGCTCTGAGTGCACAACCCTCTGGTATTATATGTGGTTACAGGATTTTATCATGAGAATTTTGAAATAATAGCTGTTTGCACTCTTACTGCACCTGAACCCTCACGATTTATGTTTCCAAATACATCTGATCTAGAGTGATACCCACTGCTTCAGTAACAAGCTGCCGTTTTATTTCGTATTCCTAAAATCTTTGTTCAGAAATACTCCCCTCTTGCCCACTTTTGTCCTAGACAAGTCTGCCAATATCAGTCAACTATGCTCGATATCCCGTCCTCAAAATTTTGATTACTGCTGCTCAACAGTGCTCACATTTCATGTTCTTCAACGTCTTTGTTCTATCGTCATCTTCACACTTTCCGTCCCTGGTTGCCTTATTTGCTCTAGATCAAGTTCCTATGCCCTGATTGCGTTTGTGCTATTGCGATTCTACAAGTTTACATCAGCTTCGTTTCTGCCACGCAGGATCTACGTTGACGAACTTTCAGGGTTTTATTGGGGTTCGGTTTGAAAAGAGAGATTCGAGTTTTGTAAATATGATGACGGTAAAGGTCTGTTTGAGGAGTTTGCAAAAATCACCGGCCATATCCAGCTCTTGCTGAGGTTTTAAGCTCAGACTCGGGTTGTTTAACTTTATATTACAGGTCAGTTTATCTGGTGGTGTATGAACGGGCACCATCATAGGCACCTTGATGGTTTTCTTGTTTATACCGTAGGGTCAGATCTCTAGGGAAAGTTGAATCAAGTTTGAGATTTGCAAAGATGAGCCTCAGAGCGTCTCAGCAGCCTGCAGCAGACATCCGTCTGCCTGCAGACATAGATTGGGAAATGCTAGATAAATCAAAATTCTTCATTCTTGGGGCAGCTTTGTTTTCGGGAGTATCGGCGGCACTCTATCCAGTAGTTGTTCTTAAGACTAGGCAGCAGGTTTCATCGACACACCAGTCATGTATGAGTGTTGGGGTGAACATTTTACGCCATGAGGGTTTTACAGGCATGTACAGAGGCTTTGGAACTTCACTAATGGGGACAATACCAGCTCGCGCTCTCTACATGAGTGCACTTGAGATCACTAAGAGCAATGTGGGCAACACTGCGGTTCGGCTGGGGCTTTCAGAACCTGTAGCAGTAGCTGTTGCAAATGCCGCAGCTGGCTTGAGCGCATCCATGGCTGCACAATTGGTTTGGACTCCTGTTGATGTTATTAGTCAGAGGTTGATGGTACAAGGTGGGCAGAGCATGTCTCAAAGATCCACAAATTACAGTGGTGGAATCGATGCTTTCAGAACTATCATTAAGACGGATGGATTGCGAGGGTTGTACAGGGGTTTTGGCATGTCAATTCTCACCTACGCACCATCCAATGCCCTCTGGTGGGCCTCGTACAGTATGACACAGCGGATGGTGTGGGCAGGCCTTGGTTATTGCAGAAAGAGAGAAGAACAGAACAAAGAGTCATTTGCCCCAAGTTCAAAAATGGTCATTGCTGTTCAAGGATTGAGCGCTGCCATGGCTGGGGGTGTGTCTGCACTAGTAACAACTCCTCTCGACACCATCAAAACAAGGCTGCAAGTTCTTGAAGGTAAGGAAAATTGTCGACCCACTATAAACCAAACTGTCAAAACACTCTTGAAAGAGGGAGGATGGACAGCTTGTTACAGAGGCTTGGGCCCAAGGTGGGCAACCATGTCAATGTCAGCAACCACCATGATTACAACTTATGAGTTTCTTAAGCGAATGTCAACTAAGCCACAAGAAGAGTTGAATCTCAAAACAAATTAGAGATGCCAGATACATGGGAAATTAACTAGAGACGTAACTCAAGCCAAATGCTTAAGTATGCCAGGTCAATCAGAAATAGAATTTACTCTCATGTTACAAAATCTGGCTTACGCTAATGGAGCCCTAGTGGTCAAGTAAAATGAACAGACTATTAGTCTACTATATATTAGGAACAGTCTGTATGTGCAACACCTACATGTTTTTAAAGCAGAGGCCACCTTTTTAAGCTTGGTTGTTTGTAGCTGTAAATTGACAAATCATTTTGTAAATTATCTCCTCTCCTATGACCTGGTCATAGAAAGATATGTGCATTTCTCTGGAATTTCTGCTGTCGCATTAATTGGTTGATTATGCATATAATTTTTATTTTTTTAAGTTGAGGAGTTGTCAGACCAGGTTTTTACCTTTCCCAAGAAATGAGGCATTTATTTCTGTGCGCATTGTAATCAAGCTTTTAAGCTTTTTTAAAGAAATAATATCATGATGTACTGTAATCTAATTCATCTTTCTCACAAATTCCAGGATCAAGATTATCATCGTGTAATAGTTTTTTCTTATATCATGTACAGAGCAATTATTATTTTCTGTTGTGGATTTTTGGAAAGGAGGATAAATATCATAAAAAAAATTAGTTTGTTTCAAAAGAGAGAAACGGGGCAACATTCACTTTTAAGTTCCGAATGTTCGGAAAGATGGTTTATTGGGGACACGACATAGAAATTTTGGTTACAATTTTAAACTATATTTTTAGTGCACTGCACAAAATAAATCTGAACTAGAATGTAGCATACTTGAAACTTCACTGCTGCGTCACATGCATTCAGATGTTCGGTTCGGATGCATGTTTTTTGAAGAGTTGTATTCATTTGGTATTGTGAATGTTTGGAAGAATGAAGGATAAACATCATAAAATAATTGATTTAAAAAAAGAAAAACGGGACCCCATCTTGATTTATTGAAGCTCCAAATGTTTGGAAAGAAAGAAAATCTAAATTCACAGGCAAAGAAAATCTAAATTCAATTTGAAGATCATTTATTGAGGACACCACAAAATATATCTGATTTACAACTCTTGGAATGCTGAACTTCACTAACGCTGCCGCATATATGATGTCTTCGCTTATCGCTACAAAAGGCTTCTCAGGGGTGCACAGCAATGCTATGCCTTCTGCAGTTCTCGAACCCCATGGAGAATTTATGTTCTAAATACTGAATAGCATAATGTTGTGAAATGAGGGAGCAAAATCTGCCCATTATCATAAAATTCATTACAGCAGTTTCTATTCTTGTTTGGTAATCAGGTTCAACTGGCTGCTAGCAATAAGTTATGGTGGGTCTGGTCTGATCTTCATATTCACATGAGCATTTCAGTAAGTATGGTAGCCGTGGTTTATGGTAACCAAATAAGTATGGTAACCTTGGTTTATGGTAGCTTTGGTTTAATCTCTCAGATGCAACTCTCAAGACTTCATTTATTCAAGTTGTCTGGACTCTTGGACCCTTCTTTATTATTTGGCATATATGGTTGGAAAGGAACCGTCGTATTTTTAAGGATGAGTTTTTAGAAGTTCCTCACTTATGGTGGAAAATTCTCCATTCTTTGGGGGAAACTATTTCTGCAAAATGCGACACCTTTGATGCCATAGAACTAGAGGAGGATATTTTCAATAATCATTTGAATATTCCCTTTCACATGTAAAACTGCCAAGAAAGATGTGTAGAAATCCCTTGGTGAAAGAGAAATAGGGTAGGGAAGTGGAGTGCCTATCCGTAGGGTATTCTTAAAATCAACACGGATGAGACTTCCAAGAGAAATCCAGGCTCTGCTTGCATTAGTGGTGTTGGTAGAGATAGTAAAGGGGATGTCCTATTTGTGTTTTCTATTTATAAAGGTCATCACACTAACAACCTAATGGAGGCCATAGCTATTTTGTATGCTGTGAAGAATGCTTGTGACCTTAGCTGGAGAAGGCTTATTTGTGAATCTGACTCACAAGTGGTGATACATCTATTGAATTAGCAACATTCTGATGTTGTTAGTTGGAAGTTAGCTTTGATTGTGATCAGATTCATAATTTGTGTAATTCTTTGGAGTTGTTACTTTCACTCATATTCTCAAGAAATGGAATACTGAAGTGGGCTTTTGACCATATGTGTAATTGGAACATTGTTGATAAGACTCAACTTCCGATGGGTTTTGTCCCGTCAACTTAATCACTTGGTTGATCTTGACAAGCTGTCTGATGTCCTTTTTAAGTTTGTTCTTGTTTCTCTTTCAGCATGAATAAATTTTCACCCCTCCTTTATTTCAAAGCACACGTCTATTGATAACTTGTTACTCTTCACATTGTTGGGCCAAGACCAATAAAGTTCTGAGATCTAATGCCATCTCCTTAAATGTATGTCATAATTTAGTAAGCACCGCCCAGCCACTAAACAAAGACCTAAGCATACAATAATCCTTCTAATGACGGAAAAGTTAAAAATAAGCAAATTTAGACAAAACGTAAAATTCTCTTTACTGGGGGGATTTTGAAAGCTATCAAACTCACAAGCACATATCTATAACAAGAAAAGCTTGAAGCACCAGCAATCCCAAAAAAAATGCTAATAAGGGGATGTAGAATGAGGCACGCTGAACAAAAAGTGAGATGAACAAGGCTAATGTGTCAAAAAATGATGTTCAACAAGATCATAAAGGAAATGTAAAAGTCGAAAGATTAAAAACCGTGTACGCATTACTTGATCCTTTCAAGAAAAACTTAAGAAGGCACCAGATTCAGAAAAATCCCGCAAATCTATAACAAATTAGCTTGAGGCAACAGAATCCATAAGACAGTTAGCCCTAATGCAGTTTGTTGGGCCAAAAATCAAGTTAAAAATTAGCCCCTCAGATTTCAACCAGATCATAAAAGGGATAATAACTGCTGTGTACCCAACAATCTGCTTTCTAGATCATGCTTACAAGAGGCGCCCTAATGCAGTTTGTTGGGCCAAAAATAAAGTTAAAAATTAGCCACTCAGATTTCAACCAGATCATAAAGGGATAATAACTGTTGTGTACCCAACAATCTGCTGTCTAGATCATGCTTACCAAAATATATGTCTAGAGAGTTCAACTTTGTACAACTAATAAGAGCAATCACACAAGACAAACCATGAAAATAGTGCCTACAAAAATCTATATTATCTAGACAGACTGCTTTATGACTGGTTGAAGAGAACAGTAGCATAAGATGGACAATGAAAATCGACGCAAACATCACACCATTCCAACCAAGATAAATCCTGAATCATGTAAGAATCCGTGTCTCATATAAAATAAGACTTATGAAGAATATAGCTGCTAGATATTCACTGGAATCTTTAATTTCAGTTTCTAACAATACAAACAGTACAAGAGAATTGTTCTGATAGTTTCTGGATTTTTGAATAATCTATGTGTAGAAATTTTTTCATCAATGTTTTGGATCACAGTTTCTAACAATACAAACAATAAAAGAGTTGTTCTGATAGTTTCTGGATTTCTGAATAATCTATGTGTAGAAATTTTTTCATCAATGTTTTGGATCACACTGTGATCTATCATCAGAATATGCAAGAGAACAATTTTAGCCTGATTTCGGATGTTGACATAAAAATTTCTACACAATCTAATCCAAAAACTATCAGAACAAATTCTTATAGATTGTGGAAATCTAATAGATTTGAATACAAAATAGTGTTACACACTACAATCACAAAAGCAACAGACTTTCTACAGTAAATCCCCTAAAAACAGCTAGGGTGTTTTATAACTGTTTTAGCATGTTATAGATAACAATCCCCATAAAAGCCTAATCAGCATCGACAAGGAGAGTCATAGCACAATAATAATATTATGCTCATGTTCAGATATCAAAAGAGCCATACAGGGACAGGACTTACTCAAACCCAGATTGTATGATGGAAGTGACGGTTTTGAAAACAATGAAGCTCGTGTTTAAAGCCTTTGACCTTGGGGGGGCACACATGAACCAGAACACGTTCAAATCATTTTAATCTACAAGGGCAGAAAATGACCCAAATGAGGCAAGCCTTGGGACTAGTAACATCGACTAATCAAGCACTACTCTCTAACATTTAACAAAATGAATCCAAACTGCGTGATTCAAAAATCTTGGAACTTTGGAGCAGACAAACAAATTACTGCATTAACCCACGCTGCCTTCAAAAGTACATTCCTAACCAGCTTCCTTAGCCCTATTACTACAGAGTACAAACAAGTGAATGAGGGGTCAGGTAACCAAATATTCAAAATGAGGGGCCCGGTTCCCAAATATTCAAATCCTTTAACGAGAAATTAAAGCAAGCAATGATACGACAGAAGTACATTCAATTCATCCTAGCAGGCAAATAGAAATATAGATTTACGGATAACATGTACTAAGTAATTAGTTTCCTTAGCCAATTATTTGCGCTAAATATAGACAGTAAAACCTTTAAATAAGCATCACATCCTAAATCACAGTTTAAAATGACAAATAGTTTGCATTGTGCCCTAGAGGAACAATCCAGGGAGAGAACCATTCAAACCAGTGGGTCTATGCAAAAGACAACATCCAAGGCATGCATCAAATATTTAAGCTAAGTCTAAACAGCAGAATTTAAATAAGCATTACAATGCTGAATGTAGTTTAAAATGATAATTGAGTTTGCATTATTGCAAAAGACAACATCCAAGGCATGCATCAAATATTAAGCTATTATAAATAGCAGAACTTAAATAAGCATTACAATGCTGAATGTAGTTTAAAATGATAATTGAGTTTGCATTATTCCCTAGGGGAACCATCCTGGGACAGAAAGCCATTGGCTCTATGCAAAGAACGTCATCCAATGCAAGTACCAAATATTCATGACCATACTAAATATTTTGACTGCATACTCCATTAATTTTCAGTTGCAAACCATACAAAATTTAAGTTTGCACCGGCTACTAGAAGAGCCATCCAGGAGAAAGAACCATACAAATCACTCTGTCTGTGCAAAGAATATAATCTAATCAAAGGCAAGCATGAAATATTCACCACCACGGCAATTAACAACACTAAATTTAAACTGCATATTTCATCAACTTTGAGTCCTGGATCATACAAAAGTTGTTGCAACACCATAGAATCCAGCTTACCATGGCTGGACTTCATTACTAGGTTCTAAGAGAACTCTTTGCCAAACCTAGACAAGTCCAGACTGGGTTCTCTTCCTGGTCCGCGTCCGGCCCAGATTTGCCCCAGGTTCCTGTCCCAGGCCAAATCTAGAGTCAAGTAGTAGGACTGCCAGCAAAGTGAACCCAAGGAAAGTCTGCTGGGAACGAACAGAATGGTAATCCGTTAATGAAAAAAAGCAAAATGAAATGCCACTGGCACTAACAAACAGCTTTCCTTGGCCTTAATTGAATATAAGTAGCAGAGGGTTGCCACATGTTGTCACCTGCATAGTGCAACTTGTGGGGGTAGCCTGGGATCAGATAGGGCCTTGATTCGCCCAGGACAAGAAGGCGTTGATTCACCCAGGGCCTTGCCCCGATAAAATCTAGAAGCCTAAAACAGGGGTTCAGCGCAAACCTGGGCAGAACCCACAAAACATCTTTTTAATTAGTAAAAATTTAAAAAAATGTTGATCCTAACAGCACTCTTAACCTCGATTAAGGGAACAAGGCTTTCCACATTGTGTCACTTGCATAACCCCATTGGCACTGCTTGTGATTCTATTAAAAAACAATTGATGACATTGATGCTATCCATGTAGAGCAACACAATGATTTTTATTCATTTTCATAAACCATTTCTATTTATCTTTTAATATTGAATTATAAATTAGCAGTTGTACTCTAATTTCTTTGTACATTTTATGTTAATAATGTATTCTTGAACCCAACCATGCTTGACCTGTGAAAAAATAGGTTAAAACTGCTGAACCCAATACCTGAACAACATAGGGGCGCTCAACCCAGCCCTAAAAAAATGTCACATGCCAAGCATTTCTAGTCAACAGAAAAAGGTTGAATAAAATTTGCTATTGGGAGGCTTGAATGTGAAAGAAATAATGTAAGCAGGTGGGAGTGGGAACGATAATACAGTTTATAGAATTTTCAATCATCTTTAACAAGAAAACTTTTGCAACATTCGAAACTCATGCCTATATGATTAAACTGCAGATCAGTTGCAATTGGCATCGATACAATTTGCCTTCTGCAACTAGCACCATTGCACAGAAGGCAAACAGTACAACACATGTTTCATGATCTCAAGTGAATGAATGCAAAAAATCAACGGATTAAGACTGGAAATTTCTTGCAACAAATATAGAAAATAGTACAAGCAAACAAGTTCTAGTTAGTTACATAGAGACAAATTTTCTGATGTAACATCAAGGTTCCAAAAACTAGGTGGCTGAAGGCACCTAAACAGTTAACAAAACTTTTAAATATTTAATCTGTATCTTACAAACAAAAGCAAGCAAACTTCCAGCTCACTGTGCATTGATGTTGCACTAGTCTCTATCTGACCTGAAGGGTCACATCATGCCTCAAGTTGCCCTAGAAACTAAATTTAGATTGTGTTACCACATTCCAGTGGCTGCAAACACCCTTGCACCTGACACCACAATGTTATAAGAACATTTACAAGAATCTTTAGCTCGTTCTTAAATTCTAGCTCTTTTATTACTACTACAGGATGGACATTTGTAGTGCTTAATGTGCTCAGCTCTTGCAGGAGTAATCTTCACACATTTTCCATGGAACCAATTCTCGCAAGCATCACAGGCAATCCAGAAATCAGATGATTCTGTTGTATAAACTCCACTGCAGGATCCACAAAGGGTCTCCCCATGCTCCTCATCCTCTTCTTCATCCTGAGGTTCTTCTTCATCTTTGGGTTGTAATAACTTTGACATTTTTGGTTGGGAATCAGACGGTCGCTGAGAAAACAAAAAAAAACAAGGTATGTGAGGATATCATTTCAGGAAGTCACAGATCCTAAACAAGAAGAAAAACAGCATTCAGATAATCACATAGGGTATGAGGACTCACTGACTTCCCTCCTGACTTGCTTCTGCTACTGCTGTTGTTGGTTACGGTCGACCTTTCCTTCACTGGCTTCTTTGCAGTTCCAGTAACAACCTCAAATATTGTTGGAAGTTCATTCATCAAATTGAATAGCCGCTTTCTGCCAGCACCCCAATTTCATTCAAACTCTTAAGGCTAAAACAGTGTAAAATCTCATTCAAAACTTTTGTCCTGTATAGAATGTTGCCCTTTTGTAAATTTTATAATTCTCAACTTCTGGTTTCTGTTTACATGTATTACCTTCCTTACTAACTTGTCTTCTTAATTCATCATTGCAAATCATTGCAATTTAGAGAAGTAATATGATTAGCTAATATGAAGAATAGAACTAATAATTTCATTTGCTGATATGCTTACCAATTGCATTCTAAAGAAGTAATATGATTTGCTAATGATTTGATGACTCATGCTCACTGTGTATTAATTTCAGTTTCAGAAAAGAATGGAGCTGATGAGTATATCTATTAATGAGCAGATCATTTCCAATATTTGATAGCAAACCAAACATCTACTTCCTTTGAATTATCAAGGAGTAAGGTTGTCATGGGAATTCAGAAGGAGAATAATGGTGATTGACAGTATTTTCTCTTACACACACAAATTCAATAGCCATATAATGGTTGGTCGGCATGGCTTTTATCTACAATCAAGTACTTAAGAGTCTATCCTTGCGTACTACAATCCACAAAAATGCCTATCCCAAATTATGGATCAAGATGCAGCCAAATGTACCAAGCAAAAAATATTAGAATAAAGCAAAACCAGAAACTTTAGGCAAGTTAATAGGTTGAAAGCTAGAAATATCGTATTCCAAGTCCTCAGCATCAATCATATTGCTTTGATTTCTACAACAAATCAAGTCAATCTGATCGGTCTACATGGTGGCAGTTTTGTTTACAAATGATGAGGACTTGATAATAACATCTGAAATACTGGTGATTCTTATGTAATATCTTTTGTTCCTCGAATATAATCTCATGTAATCGCATTGCCAAAGCTTTTTGCTCGGGTACAGGCATTTTGATAACTGTATGCAACATGTGATTTTTCCTCGACATCACCCTAATCTTACTAAAAGATATGTGGCATAATAATGATAATGATTGCTTTGGGTACGACATTTTTGCATAGTTCAAGCACAACATAATATACATAATAAATATAATATCATTCATTAGATACGACCATTTTAATGTTTTAAGGTAGGCGCAACCCAAAAATTGTATAAGAAATATTTTCAGTAAATAAATATGGAAATTACAATCAAACTATCACCAAAGATGCAGTTTCCCATTATTGAGGCATTCCATATATAGATTGGTAAAGGGGAAGTGACCTGCAAAGCGAGCACTATTTTAAGAAACAAGGGTTAGTATCACCATATGAAGAGCAACTATTGTCAATGCATATGGGATATTCAGTCTGGAACAATTGGCAGATAGAAATTCCTTCCCCAAAATGGCAGGCTAGAAACTCTGTCAACCCTTCCATCTGATGTGGAGTCTAGGTCTAGATTGGCCCAAAGTGAACCATTTAGAAATCAAAGCAAAGGTCCTGGGCCCCAAGTTCAAAAAAGTAATCATGAGAAATCAGAAGCAACATCATTACGTTTTAGTTGAGCAAGTGACAACAAATCAATTCAGATCAAAGGCATCTTTGATACAAGTAAAGCACACCTGTCATTCCTGTCAAAACCAAATCTTGCACCATAATAGACAGAAACAGAAGCTAGCCAAGCATCACTGTGTACAGCAACCAAAGACAGCCAATCCCTTTCCTGCATCCCGTCCCTTGCAAAGTTGATTCCTAAAGCTGGCTCAGGTATCTCAGGAGGCACCTCTTCTGCAGGTAGATTCACTTCCCATTGTTCGCTAGGAAAACCATATAGACATAGATTGTCCTTATCTGTAACCCATAATGAGAGGTACAATTAATATCACACTGAATATAGTTTCAAAAACAAATGGTTAGCACAGGTCAATAACCCCAAACAAAGTAAGAATAAAAACAAAAAGTAATGAATGATTTTCTAACAGTCATTCACAGAATTCCAATGCTAGAAACAAGGAGCTACAAAACAAATAGCTTGCTTCTCAAACATCCTAATGTCCCATGTCCAATCTGCTACTGTGAAAGCATAGACTACACATTAACTCTTTAAAAAGGAACTATGATACAAATAGCTTGCTTCTCAAACAATTTAATGTTCAATGTCCATTGTCCAATCTACTACCTTTAAAGCATAGAATACACAATAGTTCATGAGATAATGCAGGAGTACTGATATGATTATTGCTACCTTTCAACGATTAAAGTTTCCAACTAAACAGAACAAATTTGTCTAAAGCCCTGAGCACAATGAGCTAAATTCAGACAGTCTCTTTCTTAAGTACATTAAATAAAATCTGTACAGTTCTGCCCAATTTTAAAAATTGGGAAGCATATTCTATTATCATCATCTCAAATATTATGTAACACAGTGAAATACTGACCAAACTACTCCCAGCAATCAGATAAACGTACAATCTCATATTCCTTAAAAATATTATGGCTTCCGGAGCATGCAACTTTCAACATACAGACTCCATTTCATGCCAATAACTCTATGGCTTCCAGAGCAAGTAATATTCAGCATATCTACTCTAATTCATGCCAAAAATCCATTCAGTATTACCCAGCTACTTCAGTATTTGATAATTCCTATTAAAACATTTGATTTTATTGTGTGAAATCATTTAGTTGTGCAGAGTAGGGCTTCTTTACAGTCGTCTTCTACCTGATGATGAACAAATTGTCTAACCTCGAAGTTGAAACACAAAGTAAAATCAAGAAAATTCAAATGGCTCTAAATTTCTTTATATCAGCAGTCCCAAGTGCAACACGTACAGGGATTGCTTGCTCAGTTTATCTGTACACTTTCATCAAAGGCATGGCATGACTGGAGAAAATTCAAATCGGCTACAGATAAATAAGGGTGTACATAAACATAATCAACCACTCTGTTGTTCAAATTTTGGGGCATACATTGCATCTTCGAGAAATCTTCGCCAAGTTCAATCTCTCAAATTAAAGTAATGATTCAGAAGCATCTTGAATTCGATATATACTATATGAGACCATAAACAATTATCAATACAAACATTTATTAGAAGCATTTTGAACACGTCAAAAACAGGGGATAGAACCTACCTGGATCACACTGGTTGTAGAACTCCTCCACATCTGTTCAAAGCCAAACTTTAGTTAAATTAATTAGATATGATGAATATATACGTAACCAAAAATGCTTTGAACCACATAAAGAAAATTTTATACAGAGCGTCAGCGAAGAAGAAAGTAATGCAACCACAGGAATATGCTATAGTTCGGTAAAATGATCGTTATTCAAAAAACCAATTTTAAAACAAAAACATTTACAGAATGTCATATTGGTGGAAATTTTCAACAACAAATCCATGTAGATATATTGAAAAATATGAACAGTACAACCGCGTGTTTTTTTACTAAAACTGTAGAACAAAGACAACAAATGCAAAATAAAAAGCCATAGTTTTATAGATGAAAATATTTAATGAAATTTACTTAAATAACACAAACATCCAATGGTAAATCATCAGAGTAGAAACCACGATTGGAAAATTAAAAGATTTGTGTTGCAAATTATGAAACATAAAATTATTTTAAAATGCCGGGAAAGGCACGCAAGGTGATTTCACAGTCAATTTGGGGCGGGAAGAAAAAATTATACGAGTGAATTTTTATTTTAAGAAAATGGAGAAAAAATCTACCACAAGGGCTAAAAATCGGACACGGCTAGCTTTCAGCCCTAAATTTTATTGAACTAAATAAATAGATACATTCGTAATCCTAATCTATATAACAGATATCATGTAGAATTTTCACATTTAAACTCACAGAATGTGGGTGTAGTCTGTCCACAAGGACTGTAAATTCCAACAAGTTCAGTCGAAAAAATCAGTTCCGCACGGTATTAGGAATTACTTTCCTGAGATTCGGAAAGCATCTGCACCGTTAATTTTCAGCAAATTTTACCACCTAAACAGTAAAGAATTTAGAGCAAAACAGAATCGAATAACATAACAGAGGCCTAAATTTAATTTCAGGTCCTCTCTTAGTTTAAATGAAAACAATTAACCCCGAAAATACCAGACAAAAATATTAGCATAAATTAAACAAAACCAAATGGCAGTGCCTCATAACAATTTGTATTTTTTGAGCAAATTAGGCTTTAACAAATAAACTTTCGCAATTCAAAGAGAAATTAATAGGAAAAATTTGCTAGAAACATCCCCTTCCCTGTTTTTCCTCGCGCACCACACCACGGCCAAACTAATTAAAATTGTAAGGGAAAAATAAGCCGTACATTGCACCAGAATAACCAATTTGGTTAATACCTAAAAACTCTGGGATCAAACTGAAAACGAGTAAAGTTTACACGGCAAATCACATAAGCTCGACGCAAAAGAAAAATGTATAACATAAATCATTATTTAAGTTAAAAAAAACAACATATAACATTAAAAAAAGAATTACTGGAACAAAATTAGAAAGAAATATGAAATGAAAGACATAAATTATCCGTGTCGCACAGCCTGCGATTAGACTGAAAACATTAAAACCCCAAATCAGAATAAGACGGAAAAAGGCCAACACCGTAACAAAATTCAAGAATGGCAGTAAAAACGAGCCGAAAAAGAATGAAATTGGAAAATACAAAACAAACCAGTAGTGAGGGCTTTGATCAAAGCAGCTCGTCGTCCTTTAAAATCCTTGAAAACATCTTCCACACTGCGTTTAACAGAACCTCCGCCACCTTCCATTTGCGAAAAAATAAATTCAACGTTCTTTCTCGATATTGAAAGATCAATTCCCGTATTGAAAAATCTTTTACGAGAGCAGAGACGGGACTGGAAATCGCAGAAAATGCATATTCCGCAAAGCTTACTGCCGTGAGAAACCAGCCAGAAGGAACAGATCAGCTATTCCAGGCGCACAGTTGAGCAAATGATGAAAACCCTTTCTAATCCCCCCCTTTAATAGAAAAGTCTAATTCAAACAATGGCATCTTTCTAAATTTGTGTAAAGAGAGGGTTCCTTTGTTTTAAAATATTGGACAATAAAAGAGGAAGAAGGCATAGATTTTCACAATATAACACTTCAGTATAGTTAGAGAGAGCTGATACTGATAAAATTTGATAAAAAAATATATTAAAATATGGACAAAATGTTTAGTATTATAGGGGTGGACGTAGTTCAGCACTCTAATTTTGCAAGGCTTTAGCTTATGTTGTGGCTACATTACCAACATAAACATTTTTTCTTGGGCATTCTCTTGTTATTAATGTTGTTAATTGGCATCATACAATTAATTGTTTTTCCAAAAACATTACATTTTAATTATGAAAAGTCATCATTAACAAAAATAACTTTATTTGATACAATATTGTTAAAAATATTGAATATTCACAACCACTATCACAATTATTGTACTGTTCTAGACTCTCTTCCCTACATAATATTAAATTTAAATTTAAAAAATAAAACCTTGATAATAATAATTTAAAATATAGATATTAATACAAAATATTTATTTTATACTATAACCATCTTAAATTGACATAAATATTTAACTATTGCTCAAATCAAATGATAGTGGAATCACTTATAAACTTATGGGCCTAAGCTCAATTTCCATAGTCATATGACTTATAAAAAATGAAGCCATAAAAAAGATAAAGACTCCATATGATATAATATCTTTCTTTTTAAAGCTATGGAGAAAATATGATAGGACAATTATATCTATAAGTCTTGATAATCTATAACCCTTTTTTATTTAAATTGTACATGGTAATCCTCCAATACAAATAAAATTATAATTAAAAATTAGAATTTCACAATTCATAATGATCTTACTTTGTTTTTAGATTCGGTTGTGGGAAGTATGTTGAAACATTATAAAAGTTGATCAAATATAGAAATACTCATTTCAAATTGATATCAAATGTGAATTTTTTTAAAAATATTTGAAACTTTTAAAAAATAAACAAGAAATTGAAAGCACATGTGGAAATGAACAAAATAAATAAGTTTAAAATAACAAAAAATGCTCTTTTTAGTGTCAAAACTTTCTTTTATGTTTGTATTTTTTTCATCTAGTATTCCTTCTAAGAATGTTCAAATTTTATTTTATATAAGCATGTACTTATATAAAATAATAATAATATATAAGTTATCATTTTTGCAACAACATAAAATTAAAATTACTTGAACAACTTGAAATAATATTATTAAATCATTTCTCTTGAACAACTTGAAATATTATTATTAAATAATTTCTCTAACTTTATCCCTTAATGTATAAGAAATTTTAAAATGGGTTATAGATCTTTCAAATTATTTCTAAAAGGGGACATACAATCTCCTCTTCCTAGAATTGCTTGCCTTTCCATGTAGTATATTTAGTCGGGAGGTTATCTAGCATGTTAGGTGTTGGCTCTTGGTTTGTTAGGGCGTACACATGTGATATGTTACCAAGCTGATAACCTAAATGTCTAAGAAGCAACCAAATCCAATAATCAACACCCAAGTGACTTGGACCAACTAATAAAACACTCATTGTGAATCCTTACAAGTCATATATAATAGATATCCCATCAAAGCCTCCACACTAATCGAGAGATACTAGGTTAATAGCTAGCTACCAATTGAACATCGATCGGGTAGTGGAGTAAGAGAACACTTAGTCGCTTTTCACAAAAAAGAACATAAAACACTAGATATTTGCTTATTTTATTAAGATTTCATGTAAAATGTGATGGTACTAAAATGACGTATTGCAAGGTAGGAGAACCCCCAAGGGAGATGTCTTAGCCCCCAACAAACAACCACAAAACAAAATATACACAATAATATAGAGATTTAGATCCACACAATGTTAATTCTCATAATAATATTTTCAGCCAACATGCCTAGTGTTAGGGTAAAAGTTTAATTTAATTTATTAAATTATCTTTACTCCCTTCTTAAGATTTCACTTTATGTAGCTTGCATTTCCATTTAATAATTAATTAGTAATTATTAAATGTCATTTACCTTTTAGGGTTTCGCTCTCCTTCATAAGGATTGATCAATTGCAAATTCATTTATTTTGCTTTGCACAAGCAAATACAATTTTCTTGTTTGTTGAGAAAACTCATCTCTTTGTTTTTATTTCTTCCTTGTAACGGGTTATTTGCATGCAAGATATCCAGGTGTATCATCTTAAAATGGAAGCACTTATGTGTTAAGAGTGTTTAGCCCTCTGAGTAAGTGGTCTGGGGTCATGTCAAGCGCTTTGAATGGGTCTTTGCATGGATCTGTTTGTTTTCCCCCTGTTCTGCCTCTCTCTCTCTCTCTCTCTCTCTCTCTCTCTCTCTCTCTCTCTCTCTCTCTCTCTCTCTCTCTCTCTCTCTCTCTCTCTAACTTATTTCTGACAACTTGCTCTATGAAACTGAGGACTTTGACTTCTGGGTCAAGGATGACCTCAACCCTGACCTAGGTCAAGGGCGACCTTGACCCTAACCTAGGGTAGGGTCGACCTCATCCCTGAACCTAGGTTTATTTTTCAATTTCTAGAAGTTTTGGGATCGTAGGCTTTGGAAATTTTCTTTTCCTGCTTCAGGGTCAATTGTTTTGGGTTTCAAAATGGTAGACTCTTAAATTACATTTAATCTAGGTCCACTTCTAGGGGTTAGGGTGCTCCCATGTTGACCTTTTCTAGGAGTTATAGTGCCCTAGATCTTATATAAGGAAGCCTTCTTCCCTTATTTTGACATCCACTTTCTTTGAACTAGGAGCTACCATTTATGAAGTGCATTCATTATTCTATGAAGTGAAGATATACTATCTACTAGCATTCAAGCATCCAATTCATCGAGGAGATCCATTGTTAGCCATTGAAGGATTTAATCTCTATGGAACCCTCTTGTTGAAGATTTCTCCGTCCATATTCATCCAAGCTTTTTCCTATGAAAAGATACATTCAAGATTGGTGTTGAAGATCTAATGTCATTGATTTTAGACATCCTACATACATTTCTACATTCATTGGGAGCATTTGTACTTGTGGATTCAAGGATTTGAATCCTCCATAAGGATCTCAACATAAGCAAGGTGAATAGTTCCATTTACTTTGTTTATGCATATTACAATTTCAATTATATTTCAAGGTTAATTCCAAACTGGGGTTTGACTAAGGCAAACCCCCCATACAAACAAACAAGCCATTTTTCTTGTAGATACAGGTGTGGAACAATGAATTGAAGAACAAATTTGGATACCCTTTTCGTTCGACTCGTAAGATCTACGAATAGAAATTTCCTTGGAGCAGTGTAGGTCAAGGTTGACTTTTTGGGGTACAATTCTATCCTGGGGTAAGACTATTCCCCGCTATAAGGGTCAAGGTCAACCTCCCTTCAAAAAGACAAAAGATTTCTAGGTTTTCTCCATCTCAACATTTCTAGTCCATAATAGGTTGCAGAGATCTCTGAAACTATACACGCACATCAATTGATAACACTTTCAAGATTCAAGGTTAGTATTTTTCTTTTATCTATTTCAAGATTTAAGCACATAATCCTCAAAATAGAAAGATAATAGAACCTCTTTTCTCCCTATTCTCCATCACATGATCCACTTCTGCATTGATCACTTTCTTGTGCTTAATCAATTTGGATCATTCCTTTTGGAAATTAGGGTTAAGAAAGGAAAATCATATTTTCTTTCTATTCTTTTTAGTGAACCTAACATGCTTACCCTCTTTTCCTTTGTGGATTTAGATGTCATATTGTGTTTTGCGGTGTTATATTTCATTTTATATTTGTTAGGTCTTTTCTTACATTGAGATTAGATTTTGTTTATGCTCTTGCATTTCAAAATTCAAAAATACAAAAAAAAAATACAAAATTTCTTTCAAAAAATACAAAAAATATTGTTGCTTTATGTTTTCTTAGTTTAGTTCATTTGCATTGCATTGGTTTATGAGTTTTATTACTTCTAGTCCTACTTCTTATCTTAGGGTTAGATGCAGTCATAGACTTATGGGTACCTTTGAGCATGAGTCTTCTTCTCCTTTCCTTAGGATTCTAGATGAGAATTTGATTCTTCCTAATTCTAATCCTATTATGGAGCAAAACTCTTCTCACTCATCTCATGATGAGGATGATGCTTTAAAAGTTCTTCTTGAACAAGTCCACAAAATTTCAAACGAACTTGATAAACTGGGTAATTGGCTTCTTCAAGAAAACCATAATCAAGATTCTATTCAAGCTATAGAGGCTCTTAAGAAAGTTCTTTGTGATAATGATCTAGGTGTTAATCTTTTGTGTAGTATTACTCACCTTGTGCATTCCTATGTTAAACCTTTAGCTCAAGAAGCTCAAGATTTAGGGTTGTTTCCTCCTATCACTAGTGTAGAACCTTCTTTTGTTCCTCTTTCTAGTGTTCCTATTTATACTCCTTCTTTGGTGACTACAATTGTTCCCTCTATCCCTATGAGTGTTCCTCCTATGTCCCTTCCTACATCACAACCTTCTTATCATATTGTTCCTTTTACTTATTCTTCTCCTATGCCAACTATCATTCCTAGTGTTCCTCCAGTTGTGTCTACTATTTCTATAGCTTCACACACTTTTCCTAGTATTTCTAATGTTGCTAGTTCTTCTATTTCTTCTTGTGATTCTACAATTTTTAGTTTGGCTCAAGATGTGTCATCTTTACAACAACAACTTGCATCCTTGACTCAAAACAAGTTTAGTATCCCTACTTGTGACATGGGAAGTCCATTGTCTCAGAATATTATTCGTACTCTCATTCCTTAGCAAGCTAATATGCCTCATCTTGAGAATTATAATGGTAAGGGAGACCCTGTTCATCATGTTAAAACATTTCAAATCCTTTGTAGTGATTATGCTCATGATCATAGGATTTTAGCTAAGTTGTTTGCTCAAACTTTTCGTGACAAAACTTTACAATGGTTTTTCCTTGACTCGTTATTCTATGAATTCATTTCCTCAACTTGCTAATGGTTTTATTCAACAATTTCAAAACAACATTGGCCTGCAAGTGTCTTTGATTGATTTGATACATTGTAAACAAAATTCTAAGGAAAAAGTGACTGAATTTATTAGTAGATTTAAGCATTTGCATGCTTATATTTCCTATCATGTTCTTGATATTGATATTTAATGTATGTTTATTTCAAATTTGCAAAAGGATATTAGAGATAAGATTCTACTTACTAAATTTACTTCTTTTCAACAACTTTGTGCAGTGCTTCATCATTATCAATTACAAGTGAGTCAATTTGAGAGCACCACTCCAATGGCTCATGTTCTTGTTGATAAAAGTGATGTTGCTCCTAATCCAAATAATCATAGGATTTTAGCTAAGTTGTTTGCTCAAACTTTTTGTGACAAGACTTTACAATGGTTTTTCCTTGACTCCTTATTCTATCAATTCATTTCCTTAACTTGCTAGTGCTTTTATTCAACAATTTCAAAACAACATTGGCCTGCAAGTGTCTTTGACTGATTTGATACATTGTAAACAAAATTCTAAGGAAAAAGTGACCGAATTTATTGGTAGATTTAAGCATTTGCATGCTCATATTTCCTATCATGTTCCTGATATTGATATTTAATGTATGCTTATTTCAAATTTTCAAAAGGATATTAGAGATAAGATTATGCTTACTAAATTTACTTCTTTTCAAAAACTTTGTGCAGCGCTTCATCATTATCAATTACAAGTGAGTCAATTTGGGAGCACCACTCCAATGGCTCATGTTCCTGTTGATAAAAGTGATGTTGCTCCTAATCCAAATAAAGTTAAAAATTCAACAACTATGTCAAGATAAATAAACAAGCAAATGCAATTGCTAATCAAGTAGTTGTTGCATCTCACAATGTCACTTATGCATCCACTTCTTTTCGATTGAATTGTACATTTACTCCTCTCTCTGAATCTTTATATTCTATTTTGAATAGGTTGTTAACTGCTAATATGATTACTTTACCTCTTATTCAACCTATTTTACCTGCTATGCTGCTAAATCTTTTGATCTAAAAGATTTTTGTCAATATCATTGCCAGAATGGTCATGATACTGAGCAATGTTATTCTTTAAAACATAAGGTTTAGGACTTAATTGATTCTAATGCTTTATTTGTTAATAATTTTGATGGTACTGGGAATAAATATATTTATCCTCCTAATCAAAATTTGCAAATTTATATGAATCCTTTTGAAAATTAATCATAGTTTATATCATACTTCTAGGCCTAGGGATTCTACTACCATTGACTTCTTTTGGTCTTCATTACCTAATTCATGTCCTTTTCGACCTGATCATATTTTCCTCTCATATCAAGCCTATAAGCTTTGTAAGATTCTTGAGTTACGTTTACCTCCTATGGATCTTAGTCATGGTCTTTTACCTACACCTTCCATACCTCTTTATCTATGACTTCTAGATTTGTTAATCAAGTTCCTCCTATTGCTTGTCAATTTGTTGATAATCGTATTAATCCTCCTATAGAACCTATGAAGGATCCTGTAATTGTTCCTCCTAGTTCTCAACAAATTTCAAGTAAGGAAAAATGTAATCAATCTCCTAATAAACACCGTAAGAAGCGTCATGCTCAAGCTAAAGCTTGTAATGTTGTTCTTCAAAAATCTTTACATTCTTTGGATACAATTATGCATGATGTGTTAGAAGAAGTTGTTGCTAATAATGATATTAAGTTGAATGATTCTAATAATTTTATTCATATCTTAGATCCTATTTTGATCAATCTAGATGAAGATACTCTTGATGATGTTGATGATGTTAATGATGAATATGAAGCTATTGACATTGACATTGATTTACCTAATATGATTTCCTCAATATTGATACTTACACCTAGTATCGAACATTGTGATTCTCAAGAGGATCCTTGTTTGGAACTTTCTATCATTCCTACTATGTTGGATATAGTCCCTCTTATGGGTTACCCACCTTCCTTAAATGATATAAAATGAGATGGGGAGAATAGGCGACTTGCTTGATTGGCTAGTCCTTCATGGTGGCCTTTTATGTGTTGTATTGTGTTTCTTTCATGATGTGTTTTCTAAATATTTTTAGATTCTTTTATATGATCTCTGTTGCTTTTTTAGTACAAGGTGATAAAAGGATTCTTCCATATGTTGTTACATGTTATGTTGTACCTGTGCCATTATTCATACATGTTTCCTTGTGTAATCTACTTGGATCAATGGTTTGGTAGCATTGATTCTTTTTGGTCTCTAGGTCTTGGTCCAAAAAGATTCTTCTTCGTATCTCTCATTTGATATTTCCTCCTTTGTGATTGTAGTTCTACTTTCTTATGATTATATCGACCCCACAATAGGTAAATCCCTATTTTGTTTTCTATATGTTTATGTATTATTTCCCTTGAGTTGTATTTGTCTTGGGGCGTCTTATAGTGGAAACATAATCAGTGGAGTTGTTTATGTTTCTATCAAAGCCATTGCCCCTGTTAAATTGTTAGCAATGACTTTAATGTGGGGGCATATGCTCTGCTCACCTATTGCACACACACACACACTTTTCAATACATATATATTATTGTTCAAGACACGTTTTCTCCCTTTTTGGATTAGTGACTAATCCTTAAAGCATGGATTTATATTTAAGGATCTCTTGATCCCTCTAGTTTCAAATATGTTTTTGATCCCTTAAGGTTGAAGGTGTCCTTAAGATTGGATCTATTTTTCTTTTTTCTTTTACTCTTATGGAATACAACATTCTTGAGAGTAAATCCTTGATGGGTTGACTAGTGAGTAACCACATTCACTAGGCAATTCAATTCCATCTTTCCAGTTGCACAGTTTCCTTGCGTGGTTCACAATGAGACATAATTTCATTGGGTGAGATAATCACTCTTTTTCATTTTCTTTTTTTCTAGAGATGTCTCTCTTATTGTCATTTTAAAATTGATGAAGACTTGAGTCTTTGGGGGCTTAAGGATCTCTTTGTCCCTTTGATTTTAATAAGATTATTTTTTCGTTACATTCTACTTTACCAAGAGTTTGCATCGATTCCATACTCTTGCTAAAGTGGAGGCTAAATGTATCATCTTAAAATGGAAGCACTTCTATGTTAAGAGTATTTAGTCCTCTGAGTAAGTGGTATGGGGTCATTTCAAGCACCTTGAATGGGTCTTTGCATGGATCTAGTTTTTCCCCCCTTGTTTTGCTTCTCTCTCTCTCTCTCTCTCTCTCTCTCTCTCTCTCTCTCTCTCTCTCTCTCTCTCTCTCTCTCTCTCTCTCTCTCTCTCTCTATTTCCACCCTATTTATGACAACTTGCTCTATGAAATTAAGGACTTTGACTTTTGGGTCAAGGATGACCTTTTAGGTAAAGATTGATCTCGACCATGACCTAGGTCAAAGATAACCTCAACGCTAACCTAGGGTAGGGTCAATCTCATCCCTGACCCCAGGTTCATTTTTCAATTTTTGGGAAGTTTTGGGATCTTGGGCTTCGAAAAGTTTCTTTTCCTACTTCTGAGTCGGTTGTTTTGGGTTTCAAAATGGTAGACTCTTAAATTACATTTAATCTAGGTCCACTTCTTAGGGTTAAATGGAATAAAATGCTCCCATGTCGGCCTTCTCTAGGAGTTAGTGCCCTAGATCTCTATATAAGGAATCCTTCTTCCCTCATTTTGACATCTACTTTCTATGAACTAGGAGCTACCCTTTATGAAGTGCATTCATTATTCTATGAAGTGAAGATCTACTATCTACTAGCATTCAAACATCCAAGTGTTCAAGCATGCAATTAATCAAGGAGATCCATTGTTAGCCGTTGAAGGATTCAATCTCTATAGAGCCCTCTTATTGAAGATTTCTTCATCCATATTCATCCAAGCCTTTTCCTATGCAAAGATACATTCAAGATTGGTATTGAAGATCTAATGCCATTCATTTGAGACATCCTACATACATTTGTAACTTTATTGGGAGCATTTGTACTTGTGGATTCAAGGATTCAGATCCTCCACAATGATCTCAACATTAGTAAGGTGAATAGCTCCATTTACTTTGTTTGTGCATATTACAATTTCAATTATATCTCAAGGTTAATTCCAAACAAGGGTTTGACTAAGGCAAACTCCCCACATAAACAAACAAGCCATTTTTCTTGTAGATATAAGTGTGGAATAGCATATTTGGATACCCTTTTTGTTGAACTTGTGAGATCCATAAACAGAAATTTTGTCGAGGCAATGCAGGCTAAGGTTGACTTTTCGGGGTATAATTGTGCCCCGGGGTAAGATTGTGCCTCACTATCAAGTCAAGGTCAACCTCCCTTTGAAAGGACAAAATATTTTTGGGTTTTCTTTGTCTCAACATTTCCAATCTAGAACAGGTTGCAGAGATCCCCGAAATTGTACACATACATAAGAAAATAACACTTTCCAGATTCAAGGTTAGTATTTGTCTTTTATCTATTTCAGGATTTAAGCACATACTCCTCAAAATAGAAAGACCATATAAACTTTTTTCTCCCTATTCTCCATCACATGATCCATTTATGCATTAATCACTTTCTTGTGCTTAATCAATTTGGATCATTCCTTTTGAAAATTAGGGTTAAGAAAGGAAAAACTTATTTTCTTTATATTCACCAGGATCTGTGGATTTGTTCATCATCAAATCCTACATGGTATCAGAGCCTTGCTTGTGGTTGCCTATTATTGTTTGGAGAAAAAGAAGAACAAGGATTTGATAGAATAGATCTAGCATTTTTTAGGCAGATTCTATGAAAATAGGGGGGTCTTTGACTTTTGGAGGTGTGACAACAACGATTCAGAAAAAATAATTATAGAGGTAATTTTCAAATAGTGATATCTTAGTCATACAGACTCCTTTTTCCAAGTAATTATTTTTTGTTTTGGGGTAGAATTCTGTGATCTACACATTGCTATAGCTTTTTCATAATCTATGTTCTTGAATTTTCTTAAAATTGCAAATCCTGATTTTTGCAACTTCAAAGGCTTTATTCAGGTTCATATGGACACATATTCAGGTGTTATTTTTTTTTCAAAGTGCATAATTTTTTGTCTACTTTCTAGATCTGGTATCAGTTTGTAGTAATATTGAGTGGACATAGTACTTTTAGCATTTGGTCATTTTTTGGCCTATAAAAAACAATCCAACACCTTCTAAAAGGGTTGTGGTCTTATTTAGATGTCATGCAACTAGTTTTACAGAGGCTTTTTGAGGTCATGCAACACATGAACAAGATGCATGAGGCAATGGGGTTGATTTCTTTACATTTATCTGATAGTCTATAGTTTCATCTTGATTGGTGCAATACCCCTATAGATATGTGGACCAAGCTTGATGGTTTGTTTGGTACAATGAATGAGTTTAGGGCACTTCAAATCAAGGCAAGGCTTACCTCTCTTGTACCAGATTCTTTTCCTTTCATTAAGAACTTTTTTGATGAAGTTTAAACAACAAAGATCTTTATTGCAGGGTTGTGGGAAAACCAAGACTGATACTGAGTGCATCTACCTAATTCTTTCTAAACTTCGTGGAAACTTTCAGATTTTTGCTTCTACCTTCTATTCCACCAAAGATGCTTTGGCTAATAGATTTACCATACCATCCTTTGAGGTTTTTTGTGATTGTTTGACTCTAGAGCAATCTAAGCTCTCTTTGTTGGATTCTGTCATAGGCTCACAAACTTATGCATTGGTAGCTTAGTCATCTTTTGGGATGAAGGAGAAAACACATAAATCTCATTCTATAGAGTTTTAGATTGATTCTAGCCCTCACTGTTCATCAAGGCCACCTCCTCCTAAGGGGGGTAAACCAAAACTAGAAAAACCAAAGTATACTTATTGTAATAAGCCTAATCATGATGAGTCATATTGCTATGACAAGAAGTTAGATGGCTATGCCAAACATGTTTTAGATTTGG
Organism: Cupressus sempervirens; assembly: GCA_028749045.1. NCBI lineage: Eukaryota > Viridiplantae > Streptophyta > Pinopsida > Cupressales > Cupressaceae > Cupressus > Cupressus sempervirens. The sequence goes on along the minus strand of CM053791.1, from coordinate 821,392,117 downwards.
CAGCTCTCCTTCAAAAGAGCAACATTGATATTCCCTCTACTTCTCACAGATCTTCATCATCATCATCATTTTGGTCAGATGGTAAAGATATAGGAAAGGGTCATGTACTATGTGCAACTACTACTCCACCCTCTTCTAGATGGTTACTAGACTTGGGTGCTTCACACCATATCACATCTTCTCAGGATTTGATCTCTTCTTTTGAGGTTTTTCCTAGTCCACACATTTTGATAGGGAACAACACTGCTATGACTATATGTGGGAAAGGTTCTATCAACATTTATGATGGTACATTTAATGATGTACTTTATGTTCCATCTTTTTCCTCTAACCTTCTCTCCATTTATTAGATTATAGATGGTGGAATAGGGAAGACAATTGAGTTTACACAAGATTCAGTGCACATCAGAGATAGTGAGATAGACAATATTGTTGCTACAAGGATTGTTGATCATTCCTCCCACCTATACTCTCTCTCATTTTGGTTCACCATCTCCACCATCAGAGACTTTCTTTTTTCACGAGAGTCTATTGAGGTGAAGTCAGGTCCCTTGAATTTATATGTTGTTCCAAAGACTAGTATTATGACTTCTACACCTCCACCTCCTATTAAGATTCCATCTCTTACACAAAATTACTCTTCAACATTGCCTACTATTGCAACTCTAGTCATCGAGCCACCTACTAAAGTTGTTAAGGATATATTAAAGGATGCACATCTCCTCTTAGATGATAGATTCAACACACCTGTTATCCCACCCGCATTGGAGATTCCATTTTAGGATTCTCATTCTTTCTGCTTTGAGCATCAGTTAGGAATTCTAGCTGCAACTTACATACATGGGTTTTATCATCCTTGTCCACTACCTTTGTTTCCTTTAGATTGGAGCCACATTAGTATGTTCATCAACATGGGAGTTTTCCTATTCTAGGGGGGCTATGGAGTCTCAAGCTTCTATCATGGGGGGTTTCATTGTACTTATGGTCTTGAGAGAGTCTCTTGAAATGTTTCATTTGTGCATCCTTTTCTATCTCTTTTTGGAGTAGGGCTTTCCCATTGGGTTTTATCTATTTCTCTGTTTCATAGAGATTTGATTGTGATTGGGTACCTCATCAAGCCTTATTGTCCGGACCCAAGATTGCTTTCAACATTGTAGTTTCTTTGTATTGTTTGTAGTTGCATTGTTGCTCATCTTGGGGGGGGCGGGGGGGGGGGGGGGGGGGGGGTGGTTTGTTAGAGTAAAAGGTTTATTTTATTTTATTTACTAACATTTACTCCCTTCTTAAGATTTCACTTTATCCACCTTGCATTTCTATTTAATAATTAATTAGTAATTATTAAATGTCATTTACCTTTTAGGGTTTTGATCTCCTTCATAAGGATTGATAGGTTGTAAATTTATTCATTATATTTTGCACAAGCAAATACAATTTTCTTGTTTGTTGAGAAAAATCATCTCTCTCTCTCTCTCTCTCTCTCTCTTTATTTTTCTTTCTTCCTCATAACAAGTTATTTGCATGCAGGATATCCAGGGTTTGTGGGTTTGTTCATCATCAAATCCTACACCTGGCTATAAGGCCTTCCATGTTGCAACAAAATACATCAAAAATTAAATAAAATTCCAACAAGACGTCACAAGATCCAACTCCTAACTAGTCCAGAACCACACTCTAGTAGAGAACTCCAAGAAGAATCTAAACTTGTGCTTGCAAGTCACCAAGTAACCTCCTTGTTTTCCAAACCCCAACTACTAGCTCTTCTCAAACTTTGTTCCTCAACTACTCCATGCTGAACTAAATTATGACTCTAGACTCCACAAGACCCTCTACTTTAACTAAACCAAGCCACAAGTCGGCCTAGTCATATTACATTAATTAAATGTACCCACATTGAGTACACCCTCAAGCCACAAGTTAGCTTGGCTACGAACATTAAATACATAACATGAAATTAAATACTTAGGACATGCCCCAAGTTTACAATGCATAATGAACTCATACGACTGCATAAGAATTCATGTACTTAGACATAGGTCCATGTGCCAACCAACTATCCAAATCCAAGAGTGTACACTCTAACTCTTGCTAATTGAAGCTCACAAATACAATCTCTAAATCTATGCTAGTAAATAGGAACACATTACCAACAACCACTAAAATGGATCTAACTCCAAGATGATAACTCCAAACTCTATGTGCACTTAAGGAAAAGTTCCCTAATATGCCTCAAACAGATCCCCAACTGCACAAATCATAACTTCACAAACTTGAGCATAAAGCCCCTACATACAGGATTGTTGACTTCCCTAGCCTACTCCTGCATCAAACACCCCAGGTGAGAAGAAAAGATGCTCTTAAGAGTTGGAAGAACATCTTTTAGGGTTCAACACATAAACCCCAAACTAGTTCTTCACATGCATGTCCTCTTTCATACCAACTTGTACACTCTTGCCTTTGTTCTTCCTCTACAACTTTTTCTACAACTATCATCTCCACATATGTCTTCTGTGCATACTAGGTTTTCTCTCTACACTGATCTCTAATCATTTCAAAATATCCCAACTCAACTTGGCTAAAAAAACTCAAGTTCCTATTAAGCTCTCCATTTTGCAAAGGAATCAAGGAATGCTTCCTGCTGCCCTTCTCAACAATAAAACATTCTTGACACAATCATATATAGCTCTACAATCATACTGCTAAGGTCTACCAAGTAATATGTGACAACTACTCATGTCCACAACATCACACAACACTTGATCCTTATATTGCCCAATCTGAAAATCAACAAGATATTGCTCCCTCACTTCCAAAGCATGTCCATCTTGTAACCAACCAATCCTATAAGGACAAGGATATCTTACCCTCTTCAAATTAAGTTTATGAACCATCTCTTCATTAACTAGGTTATCAATACTACCACCATCCATAATCACATTACAAATCTTACCACCAAACTTACAATGAGTCCTAAATCAATTCCTTCTCTGGCAGGGTTCTAGTGTCCTCTTACTAAGAAACACTCTAGAAACAAGCTATTCCCATCCTGCTCAAGTTCATTCACCAAGTCTTCAACCTCTTTCACCACATTGTTTCTTCTATCACCAACCTTAGGGCATTCATAAGCTCTATATCCTTATTCATGACATCTATAACAAGTACCCTTAAATGCACCTTTATCAATCCCCTTCCTCTGTTTAACAGGTTTTGGTTCATCTTCAACAATTTTTTTGTTCTTCACCAAGTGATCCTGTTTCTCCTTCCCTCAAGGATTACCTTGATGTCTCCTCTTCAACTTCTCTTCTACTCTCAAAGCATACTAATAAGCATCCTCAATCGAAGCAATATTCAACATACCAACCTCATCCTGAATATTAAATCTCAAACCATTAATATACCAAGCTACCTTTTCCTTCAATAGTTCTCTTGTCCAAACTAAATAGTCAACTTGTAAAACCCCCCTGTATAATCTTTCATAGTCATATCTTTTTACTTTAGATTCTGCAATCTCTTAAACAACTCAAGTTCATAATCAATAGGAATGAACTTAGCCTTCAATTTAGTCACCATCAATCTCCACCAAATGATCTTCATTTCACCTTCCTCTTCTCTATCTTGCTGCAATTCCTTCCACCATAAAGCAACATGTCCTTTCAACTTACTCTATGCCAACCTCACTCTAATTGGATCTCCAATATCCTCAAGCTCAAAGTAGTCTTCCAATTTTCCAATCCAATCAATTAGGTCTTCAAGATTCAAAGTACTTGAGAAATTAGAAACCTCCATCTTATGCTTTAGCTTCAACTGAGATCCAGATTTATCAAACTAACCAACCCTATTTTTGATATGTCTCTCAACTCGATCATATCTACCTTCACCACTCAATATAGAAATCTCAAAGTCTTTAGCAGTTTCCTCATAATTAATCATCTTGAATACCCATATGTTGAGGTACACCACCTATAACACTTATAATCTTAGCAATCATATCAATCTTCATTAGTGCCATCTCAGATCTAAATTCTACTTTAATCTTCTATAGATCCTTGCTTCTACAACATCACAGAGATCTTTAATCACCCTAGGATCCAATTTCCTTGGAGGCATCTTCCAAGATCTTCACAAACCCTCTGCAACAAATCAACGAGATCCAACCTTCACTTTGATACCACCTAACGTAGTGCAAGGTAGGAGAATCCCTAAAGGAGATGTCCTGGCCCCCAGAAAACAACCACACAATGGAATATACATAATAACACAGAGATTTAGATCCACACAATATTAATTATTATGCTATAAGGCCTTCTGTATTACAAACAACTACATCAACAATTACAATATAAGTTCAACAAGACCTTGCAAGATCCAACTCCTAGCTAGTCCAGAACCACACTCTTGTAGAGAACTCCACAAAGAATCTAAAATTGTGCTTGCAAGCCACTAAGCAACCTCCTTGTTTTCCAAGCCACAACTACTAGCTCTACTCAAACTTTGCTCCTTAGCTACTCCATGTTGAACTGAATAATGACTCTAGACTCCACAAGACCCTCTACTTATACTTAACCAAGCCACAAGTTGGCCTAGTTAAATTACATTAATTAAATGCACCCTCAAGCCACAATTTAGCTTGGCTACAAACATTAAATACATAACATAGAGTTAAATACTTAGGACATGCCCCAAGTTTACAATGCATAACTAAAAGACAACATAAGAATTCACACACTTAGAAATAGGTCCACATGCTAACCAACTATCCAAATCCAAGACCACACACTCCAACTCCCATAGATCGAAGCTCATGAATACAATATCCAAAGCTCAGCCAGTAAATAGGAGCACATTACCAACAACCACTAAAATGGCTCTAACTATTAGTCTTAATTACCTTTCTATAGCAACAAGGGTAGCACCAAGCTATAGACTAGAAGTTGAGACTTGCCAAAATTTTATAAGTCCACTCAAAATGGGAAAACAACATATAGTAGACTACAACTACTTGGTTGAAAATGCCTTGCACTTCTTCCATCACATTTTTTTTGATGTAGACCTTAGTCATTGATGTTGGAAATAAAGAGAGTAACTGAGAAGGGAGGGGTGAATTAGTTACCACAAAAATAATTCCCTGTCCCTAGATGTCAAATTGAACTTATCACTAATAATGCAATTCTTTATCCAACTTGGTTTAAACTAAGTTCTTCTTGTAGCTCAGTTAACAAAGAAGTCATATGAATATTAATCTATTTAAACCTTTAGTAACCTAGTTGTAGAAACATAAAGCACAATGCAAATAACATGAACATAGATGACACAAAGATTTCACATGGAAACCCAATTTGGGAAAACTACCATGCAACTAGTTACAATATTTTTACTCTTCTAAAGTGAGCCCTATTAGGAGCCAACCTTGTTAAAGGTTACAATACATACTATTAAGTGTGACCTTGTTCAAGGGTTTAGATCACCCTATTAGGAGTGCCCTAGTTAGAGGTCTTCAATCTTGAAATGTCACCTTGTTTAAGGATTTACAATATGATTTTTATGTCAACTTTGTTAAGATATTTCTTCACTGCTAAAATGGTTAGAAGGTGCCAATAATTTGATCTAATTGATGAAGCAACTTCTTTGCAGATTTAGGTCTCTATTTTGGCTTGACCTTTGGATCCTTAATGATTAGAATATTCTTTGCAACTTATCTTTCACATTTGTCTCCTCTTCGATCACATATCCATCTTATTCCACATATCACACTTTTCATTACACTTCTTGATCTCTCTTAGATATATAAGCTTTGTCAAGTTAGCTTGAATACCTGTTCAAATAATCATTAAACATCCAACTAGTCAGCTTCAATTAGTTAAACTATTTGGTGGACCTAGCCCAGGGTTTTGGTGAACCATGTTAAATGTTTTTGTCTGGTGTTATCTTCTGTGTGATTTATTATTTTCTAATATTGATTATATTTGCATGTAATTTTTATTTTTGTCTCATTAATCCTAACAAGTTTTATCAAAGCCTAGTTATTTTAGTTATCCTTTGTAGGAAGGTCTCACAGTCGAGTGGAAGTCTCATGGTTAAGTGGGAGTGATGGAAGATGAGAGTAAGTTGAAAGTTGAGAAGTTTAATGGGCAAAACTTTCAGTTATGGAAAATGAAAATGGAGGACTATCTTTATTAGAAAAATTTATGTCGGCTATTGGAAGGAAAATCTAAGAAACTGATAAGTATGATAGATGAGAATTGACATGTTTTGGATAGAAAGACACTTGGAAGTATTTGTTTATGTCTTGCGCAATTGGAGGCATTTAATATTACAAAAGTGAAGATGAATGAAGAGTTGATACAAACCCTAACAAGGATGTATGAAAAGCCATAAAATGCCTACCCCTAGTTTACTTTTCATGTTTTATTGCCAAATTCTTTTAGGCAATTTTTATAGTTATGTTTTATAATTAGTGATACTTGATTACCGGATTTGATTGGATGATGTTTCATACTCAGTTGATTTATTAGATGAGCTACTTGATACTTAGTTATTTCATGTGTTCATGATTACTCTTTCGATGATGATACATGTATGCTCATATAGTGATTTTCAATTATCTCATGATGATAGATAGATGGACGATTTATATGTAGTTTCTATGGTTACTTACACCATACTTGCATGTGTATGGTGTAATTGTATGTATTATTTTATGTTTAACATATCTAATGTGGTTGAGGAAGGGAGTTGTAGTCACATGCTAGTCGGGATCTACACAATGCACCACTCCTTATCATTACCTATTTAGATTATATACATATGTATGTATGTATGTGTGTGTGTATGTGTGTATGTATGTATGTATGTATGTATATGTACATTTTTGAATTTTATTGAGATTGTAGGTATCTGGCATCAACTTCCCTAAATTTCTAGGATAAGCATGTCCTATCATAGTATCTCAATGATAAAGAGGGGAGATAGTTCTTGAGTCTGAATCCTAAACCTAAGCCACTTTTCTTAGAAAGTAGGACAAGTGTCTGAGTCATTTAACCTTTCGAATTCATTAAGTGACGTGAATTCAAGATTTTGACCCTTGAGTTTGATTTAGTACTTTGTCTTTCTGATGGGTTTTCTTGTTCAATTTTATGGATCTATTGTGATTTTTAGTTATAATTAAATCAAATAAAAAGATTATTACATGATTTCACTTAACAAAATTTTATAAAGAAAAACCAATTTTAATTATATTTAATTAATTAAAAAAAATTAAATAGAAGAATTAAATTTAAAGGATTTAATTAAAGTTCTAATTTTGGTGTAATTATATTAATTTAATTTAATAATAATTTATTTAAGAGTTTCATTTTAATAATAAACTCTAAATATTATTATTCGTTGAATTAATAAATACATTATTAAAGATGTCTTGTGATTTAATAAAAGAGAGAGAGAAAATAAATTTAATAAAGTTTATTTAAATTAAAATGAAAAAGTTTGCACATGAAACTAAAATAAACTAAAATAATAAAGAAAAAGGTTCACGTGATCCTAAAACTAAAACCCTAAACGGAGAAAGTTATTTATTAAGAAATGAGAGCTCATTTATCCACACACAGGATTGGAGGAGAAAATTTTGAGAAAGAGAGTTTGTTGATCTCATTTTGGTTTTTACATATGAATGAAAATACACTTAACTACTTAATAATACTTAGTACATATCGAGCAAGTAGTGTATGTCATGCATAAGATGTCAAATAATGCATGCCAAGCACTAGTATGTGTCAAGCAAACACCTAGTGCCGAGTCACTCCAGTAACAAGAAAGCTAACACATGTCGAGTGATTCAAATGTCGAGTGAACAGTGGATGCCGAGTCATTTAGAGGTTGAGTTACAACATTGAAGATATAGTGGATGTCGAGCATTAGAGGCTTCAAGTGTCAAGTAAATAGTTTTGGACATAGTTGTTTGTAATTACACAAACTCCTATGTAAACCATTTTTGGGCTGACTTAAGTATTGTTTTATGATTCTAGAAGATAAGAAAAAATCTACATTGAGGATCCCTATGCAGTACATGCAACCAATCAGATAAAGGGATGAATTAAGCAACAAAATGGGTGAATCACAGTTGTTGATTCTTACCCAACCTTAGGTCACCTAAGTCTTCTTAAAGAGGGAAAACCATAAAACAGTTTGTGTGTGAAGGGAGAGGTTTGCATGCGCAAACAAAGCATTCATGGTGACTAAGGAGATGTAAAAGGATTGAATTGAAGAATGAGTTAGAGAGAATAAAATATAGCAATTAGAGGATAGAGAAGATATATCTAATCAGGAGAATCAAGGATATCCTTGGAAAGAGAAAATCTTATATCTAGCAGACCAGTGCTAACTGAAGGATCAATGTTGAAACATTCTAATAGGTGAATAAGTCAAAATCTCCTAACAGAGTAGTCTTAATAGGCTTTTGTAAATCCTTTAACATGGTGCTTACTTTATTATAAGTTAAAGTCCTTTAACTAGGTACACTTTTAGCAGGGTGTTGAAATCCTTTAATAGGGTAAGATTTAATAGTCTTTGTAATCCTTTAATAGGGTAGATCTCTTAGAGGGTAGGCCTTAGTTTATAATCAAACTTATTGTAACCTTAATTGGATATACTTTACAACTGTAGTAGTGAAGATTTGTGGGTGTCATCACCACCCCATTTTTACTTTCTCATTGGAGAATTTCTGGGTAACCAAATATCTTGTGTCATATGTTTTATTTGTTTTATGCTATGGATGAACATGTTTTATTTGGTATTTTAGTTTACATGCAACTTGTGAGATGGATGTGTGCTAAATGTTTTAATGGTTAAATTTTTGAAGTACTGATTCACACCCCCACTCTTAAATTTTACTTCCCATTGTTATTTCCAACAATTGGTATCAGAGCCTAATTCTTTGGAGAGGAAAGCTTTGTAGCTTTAAAGAAAGATCTTGAATATAGAAGTCTACAAGTTGGGAAAATTCATTGAGAACCATAAAATTGAAATCTAGCTTGCCCTACACCAACACAATGAAGCAAGAGATGAGTTGAAGCGCTCATTAAAGAGAAAGAAAGAGATAGTTATTGAGGAAAATGAAACACATTATCAAGAGGAAGACACTATTGAATTGTTTGCAGATGGAAACTCAAGTGAGTTTGATGCAATGGTTGCAGATCTGATGGAAAAGAATGGTGACCTAACTGAAGAGGTCAAAAAGCTTAAGATAGAAAAAGAAATCCAATAAATATTGCTATGTGAGGTGACTAAGAAGAAAAAGAAAGCCGAGGAAGACAATGTCATGATTGAAGATGACAAAAGGACACTGACCAACATATTAGAAGAGAAGACATCAGAGGTACAAATGATTGCTAACATGCAATTGGAAACAATGAATCAAGTGATGATTTCCAATCATGAATTGAATAGAAAGGACATTGAGATTACAAACCTAAAGTTACAAAATGAACAACTAAGGAATGAACTAAGTGTTAGAAATAGGAATTACTAAGGGAGGGAAGGGGGGTGAATTAGTAATTTACAAACTTTAGTCACCAACTAAATATTATTTATTACTTTGAACCATACATAAGAAGACAATAAAGTAATACTGAACAGTAACATTAACCATGCACAAAGATAACTCATAACACCATATTTTGTTAACTAGGGAAACCCTAACCAAGGGAAAACCTTGGTGGGGATGATACCCACTAGATAATATACTAATATATATGTTCCTTGTCAGAGGATGGACCTTATTAGGAGTCAATGAGCAAATCTAGTATAGAGAGTCCCTGTTAGGAGTTGTAGTATAGTAGATGCAAGATGAGCCCACTACCCAAACATGCACTTCCAATTACAAGAATAGCTCAATGCCCAAACAAGTAATTAGTCCTCTAGTATATAGGTGTTGTAACTTCTTTCTTGACTAATCTTCGACCTCATCTAGATCTCAGATCACAAAATAGCTTTACAAAACTTCACATATATCGCTTTATAGAAAGTTCACATGTCACAATACATCACTTGCTTGCACACCTTAATTCATAATATGTCCTTTGCATAAATACCACGCCTTTTCAAAAATTGCTGCTAGGTTGGCTAAGACCATAATATACTTTTACAACTTAGAAAAAATATCTAGGATGTCGGCCCAAATTGGTGAAGTAATTATTTTACCTTTAATTTCATTATTTTGTTTCATTGGTAAAACACACATATCTCTTTTCTATATAGTTTGTACTGATGTATGAGGTTATACACATCATCATCAACATGTATACTGTCTCCATCTAACTTTGCTGGTCATAATATGACGTCAATAACAAGTTACATACAAAACAATACACTGCTATAAACCAAATTCATACTTAGACAATTTTTTGAATACCAAAAGCTAAGTATCTTTATTTCTGAGGTTTTCTATAAGCATATACATCATGGGTTTCCATAAATGAAAAAAACTACATATCTTCATTAGCCAATTGTCAACACTAAGAAGAGAAAAATAATTTGTTGAAAGTTTCAACAAACCTAGTGAAGCCATCAAATAGTTTGAGAAATTGATGTGATCTTCTAGATCTAACAATGATACTACTGGATTGGGATACACCAGTGTTGAGGAAGGAGAATCATCTAAAAGTGGTGAACAAAGAAACAAAAAAGGTAAGAACTACAAACCCACTTGTCATAATTATGGAGAATTAGGTCATACAACAAATGTTTTCATGAGCAACAATACAAATCAGAACCCTAAATAAAAATTCATGAGTTACTATTATAAGTGCAACAAGAAAGGACATCAAGCACATGAATGCAAGACCAAGACTTTAAGCACACAAAGATTTGAAGGATATTGTCACAATTGTTAGAAGTATAGACATAAAGCATATGAATGTAGATCTAATGCCAAGTGGACATATAGACATAAAGCATATGAATGCAGATCTAAAGCCAAGTGGACATCAAACAAATAGACAAAGGTACAACCCAATGAAAAATCCTACAATTGGAATTATAATACAAGGTATGGTTGTCACTATTGTCAAGAGTATGGACATGTTGCTGAGAATTTCATTAGAACACATTTCAAAAGAGATTACAATAGATGGTTGAGTCAAATTATATGTTTTAGTTTTTTGAACATTGGTCACATTAGTAGAAACTGTTCAACAAGGTCAAAAGCACCAAGCATTGAATTCAATAAAGGCAAAGAGAAGGTTGATGTTGAGAAAGTCAAAGTGTAGATGAACAAGACATGGAAGAAAAAGGAAGATTGCAGCACATCAAGTTCAGATGAGGTCACTTCATCCAATGGATCAAGTGATCACATCACCCCTAACTAGGCAATGAAAAGGTATGTGGGATTGATATCTCAATGATATATTTTACATCAGTTCCAAGAATCTAAGTTCTAAAAAAATTATATATGCATGAATTTAGATTCCATGTATTGGTTATAACCTAGAAGAAATCTATAAGTTTTCTTAGTTTCTATGTTGTTGGTGAGCATGAAAAGTTTCATTGTTGCTGCTAAGCATAGTAGAAATTATGTGTAAGCTAAGTGAGTTGAAATTGCTATGATAGTCGAGCTTGCAACTATGTAAGCACTGGACATTTATTATCGAGTTTTAATGGTAATATAGTCAATTTTCAACTCATTTGCATTCATTCAAGATTGAAGAGAGCACAAAGAGTATACAAAAAAAATGAGGAGAAAGATTCAAGCATTTGTAAACTGGATTCAGGTGCTACTCATCACCAATCATCAAATTCATAAGGTATTTATCTTATGTTGAGCTACGATGTTTGAATTATTGCATACCGTGGTTATTTAAAAATGGTGTCTAGCTCTTCTACTATTGTTAGGAAGGAAGGAAAAGAAGTTTTAAATGTTCAATTAATAAGTAATGAGATTGGACAACCACCCTTCCAAGTTATTCCTGAGATAGCATACAAGGGAGATCCTTTTGGTGTGTTATCGATGATACCACCATAGGTTTTGATTATATGAGATTTTAGATGTTTCTATACTTGTAAAGTTGGAAGTATTGGAGACATGAAGATTAGAGGTTTGTATGGAAAACTATGTGTAGATGGAGTATCGAAGGAGGAAAACAAAATCATAGAGAGAAAAGGGTAATCTGTGCCCTAGATTTTCCAAACATATTCAAAAGAGAGTGGATTAAGATTGTACTTAGTAGAATACATGATCACTCTATTTGGTTGGAAAATGACCCTATCAGGATCACAAAAAGGATCATCCATCGAGTAACAGGGTATCCTACCCTAGATAGACCCAAATACCATGTGAAGTGATGCTAAGGAGATAATAGAGAAGACTATAGGGGCAGTATGAAACAAAAGAGGAATGACTATAGACAAAATTGATGATCCCTTAATTGCATTTGTAGTGACAATAATTGCTCACAAGTTCTTTCAATCTAGCAGATTAAATAATGTGTCTTGTATGGTAGTGGATTTAGGCTACAATATAGTGAAAAAGGACCACACTTATTATCTTGCCGAGTTACAACTCTAACAATTATCATAAAATTTGGACACCATAAGAAAGATAAAGAGTGTACAATGAAATTTTGGTTCACTACTAGTTTGTATATTCTTTTATGTGCAAAACACATTTCCTTCATTTGGCAAAGTTGCTTGGAAGATCCACATGTCTATTGCAGTTTAGATTGGAGAGTTCATAGAGCAACTTGGGGATAACTTTGAGTTAGTAATGACAAGTTATTTTGAGGACTTTAAGAAGTCTATGAAACAGAGATTGAGGATTCTAGTATCACTAGTGAAGAAATATTATAATGATATTTTCTTTCTAATTGATGTTGATCTTACGCATGTACAAGTACTTGTTCCAAGGGTGAGATGGCTCAAGCCATTGCCTTATGAAATCAATGTGGATGAGGCATCTGCAACCATCACAACTTTATTGGCAGAATAAATAGACAAGAGTGCAGCCTCATCTGGTAATTATGAGGAAGCCAAGTCAAGAATCACAATAGCTTTTGTGGTAAGAAAGAAAAACAAGCTTGTGAAGAAGCTTAAGGAAAGATTTGGTGAAGGGGAAGAAGAAGAAGATGATGATGATGAGGATGATGAAGAAGGTCAAATAGCCCAAGCCCCACTTGCACTTACACAAGGTCAATGAGAGGACCAACAAGAAGTAGAACATGATGAAGGTGTTGAGGAAGAAGAAATCAAGGAAGTACTGAAACCAACAAAAAAGAAGAAGAGGAAAGCTAAGGAACCAACAATGAGTAAAACAAAGAAAGTTGTGAAACCTACACAATAGAAGCCAACAATACCTATTACTAGGGCTAGCACAAGGGCAACTGCAAAGGAGACACAAGAAGTTGAGAAGCCTAAAGGCAAAAGAGTTATTGCTACTACAAAGGAGGACGAGCCTAACAAGAGATAGAGGAGAAAGTATGTAGCTTATTCTGAGTTATATGATGAAAAGATTGAATCAGATGAAAATAGTCAATTCCAAGTGATAAGCCATAGTCCCTCTTCTAATTTAGACAACTTGTGTGACAACATCAAGAATAATGTAGATTTATTAGGGTTCACACATGTTGACTTTGATAAAATTAGAAAGTTAGACATGAATAAGGTGGAAGAGTTTGTATATGAGATGATGGACACATTTAAGACCACTCCTATTGAGATTGTGAACTCATTACCCAAAAACCTATGTGACAGAGTTGAGTAGAAGTGGCAATTTAGTTTAACAACTGAAAGATAGACAAGGGAGACTACTCTAGTAAGAGTAATGCCAAATTTGGATAAATAAAAAATGACTAAGGCCATAAACAAGTATGAGGGATATTTGCTCCAAAATATAGAGCTTTCAATATTTTACAGAATAATATTGAGGAGGTTGTCAAATAGAGCACCTAGACATGGAAAATCATCTATGGGTTGACAACAAAAAGGCAAGTGAACAAACACTTGAGAAGGTTGGTGAAGAAAAAGATGATCAAGAGGTAGTAGAGATTGCTAAGGATGTATCTATTAGGGATGGACATGAGGGAGGCATAAAGAAGGAAGCAGATGAAGAGGCTATAACTGAAGTGGAGCAACATGATGAATAGAATGCACCTGAGGTACATATGCCAAGTACCAGTCCCTCTCATGCGGACCAAGCAAGTCAATATGACACAATAAAGATAAAGGATGATTTTGATAACATAGTGTAGAACATCAATCCTTTGATAGAGGATGACTTGAAAAAGATATTATAGGGTTCCCCCATGGCAACACAGTTATGCTCAAACCATGTATTGGTGAGAACAAATGAAATTGAAAAAGTATGGAATGAAAACAATAGGGGAAAATAAAATAGACACATCTAGTGTACCCTAGAGGTAAATATTACAACAGACAAAAGTGCAAGCACATAACAACAAAGTGTTGTTACAAATACATGTTGCATTACCTCTTGTGCCATTCATTTACCACAAGCAAGCCTTACTCTCAATTGAGAAGGATGGAGTAGACACCAGACTAGGTCAAAAAACAAGTCCTGCACCAATATCACATATACAAGGTGAAGAATAAAACAAAGAGAAAGAGAAGGAAAGGACAAAAGAGTTAGTTTTGACTACGAAACCAAAGGAACAAATATCAATTCAAACATTGGTTACCCTACCAATCTCTACATTCCCTATTCCTAGTCAAACTCTTCATAGGCCAAGTGTAGATGCTACACCATTACAATCATTAAGGTCCAGTCTTGATACATCTAAGATTAGAGAGGGAACATCTTATGGAGATGCCAACTTAGATGAGGTGGTTGAACTTCCCAAGTTTGATCTTACAACAATCACCATAGAAGAAATGAGCATATTGTAGGAAGCTCTAGCAAGAAAGAAGCACCAAGAGTTACTTAGAAGGGAGCATACAGAAAGACAAGTTCTACATGACATCAAAGAAATATTTCTTGATGCATTTAGCCTCAACGCCTAATGAGGAAAATCCTATTATTGAGAAACTAGTGAATATAGTTGATAAGATCAATGATGCAAACTTGGATAAAGGTCAATGAAAATATTTCTAGTGAAATTGCACTACGATGGTTTGACTTAGCAACCAAGATGAAGAGTGTAAAGAGGGTGTTAGAGAATATGTTTTCTCTATGCACAAAAATTTGTGATGTGAATTTATTCACACATGGAGTTCAAAGGGCCACTCACCAGTTGAAAGGTGACCTATAAATAATAGGTAACATTCTTAAGTTGTCTCCTAGTCAGAGCAAAGCTCATTTTCAAAGATTGTTATCCACTCAAGGTCAACTAGTTGCATCACATGCACAAGATGTAAACATTCGGGCTACCTTGGTAAGTATTCAATCCATGTTGACCCCACACATGGAGGTGTTGCAAAAGGAACTATCCTTTGCTAAAACATTGATGAAAAATATTCTCATCTTTCCGCTCATGATGGCTTAGTAGACCTTGCTACTGAGCTAGATGTTCAATTTCAATGTCTAGAGGTGATGTATAACAATTGGGATGCAACACTCAAGATTATAATGAAGGTCCATAAATTTTTTTTGAACAAATATACTATTGTTGTACCACCCATAACATAAGTGTCAAAACAAGGAGATATTGAAAAAGGGGGGGGATTGAGACAAAAAGGAGAGAATACACAAAGAGGGAGTAAATGCAAAAATAGAGGAAGACATCAGCTTAATAAATTTACTCAACAAGAGTATCAAATTCAGATGCAAAAAAGAATAAGCAACTCAAGGGGATTTATAAAGTTTTGAGGTATGACTAATAAGTCATCAGTTTTTTCAAATTTTTGACATTTTGAAATTTTGTATGCAAGTCAAGTAAAGAATATAAATTATTTGAGTTATGCTCATAACTTAAGGTTATACATGCATGACAAGGTTTTTTTGCCACTCATGTCAAAGGGGGAGATTGTTGATCTCATTTTGGTTTTGACATATGAGTGGCAATACACTTAAGTCATTAATTAACAATACTTAGTGCATACCGAGCAAGTAGTATATGTCGAGCATAAGATGTTAGATAATGCATGCCAAAAACCAGTATGTGCTTAGCAGACAATTCGTTCCAAGCGTGACAAGCAAGCTAATACATGTCGAATGATTTAGATGCCAAGTAAATAATGGATGTCGAGTCATTTAGAGGTTGAGTTACAACATTGAAGATATTGTGGATGTCAAGCATCAAAGCCTTCAAGTGTTAAATAAATAGTTTTGAACATAGTTATTTGTAATGGCACAAACTCCTACGTAAATCATTTTTGGGCCAACTTAAGGATTGTTTTATGATTGTAGAAGATTAAAAAAAATCTACATTGAGGATCCCTATGTAGCACATGCAACCAATAAGATAAATGGATGAATTAAGCAACAAAATGAGTGAATCACAATTGTTGATTCCTACCTAACCTTAGGTCACCTACATCTTTTTAAAGAAGGCAAACTCGAAAAGAGTTCGTGTGTGAAGGGAGAGGTTTTCATGCACTTATAAAGAATTCATGGTGACTAAGGAGATGTGAAAGGATTGAATTAAAGAATCAATTAGAGAGAAAAGAACATAGCAATTAAAGGATAAAGAAGACATATCTAATTAGGAGGATCAAGGATATACCTGGAAAGAGAAGATCTGATATCTAGTAGACCGGTGTTAATCGAAGGATCAATGCCAAAACATTCTAATAGGTGAATTAGTCAAAATCTCCTAATAGAGTAGTCTTAACAAGCTTTTGTAAATCCTTTAATAGGGTGCTTACTTTATTGTAAGTTAAGGTCCTTTAACTAGGCACACTTTTAGCAGGGTGTTGAAATCCTTTAACAGAGTAAGATTCAATAGTCTTTGTAAGCCTTTAACAGGGCAAACCTTTCACAAGGCAGATCATAATTTATGATCAAACTTATTGTAACCTTAATTGGCTACACTTTACAACTGCAGTAGTAAATATTTGTGGGTGTCAACTCCACCCCAATTTTACCTTTGCATTGGAGGGTTTCTAGGTAACCAAATATCTTGTGTCATATGTGTTATTTGTTTCATGCTATGGATGAACTTATTTAGTTTGTATTTTAGTTTACATGAAAATTGTGAGATGGATGTGTGGTGAATGTTTGAATGGTTAAGGCTTTCCTCACAGTTTAGTTCCATTGTTATTTCCAATAGGATTTTCAAGAAGACCAGAATTTCTTATGAGCTTCAAACATTTGTCTAGTTAACATCAGATTGAGGTAGGGTCTTGTTGAGATTTGCATAGTAGTTTTCTCTTCGAAATTCATATGTCTTCTCCATGTTTGTTGTGGATATCTTTTTAGAAATAGTTCTAGTTGAAACCTCATTGATAAATTTAATGTTCTTTGTTATAGAAACCCTCGTTGATAAATTTATTGTTCTTTGTTATTGAAACCCTTGTTTTAAGAATTTATGTTTGGTTTATCAACCTAGATGGGGTTTATTTTTTATTTGAGAATTATATCTTAGTTGAATTGGGAATTGATTTGGGGAAACTTATTCTTATTATTATTTTTAAAATTTAAAAAAAAATTGTTGTAGAAACTTGCATACCAAGGTTGTAGCATCAAGTCTTTTAACAAATTTTATTTTATTTTATTAGTAAATACGTTAAAAATATATATTATATTAAAAAATAAATTAATATATAAAATAGGGAGATGGGGTCACCACCCCGCACACCCTCCCCTTCTTTTCTCTTGCATGGTCACAGAGCTACTGGCAGGCTTTTAAAGCTCATCGCACGACAGACTCTGCTACCATAGGCAATACTTTGTTGTTGCATCAGCAGAGCTACCGCGATAACATGCTAACTTAGAGGGTTTATAAATGTGTTAAGATAAGTTTGTTAGTTTTTTGTTTAATATATTTTATTTATTACTAATGTTATTAAATTAGGATTTATTAATAGTTATAATTATTAATATTAGTAATTATTAATGTTAATAATTTAGTAAATGTTAATTATTGATAATTTTAATAATTCTTATTATTATTAATTTTTTAGTTATTAGTAAATTTTAAATAATATTTTATTTAAAATCTAGTTTTAGAAATTTGTTAATTAAGAATTACACACACACACACACACACACACACACACATATAAAATTTAGAAATTGTAAATTCAATTGGGAGGATGGATTGTTTTAATAAGGTTCAAAATTTTAGAAAATGTGTATTAATTGTGTATTATCTTTGATGTTATACAAAATGTCATATCATTTCCAGTTAGTGTATACTGAGCTCACTCAAGCATTGAAGATAGTTCCTTGTGTCTGTTGAACATTCCAGAGTTTGCTTAGTTCAGATGACAATGTCTACTGAGTTCACTCAAGCGACAAAGGAAAGTTTGTAGAAGTTGATTGTTAACCAAGCTCACTTGGTTAATGAAGAATATGTTGGATAAAACTAGTCTTAACTGAGCTCACTCAGTTACCAAAGGAACTTTGTGAAAATGCAATGTTAACCGAGTTCACCTAGTTAACATAGGAAAACACTTTGAGCTAGAATATACCGAGCAAGCTAGGCTAACAAAGGGTTTTCTTTTTTTGGCATATTGAGTTCAATTGAATTGTTTTGATGGTTCTAGTCGACTAAGAAGATGAATATTAATTATTCTAAGTTGTATTTAAGCCAACCTGATAAATGTGTAAGATATAAATACAAGGTCAAGTTGAGGATTGAATGTGTGAAACATAATTGAAGATTTGATGATGCTTAGAGGAAACAAATTAGAAGGATAAGAAGAATATCCTTGTTGAGCTGTAAAGATACATTCAATCAGGAAGGATCAAGTATACAAGCCAGAATTGAGATCTCTAATTAGCAATTCAGTTACATCATAAATCAAGTCATCTCATTGTTACCTTCTAACCATTGTAGAAGTGATTTAAATCTCTTAATACAGTTGGCTTAACAGCTATTTGTAAATCCTCTAACAAGGTGGCATTTCTATTGAAGTGTCTAGAAACCTCTAACAAGGCCACTCCTAACAAGGTGATTAAATCCTCTAATAGGGTCACACCTAACATTGTGTTTTGTAACCTTTAACAGGGTTGACTCTTAATAGGGCTCACTTCAAAAGAGTAAAAATTAGTAACTAGTTGCAATTGGTGGGTTTTCCAATTTGGGTTTCCACGTTAAAATCTTGGTGTGAATTGTGTTCATGCTATTTCTTTTATGTTTATGCAACTAAGTTAAAGTAAGATTAACGACAGATAATATCTTAATATTTTCATGTTAAGCATTTGCCAAGTTATTTTAGTGTTTACCGAGTTACATCATTTGTTAGTGTAAATTGAGTGCCTGTGTGTTTGTTGAGTTACAACAGAGTTCAGTTTATGTAGAGTTTTTATTTGTATTGACATTTAAGGGATCTGAGATTTATTTTTGTGGTAACTGATTCAACCCTCCCCTCTCAGTTACTCTTATATTTCCAACAATTGGTATTAGATCTTTTGGTGCTTTCAAAGAAGGTTTCAAGGACCTAAGCTAAAGATTGGGATGTCTTACAGAAGAGAGATTTCCAAGTTAAATAGAGACAACTTTGTAGCATTAAAATGACTTATGAGGTTACATTTGGCAACTATTGGTGATTTAGGTTGTAAATATCTTGAAAGTGAATAGATGACTCTTGCTGGAACATTATCAGTTGAAGAAATTGTTGAAAAGAATAATCATAACATCATCATGATTGAGATTACTTCTGCTGTTAATTATGCCAAATTTGATGAAGTCAAAAGTTGCACTACAACTTATGGTATGTGGATCAAATTGAAAGCCATCTTTGGAGGAGATGATAATGTAAGAAGAGCTAAAGCCAAAAGTCTCAAAGGACAATTTGATTAGATGAAGATGAGAGAAGATGAAAACATTGCAAAATATGTTGAGCAAATTAAAACAAGTGTAAGTGCAACCAAAGCATTTGAAGGAGACATTGATGAAAAAATAGTTGTAAGAAAGGTACTCAAAACCCTTCTTCCTATCTATGGAATTAGAGTATTTGATATTCAAGAGATGAGATGTGATCCAAATGGCAATATAACTTTGGATGCTCTAGTTCGAAGATTAAATTTTTTTGAGTTGGAT
Source organism: Cupressus sempervirens (assembly GCA_028749045.1). Lineage (NCBI taxonomy): Eukaryota > Viridiplantae > Streptophyta > Pinopsida > Cupressales > Cupressaceae > Cupressus > Cupressus sempervirens. The sequence continues at coordinate 821,371,973 of CM053791.1, read as the reverse complement.
AACTATAATAACTATGTCCCTAGTTCTAAAGGTATTGAGTCTGCATTTGAAGCCAAGCTTTCACTCAAGAAAAAGGGTAAGAAATCAAAGGCCAATCAATTAGAAAGTAAAGAAGAGGAAGAAAGTTCAAACAGTGATCTTGAAGTTGTTGAAGCCCTACTTGCAAAGAAATATTCCAAAGGCAAAGGAAAGTACAAAGGTAAGATTCCTCTAATCTATTTTTCTTGTGAAAAAGTTGGCCACATCATTGCAAAATGTCCCAACAAAGAAAGTAGAGAAGAAAAGAAAAGCAATAAGCTCAAAGGCAAGAAGTAGTTCAAGAACTACAAGGAAAAAAGTAAGAAATCTTATTTTATGGCTAAAGATTCTTATAATAGTGAAGATGAAATGGTATATATTGCTATAAAAGAAGCTTTTGATGATGAAAGAGATAAAATGACACTTATCTCTCATGTTAGCAAAAATGATACATGGATGCTCACATCATATGACTAGTGATAACACAATGTTTGAACACATAGAACATTATGATGGTGGTAGTGTGAGATTTGGAAATAAGGAACCTTGTTGCATAAAGGGAAAAGGTTGTATCTCATTAACCAATGAACTTAGATGTGATAATTGTTAGAGTAAATAATTAATTTATTAATTATTTATTCTATTTACTTAAGCTTACTTAGGTTAATGTATTTATTTAATATTTAGTATTTAATGCATGTAGTGGTTAGTTGTTGACAACACGGGAGTTTGTTCCTTTCTAGCATGTTCCACCTTTTGTGGATATGTGCTGAGTTGTCATCTTTATCTTCTACCACCTTCCAGCTTGTTCTACAAGCTTCCATGAGCTCTTTATAAGCGGGCTCTCTCTCTTTGTATTTTCATAAAACATCACATAACATTGTGCATATTGTAAATACATTTTTATTGTATTTGCACATATTGTCTCTCATGTCCGTTTAGGGTTTTTCCCTTGCTCCATGCTCTTCCTCTCTTTGGCTTCTCTTTGACAGGTTCTCGCATGCAGGTGATCTTGAGCGTCTTCAGAGTTGGCTTTTCTCAACTCCAACATGGTATTAGAGCCTTTCTGTTGCTGCTTGGTTGAAGAATTTTTGAAGCCATGATTTGAAGTCACAAACCCTAATTTGTTTGTGCATTTTTTCTTCAAATTAGGGGATCAACATTTTTTTGGAGCATATTGAGACCAAACAGACATCACCATTAGATCCGGAAGGCCGTTTGCAGTTAGGATTCATATAAAGTTTGTCGATTTTGGAGACAAAGCACCGGGAGGCAAAAAAATTTTGGTTGCAGGCCCCTGCTGTATGGTCGTACGGACGATTTCATCAAAAAAATTAAAAATATATATATATTCGGGCCACACCACCGCGGCACTGCCCAGTGGCCACCGTGGGGCCGCCCGCGCCACACCTGCGCTCGGCTCTCTCTCCGCCACCGACCAGCTGCGCCGCCCTCCCGTGTCTGGCCTCCTCCACCGCCCGCAATCCACTCATTCCGACGACACCTTTGGATAGCGCCACTTCTGACGACGAAGCCTCTTCTGTGCCGCCCTGCCGGTGGTTCTGCTCTGCACCACCGCCCGTTGACACGTCTAGGCCGTCAGTTCTTCTGCACTGTTGACAATGTTTTCTTCGCCCAGTCAGCAGCCAGTACGCGTAATACGTGGCATGGGCGCCACGTAGCACATTGCCACGTGGCCCCTGCCATGTTAGCTGCCTGCCACATGGCGTCTTGCCACGTGGCCCTCTTTTTTGCTGCGATGACCTAGAAATTGTCAATTTTAAACTTTCGAATTGCTGATGTCAGCATGAGGTTAGCTTGCATCATCATCTTTCATGCACCTCTCCTGATTTGGTTTTAGACCTACTTGTGGTTTTTTGGCCATAACTTTTGCATACGAAGGTATTTTTCCAATCCGAAAGAAGTGCCAGAAAGCTGGTTCCGAGATGAAGATTTTGGTGTAGGTATTTTTAGGTTTTGATGCTTTTTTATTGCCTATTTTTGTAGTTGAAGTCTGAAGTTTTTTTTTTGACTCCAACAAACATATCTTTTGCGTCCCATGCCTATTTTTTGAAAACTTTATATTTTTGGAAAGCTGGTTCTCTCACCTTTTCAGAAATGCAGTCCTTTTTATTAGTTTTTGGCCTTTGCTCTTTTTATCATAGTTTTGGCATTTTTGCTATATGGTGGATATTTTGAGTGTTTTAGGCCCGAGTATCGTTTTCTTGGCATGGATTCTCTTGTTTTTAGTTGTACTTTGTTTTGTTGCAGCCTTTTTCAGTTTTGATCATTGTAGCTATCATTTTGAAGCACTTTTTTGTATCGCACTGAGATAAAGTGTCACTTTTGCATTCCAGGGATGATGAACGTTGTTTTGAGTCAATTGTACATGCACTATTTTTATAAAGCACCATGGGGGGGATTATTGTTTGCTATTTTAGGCATTCTCCCTTTGTCAAGTGAGTGTCCCTTCCATGACATTAGCCCCATGCAGAGTCAGTTAGACCATGTCTTTATAGGTGTTTGTACCTCTTTTCCTCTCTCCTCGTTCTTGGTTTGTCTGTAGGAAACTTTGGCCCACCTTCTCAGTTACCTGTCATCTCACCCCATCTGCATTAAGGGGGGGTTATGCTGTTATTCTAATGCATCTGTGGTTCGATGGTTCAATAGTGTGAACTATGTATTCAGTGGTTGATCCTATATACAAGGCGATTGCAGTGGCTGGCTACCTATGCATTTCGGTGAGATGGATCATCTACCATATAGACATGCTCGGTTCATGCCTTCTTCTTCCATGGAGGTTCTTCTAATCAACATGTTGGCAAATTTGTGGCTCTTCATGCTTCAGTGATGCTTCTTCATGCTCACTTCTTGTTTCTATTTTAAGGGACAATTTCCCTAGTTGGAGGCTTCTTCAGTTCTTCACTAGGTTCTTACCTCTTTTTGGGGGAGGGTTTTTTCCACGTGGTTTTCTCTCTTTCTCCGTTTACAGAGGTTGTATCTTCTTGCATTGTACTTGGGTACCTAACATGGCCTCGTTGCCGGGACCCATTATGCATTCATCTTAGTTTTGTGAGCTTAAGGCATTTCCCTAAGTTGCACTTAAGAGGGGGTGTTAGAGTAAATAATTAATTTATTAATTATTTATTCTATTTACTTAAGCTTACTTAGGTTAATGCATTTATTTAATATTTAGTATTTAATGCATGTAGTGGTTAGTTGTTGACAACACGGGAGTTTGTTCCTTTCTAGCATGTTCCACCTTTTGTGGATATGTGTTGAGTTGTCATCTTTATCTTCTACCACCTTCTAGCTTGTTCTACAAGCTTCCATGAGCTCTTTATAAGTGGGCTCTCTCTCTTTGTATTTTCATAAAACATCACATAACATTGTGCATATTGTAAATACATTTTTATTGTGTTTGCACATATTGTCTCTCATGTCCGTTTAGGGTTTTTCCCTTGCTCCATGCTCTTCCTCTCTTTGGCTTCTCTTTGTCAGGTTCTCACATGTAGGTGATCTTGGGCGTCTTCGAAGTTGGCTTTTCTCAACTCCAACAATAATTCTTATTGGGTTGAAGGACTAAAGAATAGTCTACTGAGTGTGGCACAGTTGAATAACATTGGATTCAAGGTAGAATTCATGAATGGGAAGGCCAAACTCCTAGATAGAAAAAGAAATATGGTTGGGTCTAGAAAATAAACAAAAGGTAATCTATTCTATCTAGATCTTAGTGAAAGTTCAGGTTTTATTGCTCAAGTAGAAGAAAGCTAATTATGGCACAAAAGATTATGTCATGTGAACTTTGATAATCTGGTTAAGATAAATAAAAACAAAAAAAGTAAGAGGTATTGCTAGCTTGAGGAAACCTGATATGGGTCTATGCAAAAACTATCAAATTTGTAAGATGAGAAAAACTAGTTTCAAAAGCAAGAACTATCATTCTAAAGAAGTCTTAGAGCTTGTACATACATACTTATGTGGACCTATTGGAATAGAGAGTTATAGTGAAGATAATTTTTTCATTCTTTTTGTTGATGATTATTCTAAAATGATGACTATAATGTATTTAAAAGAAAATTTTGAAATTTTAAAAAAATTTATGTGGTATCTGATAAGAGCAGAGAAATAAACTAGAATGAAGTTGAAATGTTTGAGATCAGATAGAGGTGGTGAATTCATTTTCAATGATTTCAATGAATTCTTCATTGAAAAAGGGATTAAGAGACAAGTATCAGCCCCTACAACACCACAAAATAATGATGTAACTAAAAGAAGGAATAGATCCATCATGGATTGTGCAAGAACATTGATAATAGAAAAGGATGTTGCAATCAAATACTAGAAGAAAGCAATTAGTACCGTAGTGCATACATTGAACAGAATATAGCTGAAGAAAGACTCAAATCAAACTCCTTATAAACTATGGTATGACTACAAACTTAATGTAAGTTACTTGAAAATATTTGGTAGCAAATGTTATATCTTGAAACAATCTAGGAAAGGTAAATTTGATGTCAAAGGATATGAAGGCATATTCCTAGGATACTCTTGCAGAAGTAAAGCATACAAATGTTTGAATTTGTCCACTCATAAAATCATAGAAAGTGCACATGTGAGAATCGATGAGTTTGCAGAAAAGAGTGAAGAAGAGAGCAATAAAGAACCTAAGATTTATAGAAGATTTGTTTGCTTTGAACTTGATACAGTGTCAAATTTATTTTGAAGTTAGCAGGCCTCACTTCCCAAGTCCCTAAAATTTGTTGGATATCTAATTGAAAAGGCTCATTGTTGAAGATTTATTTATTTTTTGTTATTTTCAATCATTTTTTTGTTATTGATGTCAAACCTGCTACTTGTAGGAATGACATTTGCTTATAAGATCCAAGTACTATCACTTAGTTGATTGATGAAGAGGATTTGATCAATAAGATGTAATAAGAGCACCTAAGGAAAAGGTTGAGTTATGATGTTGTAATGAAGTGCAAAGATCAATTAAAACAATGGTTAAATGATGTATTGATAGCATACTCAAAGATACAGAGGTTGGTCACACTTAGAAACATTGGAGGAAGAAGTTGTAACAAAGGTGACTGCAAAGCTTAAACTAAGATCATTAGTGGGTGCTAAGCAAGTTAGTTGAAGCCGAGCAAATTCTCAGTTGGAGTCAAGTAATAGGAAATTCTAGTGTGTGCTAAGTGATCTTCAGATGTCGAGCATCAGAAAAAACACAGTTGATGTTGAGTAACACAGTATTTGTCGAGCACCAGTATTTCAATAGTGTCAAGCTATTGCATTATTTCAAATGATGAAGATTCACCAAATATGAGCCCACAAAGTGGTTGTCTTGAATTTTGTGAACAAGTTGGAAGGTAAAGATGATGAGCTGATGGCACAAAATTCTATGTAAACCATTTTTGGGGAAATTCTAAAGGATTATTCAAGAAGTTTCTAGAGGAAACAAAATATGGGTTAGATGCAATGAATGTTACCTAATCCATATGAATTGAAATTAAAGAATGGAAAAATCAAGTGGGAAAAGGACTCCAAGACTTCTATTTAAGGAGTCATAGACCAAGAAGTAAAGAGCTGCTGATACTGTTGCTGCTAAAGAGCCAAATTTGTGAAATAGTTAGAAGGGTGTCAAGGGGGAGACATCTAGGAGAAAGAAGAGCACAGAGGCTCTGTTTCTACAAGTGGTCATGAAGAGATGATTGCACTAGTAGATTGAGAAAGGAGACTCAATGAGACTAAACTTGAAAGGAGGGCAAGCTATCTGAGTTGCAGAGATTGAAGGCCAGGCAAGGGTATGAGCTGAGAAGTAATTTGAGATCTGCAAGATAAGTTGTATGTTGTAGTCAGGTCAAAGATTTTCTAATACTCTCTAACAATTGTATTAAATCTAAAAATCCTATGGACTTACGTTGGCCTAACAGCCCTTTATAAATCCTTTAACAGGGTGGCGTTCCAAGTGAATGTTCTAAAGTCCTTTAACCAAACTCACTTCTAATAGGGTGGATAAATCCTCTAACAAGGTCATAGTTAATAGTGTGTTGTGTAGTGCCTCTCGTGTTTGTAGTTTGTACCTTGTCTATTTTTGATTTGAGAGATACTTGATACTCTTATTTTGTACCTTATGTTGACCCGAGGGTCAGATGTTATACTTTGACTCAGTACCATAGATGTTATACTGCTATGTTGTTCAGTTTATCATATTTGCATGTTGATGCTATTTTGAGGTGACAGTAGATCTATGATATCTAATTATCTAGTTATATGATGTATTGATCACATCTGTGGTTTTTGTGATGTGATGGATCTTATGCTTTGGTTATTTACTTCATTCTCATCTTTTATGCTTAATGCAAACATGAGTGGTGTAAATGGATTAATGAGTTATTTAATGCTTTAATTGCTTTGGCTATTATGTTATATGCAATTGCACGTGATCATGCGTTCTAGTGTGCAAGAATTACATCCTTGGCAATGGCCTATGGAGTTAGTGATTCAATTATTCATATTTTACCAATGTCGTACCTGTATGGTTGACGTATCCTTGTTTTTAGTTGTTTAAATCTAATCTTTTCAGTGATTAGTAAATCCGAACTCATCTGCATTATGTGATTAGACTAGTGAGTGTGTTTGTGCATTTAGAAGTTCGTATTCATCGTGAAAGTGTTAAATCTTTTTGGATTTAACTTCTGGCACCTTTGCCTTAGGTGAATTTCCATTACAGATAATAACCTATTTTCGTTTGGGTTGATTCAGAGTTTAACTACTCCAGTTAGCTATTTTCCATAATCAACTATTCATTCAAAATGAATAAGTATCAAAAAAGTGAAGGGATTATTCACTTCACACATTTTGGAAATTGAATTTGGAGAGCAAATTTGAAAATCCTCTTCTGAAGGATTATTGTTTTGTTCATTGTGGGAGTTGTGACCATGGGATCTTTGCGAGGTTGATCTCGTTGGATTCAGCTTGAGGAGTTCTCGCTTTGCTGTTAGTTTTAGTAGTTTTGGCGGATTATTTATTTTATTCTGCGGGTTTATGTTTTGGCCCCTTTTGTTGTCAGGTAGGGCCTTCCTGTTTTAATGTTGTAAGGTTGATCTCGTTGGATTCAGCTTGAGGAGTTCTCGCTTTGCTGTTAGTTTTAGTAGTTTTGGCGAATTATTTATTTTATTCTATGGGTTTATGTTTTGGCCCCTTTTGTTGTCAGGTAGGGCTCTATTTTTTCTTCCGTTTCTTGTAGCAATATGTTAGGAGGTTGAGAACTAGTGTTCCCTTTCGTTTCTATTTGCTAGTTCTGCCCGATTGGTCGGGTACGAATGTTTTCCTTATTTTTGAAATGGGGGTTTGGGTTTTTGGGCTGTTATGTTGGTCGTTTTTGCATACGGTGTTTGATTCCTTTTATTTTTGGATTTTTGGGGTTTTTTAACCCAAGGCCAAATGGGTTTTAATTTTGGAATTTTTCCAAAATTTGGGGTTTTTACCTCGTTTTGCATGCCACCATGTTTTCTCAGGTTTTCTCGACACATTGTAGTTCATAGACCTGGATAATCCGTTTGGATATCAATCAGACCACTTTTGCATCTTTTGTTGCATTGGGATGCGTGATGCACCCATCCTCTTCACTCTATTTCAATTGAGGGATTTTTTGCTTTGTGTTCTCATGTAGTCCTTTGGTATGATCTTCGTGATGGTGGTGGCCACACACGAGTACATTTGTCAGGTGACTTGCGGGGCTCGATCTTCTGTGGTACTTCTGGAAGTTGTGATCATTTGGGATGGGTTGAGAATTTGCATGCCTACAGGCACTCGTCATTGGATGAGCATGGGTAGGGTAGGGTAGCATATGGAGGGGGCTTCTACCTCGTAGCTTGGTGATCATTGTGCCCTGAGGGTTGGCGAAGGAAGCTTTAATTAAGTGATAATTAAATAAAATACTGGGTTGTAATAATCTTAAGATAATAAAATGTTTGGGATGCCAGAGCCTTTCCATTGAGGGATGTTGAATCTACACAAGTCCTAGCTTGGGCTTTTGATGCCAAGGGACTCTCCATGATGTTAGTCCCTACGTAGTATCCATTGGGATGTCTGACCAGGACCTATAGTTTTACATTGTCTATGTCTTGAGTTTAGTCATCATACTGCTTGGCATGAGTGTTAGCCTTGGATGTTATTTTACGTGTGTTTGTGGTTGGATCATTATCTCCATCAGCACGATAGGTGTGGATCTACGAGTGCCACATGGTTGGGAGGCGTAGCTACCTTCACCACTGCTAGGGACCGGTGTATAGAGACGGTCTTAAGCCTAGTACGATCATTGTTGGATGTTTTCACTTGGTACTTTGGTCTTCGGAGTATGCTTCCTTGTGATTTATGCTTTCATTGGGATGCTTGTTTAGCATGTGTAGATGATGCTAGTTTGATGCATTTCCTTATGAAAATGAATAGAATATGTTAGATGATGTTATCTCACACTTTACTACTACTAGCATGTTAGATTTCCTTATGATTGTTGTAGCATGTTTAGTAGTGACATCCTGTTACGATAGCACTGATGATTCGATTAGTGGATTGGGACGTTATGCGCAGGGGGATGGCTAGGACCCACGATGGTCTTATGATGCCATTGACGGTTGAGAGGAACCGTGTACTTAGTGGTTTTTTTCTCTTTGTTATGTTTTCCCTTTTTGTACTTTCCCTTCATTGTTTGATAGATGGTTAGATTTCAGCTTTCGTCTTTTATTTATTCAATTATAGTTCTAGTGTTCATGCCTCGAGATGTAGATCCGGTACTCCCTAGTGTGGACGTTTTATACTCTATTTTTCCCTTTTTGTGTTCTCTTTAGTTGTTCTTGTGTTTCTTTGGGCAACACTTTTTCAGCATGGTGCGACATAAAAGTGTTTAGCACGCCCATAGAAACTGTGTCGTGCGACACTGGAAAGTATCGCACGCCTCTTGGAGAAATATCATGCAACACTAAAAAGTATCGCACCTCCTTAGAAGAAATGTCATATGATACACTTCTAGTATCGCATGCCCTTTTGAGAAGTATTGCCCAAACCTTGATTGTGTCGCCCTCCTTATGGAGAAAAGTCGTACGACACTAGTGAAGTATCGCGCAATGCTGATAAAGTGTCGCACGGATTTTATGAAACCTAAGCGGGTGGGCAGCAAGCACTTTTCAGTCTGATCTAAACTTTTTAGGGATGGTTTGGGGTACCCTCTTAGGTGTTCTTCAATCCCTTAACGGTGCAATTTATAATTCAGTTGTGTCTTTTTCGTAGTTTGTTCTTTGGGGTTTAAAATATATCATTTAAGTATACTTAAGATATATTTTAATATATGCGATGATTCATTTGAGATGGGTTTCAGACCCCTACGGGCTAAGATTAAGATTCTAGGAAATTTTAGGGCTTCAAAATTCAAACTTAGCCAATTTTCAGGAGTCTGTTTTGATCTTTTAGCTTGGTCGATCTCTTATATTTTCTTGTTTGTGTTTTGGTTAGTGGTGACATTTGGAGATCCGTTGGGTGCCAGGATGGTTGTTAAGTCTTCCGTTGTGATCTGTATGATCTGTGTATGTTGTTGTCATGTGCACTTACACTTGTTTAAAAAAAAAAAAATTGGCTTGTTTTTCATCCTTGTTCCAAGGATCTTCGGGCGGGGCATTACATGTTGTAAGCCTTTAATAGGGCAGGCCTTTCATAGGGCATTGCTTCAAAAGAGTGAGAATTGAGTAGTATGCTACTGGTGTTTTTTTCAAATTGGGTTATCACGTAAATTGGATTTTCACATAAATCACTGTGTTATGTGTTGATTTCTTTTGTGTTATGCTTGCATGTTGATTTACAGTAACTTGTTAGTTAGATAAATTAAAGCTTGGATGAATAAATGATTGAATTGACTCACTATACTTAGTGAAGAGTTTGAATAGGACATTTGGACCTTGAATAATTGATTCACCCCCCCTCCCTCTCAGTTATTCTAAAGCATTTATAACAATTGGTATCAGAGCGATTTACTGATTTAGTTTCAAGGTACTAGAAGCAGGAAGATCAAGATGTCCAAGAGAGAAGTTCCCAAGCTCAACAAAGATAACTTTGCTGCATGAAAGAGTTTGATGAAATTGCACCTTGGATCAATAGGTGGCTATGCACAAACCTCAATTGGAATAGAACATGTAAATCTAATAGGACTTCTTACTACAGATGATTTGAATAAAAAGGAGCACAATCAAGCAATGCTAGAGATTGCCCCTGCACTCAATTATGTAGAATACAATGACATCAAAGATTGTGACACTGCATTCAAGATGTGGAAAGCCTTATCGGATATCTATGGAGGAGATCAGAATGTCCAGAGGGCAAAGAGGGAAAGTCTAAGATAAAATTTTGATGACATGAAAATGGAGGAAGGTGAAAATGCTGCTACATATGCTGCAAGAATGAAATAAGTGGTAAGTGCAATAAGGAGTCTAGGTTGTGAATTGGAAGAAGAAACTGTCATCATCAAGTACTTAAGAACTCTACTCCCTGTCTATGCTATTAGAGTTTCAGCCATCCAAGAGCTAAGGTGTGTGCAAGGAAACACACTAACCTTTGAAGGAATAGTGGGAAGACTTACTGCATTTGAGCTATCCAATTTTGATAACTATAGACCTGAGAACATTGAATCTACTTTCAAGGCCAAGATGACAATAAAAGACACTAAGGAGGAGACATCAAGCAAAAAGAAAAGAAAGGGAAAATATGCATCTAGTGATAGCAGCGCAGATGAGGAAGATGTGGAATAGTTAGAAGCACTACTGGCTAGGAGATTTCATAGAGGCAAAGGTAAATTTAAAGGTAAGCTCCCTATCATATGTTTCAATTGCAATGAAGTAGGTCATATTGCTGCAAGATGTACATAGAAGAAGAACTACAAAGAAGGAAACAAGTACAAGAACAAGAACAAGAGAGAAGATGATAGCAAGGACTACAAGGAGAAAGGCAAGAGATGCAACATTGTTGAAGAGGATTCTGATGAGAATGATGATGTAGTCCATGTAGCCATGAAGGATGAATCAGACAAAGATGAAGATGAAGCAACAACATTGGTTACCTGTGTGAACAAGAATAACAAGTGGATCATAGATAGTGGATGCTCACATCACATGACAAGAGATAAAAGTAAGTTCATTACCTTCACTCAATATGATGGAAATAGTGTTAGATTTGGTAATGATGCTCCATGTCAAATCAAAGGAAAAGGCTCTATTAAACTCACAAAGAAAATTTCATGTGATAATACATACTATGTTGAAGGATTGAATTATAACTTGTTGAGTGTATCACAATTAGGTAATGTAGGTTGCAAAGTTGAATTTGGAATCAAAACTGCCAAAATCTATGACACTGATGGAAATATGACAGGAAAAGGTGAACAAACTAGGAGTAATCTATTTTACCTAGATATCGAAGATGCAACATGTCTTGTTGTTAGACTTGATGTTGTGTGGTTATGGCATAAAGGCTATGTCATGTTAACCTTGATAATTTGATCTACATCAGCAAGAAAAAGAAGGTTAGAGGGTTGCCCAAATTAAAGAAACCTAAAAATACAATGTGCAAACAATGTCAACTAGGGAAGATGAATAAGTCTAGTTTTAAAAGCAAAACATACACTTCCAAAGAAGTACTAGAGTTAACCCATATAGACTTGTGTGGTCCAATAGAAGTACAATTCTACCTAAGAGATAGATACATAATGCTATTTGTAGATGATTATTCCAAGATGATGACTGCCATTTTTTTAAAGCAAAAATCTACTGTATTTCAAATGTTTAAGTGGTATTTGGTCAAAGTTGAGAAGGAAATAGGAAAGACAGAGGAGGTGAGTTCACATCAAAGGAGTTTGAAATATTTTGCAATGACAAAGGTATCAAAAGACAAACATCAACACCAAGAACTCCACCACAAAATGGTATTGCTGAAAGAAGGAATAGGTCAGTGATTGATTGTGTTAGAACCTTGATGATGGAGAAGAATGTTGCACTAAAGTACTGGAGAGAAGTTGTAAGCACTGTAGTCTACACACTGAATAGATTTCAAATCAAGAAAGGTACAAATGCAATACCTTTTGAATTGTGGTATGGTCAGTCGCCTACTGTAAAACATTTCAAAGTATTTGGTTGTAAATGTTATATCCTTAAAGATACTAGAAAAGGCAAGTTTGATGCAAAGAGTGATGAAGGAATATTCTTTGAATGCTCAACTAGAAGTAAGGCATATAAGTGTTTGAACACTAACACTAACAAGATTGTGGAGAGTGTAAATGTAAATTTTGATGAACATACAAAAGTTTAGGTTGATGAGTCCAAGCAATCAAAGGATTATAGATTCTTTTTATACTTCTATGAAGGAATGACAATTGAAGACAATGCTGCAAATCAAGTTGGGAATCAACAACAAATTTTAGTATATGCCAAGAGTCAACCAGTGAATTTTGAGCTGCATTCAGAAGCCGAGTTACAAAATGTAGAAAATGCACATTCTGATTCTGAGAATAGTATGTATGAAAGAAATGATGAAGTGTCAGATGAAGAAGAACAAAATGACTCTGAAGTTGAAGGATCAAACATGCAAAGAAGGGCAGAACCAAGGTTAGCTAAGTATGGGAGAAGACATCACCCTGCAGATCAAATCATTGGTGACCAGGATGCTAGACCAATGACAAAGAATAGATTGAGGAATGAATAATGTTTGTTGAGCAAGTTTGAACCCAAAATAGTGAAAGATGCACTACAAGATGATGACTAGTATAAAGCCATGGAAGAGGAGATAGATCAGATTGAGAAGAACAAAACATGGACCTTAGTTCCTAAATCAGCTAATAAGAATGTGATTGGTACCAAATGGGTGTTTAGAAACAAACTTGATGAGAATGGTGAGATAACAAGAAACAAAGCTAGGCTAGTTTGCAAAGGATATGCACAATAAGGACTAGATTATGGGGAAACATTCGCCTCTATTGCAAGAATGGAAAGAGTAAGAACATTACTTGCATATGTTGCATACAAAAGTTTCAAAGTCTACCAAATGGATGTAAAGTCTTCTTTTTTGAATGGTATATTGGAAGAGGAAGTCTACATAGAACAACCAGATGGATTTGTAGATGAGAAGAACAAGGACATGGTCTGCAAATTGCACAAGGCACTTTATGGATTGAAGCAAACACCTAGAGCATGGTATGAGAGATTGCACAAATATCTTGTAAAGATAGGATTTGAGAGAATAGATGATAACAACAACTTCTATATCAAAGTTGAAAAAGGTAAAGACATTTTGATATTAGAAATCTTTGTTGATGATATAATATTTGGAGAAAAAGATGTTCCATGTAAAAATTTTGCTGATCAAATGAAACATGAATTTGAAATGTCAATGTTTGGAGAAATCAAATTCTTTGTTGGATTGCATGTACATCAATTGAAGCATGACATATTTGTGACCCAATCCAAATACATCAAGGAGATACTCAAAACATTTGGATTAGAATATTTAAAACCAGTTAGCATGCCAATGGAAACTAGACACAAGTTATCTAAAAATGATGAGTCAACTGAAGTGAATCAGATATTGTACAAATCATTGATTGGAAAGCTGCAATAGGTTGTACATAGTAGACCAGGCATTGAATTAGCTATTGGAATAGTGGCTAGATTTTCTACAAATTCAAAAGAAAATCACTTAATGATAGTAAAGAAAATACTGAGATACATGAAAAGAACTGATGACTTTGGCTTGTACTACAAGAGGAATGAGAAGTTTGAACTAAGAGCCTACAATGATGTAGATTGGGGAAGAAACATTGATGATAGAAAAATCACTAGTGGAGGATCACTTTTCTTGGGAAAAAGGTTGATTACATAGACTAGCATAAAGCAAAGCTGCACCTCACAGTCCATTGTTGAAGCTGAATATGTTGCAACTATTATAAATTGCACCAATATTGTATGGATAAAAAATTTGTTGCAAGGTATGAAGGAAGAAGTAATTGAGCCTATGATACTTTATTGTGATAATACAAGTGCTATCAACATCTCAAAGAACCCTGTAATGCATGCTAAAACCAAACACATTGCAATCAAGTATCACTATGTAAGAGAGTTGGTGGAAGACAAACAAGTGAAGATGGAATATGTTAGCTCAAAGGAACAGATTGTTGACATCTTCACAAAAGCACTACCTAAAGATTTTTTTGAATACCTTAGAAGTAAGTTAGGGGCGATACCCCTAGCCAAGGCTACTTGAAGCAAAAGCAAGAATGCCTTGCATCAAATGAGCTGAATGTTGAAGATTTCACATATTGATGTAGAGGATGTTTACTTTAGGATTCATGCCTAAAGTAGTAGAAGTGTTGAAGTTCCAAATCAGTCACAAGAAAGGTGACAAAGGGAGAAATTGAATGAACTTGCATAAGCTACACCTGCATACTAAGATGCTAATATGGCTTTAGCATTGTTGTCAAAGAGAGAGAAATAGTAGAAAATTGATCAAGAAGAGAAGTTGATATCAAAGGTTGATCAGAATAGTAGAAGATGAGCAATACAGAAGGATAAATAAAAGAACAAGGATACAACAATAGAAAGGAAAAAGCAGAAATGAAGATAGTAAAAGGAGATGTGAAAACTGTTGGTAATATAATCACTTTTTGGCATTTGACTTACTATTCTAACCTAGTTAGCCTATGGTTAAATAGTTCTGTTTGATGGTTGATTAGTTTGGTTTTCCATCAATGTCAAAGAGGGAGATTGTTGAAAATTTGATTGAAAAAGTTCATTGTTGAAGATCAAATATAAGAAGATTGTTGTTTTCAATCATTGTTTTGTCATTCATGTCAAATCTGCTACTTGTAGGAATGACATTTGCTTATAAGATTCAAGTATTATCACTGAGTTGATTGATGAAGAGGATTTGATCAATAAGATGTAATAAGAGCACCTAACGGAAAGGTTGAGTTATGATGTTGTAATGAAGTGCAAGGATCAGTTAAAACAATGGTTAAATGATGTATTGATAGCATACTCAAAGATACAAAGGTTGGTCACACTTAGAAACATTGGAGGAAGAAGTTGTAACAAAGGTTACTGCAAAGCTTAAACTAAGATCATCAGTGGGTGCCGAGCAAGTTAGTTGAAGCCAAGCAAATTCTCAGTTGGAGTTGAGTAACAAAAAATTCTAGTATGTGCCGAGTGATCTTTAGGTGCCAAGCATTAGGAAAAACACAATTGATGCTGAGTAATACAGTATGTGCCGAGCACCAGTATTTCAATAGTGTCAAGCTGTTGCATTATTTCAAATGATGAAGATTCGCTAAATCTGAGCTGACAAAGTGGTTGTCTTGAATTTTGTGAATGAGTTGGAAGATAAGGATGATGAGTTGGTGGCACATAATACTATGTAAATCATTTTTGGGAAAATTCTAAAGGATTATTCAAGAAATTTCTAGAGGAAAAAAAAAATAGGTTAGATGTAATGAATCATACCTAATTCATATGAATTGAAATTAAAGAATGGAAGAATCGAGCAGGAAAAGGACTCCAAGACTTCTATTTAAGGAGTCATAGACCAAGAAGAAAAGATCTGCTGATACTATTGTTGCTGAAGAGCCAAATCTGCGAAATAGTTAGAAGAGTTTTAAGGGAGAGACATCTAGGAGAAGGAAGAGCACAGAGGCTCTGCTTCTAGAAGTGGTCATGAAGAGATGATTGTACTGGTGCATTGAGCAAGGAGACTCAAGAAGACTAAGCTTGAAAGGAGGGTAAGCTGTCTGAGTTGTAGAGATTGAAGGCCAGGCAAGGGTATGAGCTAAGAAGTGATATGAGATCTGCAAGATAAGTTGTATGTTGTAGTTAGGTCAAAGATTTTCTAATACTCTCTAGCAATTGTATTAGATCTGAAAATCCTATGAACTTAGGTTGGCCTAACAACCATTTGTAAATCCTTTAACAGGGTGGCATTCCAAGTGAATGTTCTAAAGTCCTTTAACAGGCTCACTTCTAATAGGGTGGATAAATTCTCTAACAAGGTCACATTTAAGAATGTGTTGTAAGCCTTTAATAGGGTAGGTGTTTCACAGGGCATCACTTCAGAAGAGTGAGAATTGAGTAGCATGTTACTGGTGTTTTTTTCAAATTGGATTTCTATGTAAATCACTATGTTATGTGTTGATTTCTTTTGTGTTATGTTTGCATGTTGATTTACAATAATTTTTTGGTTAGATAAATTAAAGCTTGGATGAATAAATGATTGGATGGGCTCACTATACTTACTGAAAAGTTTGAATAGGACATTTGGACCTTTATAACTGATTCACCCCCCACCCAGTTATTCTAAAGAATTTCTGACAAAATCTTCAAAAGCTACCGAGTTGCAACCAGTGCAACTTAAGTCACAATATAAAGGACCCAAATTATAGTAAGAAGCTACCAAGCTATTGCTAGAGAAAACTTAATCTGATGGACCCGAGTCATAAATAGTGGGACCCGAGCTTAATATATAAGATCATGAAGAGGTCAGTGGAACAAACTCCAAATCTAAAGTACATATGTTAGCAAGATATGTCAAAAGGCATCATGTACCTGATCAGATCATTAGAGACAAGCCAGATGGAACAATGACAAGAAACAAACTGAAAGGTACATGTTTGCTTGCTAAATTTGAACCTAGAAATGTTAAAGATGCTTTGGATAATAAAAGTTGGATTGAAGCTATGAATGAAGAAATAAGACAAATATAGAAGAATAAGACTTGGACTCTTGTTCCAAGACCCAAGAATAAAAATGTAATTGGCATAAAGTGGGTATTTAGAAATAAGCTAAATGAAGATAGAGAAGTTTCAAAAAATAAAGCAAGGATAGTATGTAAAGGTTATTCCCAAGAAGAAGGTATTGATTATGGTGAAACTTTTGCTCTTGTTGCAAGATTAGAAGATGTTCGAACTTTACTAGTGTATGCAACACACAAAGGATTAAAGTTTATCAAATGGATGTAAAATCTGCATTCTTGAATGAAATTCTTGATGAGGAAGTCTACATTGAACAACATGAAGGTTTTGTAGATCCTAGCAAAAGAGATATGGTTTAGAAATTACACAAACCATTGTATGGTCTCAAGC